>LPNX010615881.1:496554-526065 GCA_001517045.1 Pseudotsuga menziesii
ATGAGATTCATGCAAATACAAATTTCCAAATATAAATATTTTATACATATTAATATAATATAATAAACATTCTAAATTATAACATATATATATATAAATTTTTTTTAATATACGTTAGCTATGATTGAAGAGTTAACACTGACACCACTGTTTCACAGTTCCCATTCACAATGACCACCATCTACCTATTGCCTAAAAGCATCCCATGCGAATGCGACCCAAATCGAAGTTCAATGAAAGTTTGGTTGTTAAAGCATGAAAGATAGAAGTTATGCTTTTTCTATCTTCAAAGATGGCCTAAACAAATATGACAAATTTCTGAGCTCCAGAAGGTGACAAAAAACACAAGTGAACACTTTGGTATCTAGTTGCTTGTATTGTTGGGTCTTTCAATTTGCATGTATTGGCTTTCACTTGTATCTAGGTCATTCAATTCACTTGTATCATCAAACCCAAGCAGAAACCAAGAGAAGAGTTGTCGAAAGTTGAGAGACTCAGAGAAAGCAAGGACAAAGGAGTCTTAATAGGTTCTCTTAGTGATAGAGACTTTCTACCACAAATCAGATTAGTTCACTCCAATAAAACACTGTAAACAAAAGAGGTTTGTGCTACAAAACCACACTGCATATATAAACTAGTGAATTCTGTGGCCAAATCTGAACGAATTTGAATTTCTTTTTTTGAGTTTTGTCGAATTTTGAACCTCAAGTTAGGTGAAGGTTGTGAAAAACGAATAATGGGACCTTTTCAAATAGCAATGGAAGGGGTCTACATTTAGTTTTAGGGTTTTTTGTTTTTATTATTTTATTGTTTCTTTTTTTCTTTTAAATTTGGGGATTTTAGCGGTTGCACACACTAGTTGTATCATTGTCGATGGAATCGACTGATTTAGGTGAATAAGGTTGGCTTTTTTCGTAGTTAGAAATTTTCAGTTTAAGTGCTTGATTTGGTTCAATATGATTAAGGAATTGTTAGAATTGACTAGTTTTATTGGAATTGATTCGGTTCTAATAACCATAGTTTTCAGAATTGAACTGGCCATCGAACCAATCGACCCCAAGAACCAGAATCAAACAAAAAATAGAAAAATAATTGGACCACAAAAGTAATTGACCAAATTATACATAAAATATTGAAATATATCCATGTGCATTCCAATAGAATTCAAACCATTATACACAAATATGCAAAGTTTCTCATGTATATAGCAAGTAAGAATGCATGCAATTAGTTTTGAGGCCACCAACATCAATCTGAACAATCAACACCACCAACATCAAGGTACATAGAGGGGTTGATGTGCTTGATAAAATACCAATCCCATACGCTCATACATTATAGAATCCAATGGAAACATTGCAATCATGAAATCTTAAAAATTGTTAAGCTTGTTGAATTTTGATTGGAAAATGTTCTAGCTTTTGCATTTGAAGTTTGATGAGGTTGGAACCACTCTCAAACATCTCAAAACAATTAATGGTTTTGTTAATTTTTTTGTAAAAGGATAGAAAATTAAAGATAAGAAAAATGTCGCTTTTACTTTAAGAATTTAATATTACCATTTAATATTGTCGATGATGACTAAGTCTAGGGTTTACTTCTGTTCTTTACCTTTATATAGCATTAGGACGAGTGTTGGGTTAGTTCCCCCTCACCCCCCTCATTTTTTGGGTTTTTTAAGAAAAAAAATGAAAATATCATGCCCTTGTATGGCTTGTATGGAACCGACTATTTGCGATTTTGGTCACCAGTTTAGATTGCTCCACCCTATAAACCGATGAGAATGGCTGGTTTTGATAACACTCATCTAAAGGCAAGAAGAAATATGTGTAGGAGTATAGTTGGCTTGATGGAACCTTTCTCGAAGATACCATGCTTGGGAGATATCAAGAGGTATAATTATATGGTTTGTATTGTCATTTGTTAATCGAGCACCTTGGTTCTTGGTTGAAGTCAGGGCTTAGGGATACATTGATGGTTGATATGAATAGGAAAAGAGCCTTGGAACATTATTTGTCTAACATATTAGAGGTCGAAAGCATGGCATATGGTAAGCAAAGGGGTTAATAAGCACAAATGGAGAAACAACCTACTTGGAAGGGTGACACATGGCACTAAATTGTAGTTGGGATTAGTCAAAGGGAAACTTAAGGTTAGAAATTCATAGAAATGATAGAAAAACATGAGAGAATAGATAAAATAGATAGCTATGTTCACTTGTTTATTCAAGGGGGAAACCTCCAAATGCAAAGATCCAAATACATTGACGATTCTTGACTCAACATTATATATCTTTGGTCTCGCTATTAATGAGGGTCAACCTAGCCTTTATTTAATAAAAAGGCCTATTTACATTAAGTCACTATCAACTAACTATCTAATGGGATTGATGGCTTGGGGGGGGGGGGTTTACAATGGGACCCTAACATGCTCTGCCCCTTCAAACAAAACATTGTCGTAAAGGTTGGAGTTGAGGAAAGTGTTGCAAAATGGCTTTTTGGTTTTCGAGTAACATCTTTTGGTGAGGCATCCTTCCATTAAAACAAAATTTCACATATAGTGTTGACGTAGCTGATTCTCAGATATTATTTCTAGTAATGTAGTTTGAACTTGACAATTCTAACCCACTACATTCTTCAAACAAGACACAAAAGATAATGGGTGGACCTTGTTGTGTGTTGGGAGCGCTAATTTGTAGGCCACTTGACCAACCCGTTAAACAATTTGACATGGGGCATAAAACTTTGGTGCAAGCTTATGATGGTCTTTAACTTTGAGAGAGGTTTGCTTATAAGGTTGGAGTCCAAGGAACACTTGGTTTCCTTCTACAAATGAACACTTTGAGCGGTGCTGGTTTGCTTATTTCTTCATGCGATTTTGAGCCATTGCCAAATTTTCCTTGTGTGCAAAGAGTGACATCACGATTATGAAGCAAACTATTGACCGCATGTACTTTGGAAGTACTTGGTAGATAAGAAGCCTTGGAGGGGGGATTGTTGGCCATAGACTGTGTCATATGGTAACATTTTTTTCCTCAGGATAAGTGGTATTATACCACCATTTTTCCAAAGGTAACCACTGTGCCCACTGTGCCCACTGGTGCTGCTTTTCGGACACAAAACAACTCAAATAGGTTCCAAGACACTTGTTGAATGCCTCTACCTGGTCGTCTATTTGAGGATGATAAGAGCTTGGTCATTTGCAACTAGGTGCGTTGGAGTCTATATATTCTTGCCAAAATTTGTCAATGAATGTGGGGTCACGTTTTGACACAATGGAGGGAGGCATGCCATGGATTTTGAAAATTTGGTCTAAAAATTTTGGGCAACCGTTGCTGGGGTAAATTGGTGTTAGTGAGCACAAAACTGAGCATATTTAGAAATCCAATCAACTACCACCATGATCACTGATTTGTTACTTGCTTTTGGAAGACCAATTATAAAATCCATGGAAGTGTCGGTATAAGTAGTGGTTGGGATTGACAATGGTTGCAATGCCCCAAGAGTCTTTACTATCTCACCCTTGTTTCGTTAGCAAGTGTCATAGTGAGTGAGAGTCTCAATGAGCAAGAGAAGAGTGAGATACTCAATGGTTGAGGAAAAGAGAGAAGGGATTTGCAAGTAGAGGAATATCCGAGGGAAAAGTGAAGGGGCTGACTTCATTGGGAGAGAGAGAGAGAGAGAAGTCGATTTGTACCAACCAAACCAATAGAAGGTCGATCCATACTAGACATAGAGGGGACTGTACGATTTGTATGATTGATGTAGGATGATGTAGGGGGTCACAAGGTGACATAGGGATGAGTTGGGTGACCCAATTTGTCTGGGATAATTTTTCTTCGCCGTTCCTTATGAAATTTTCTTCATGATATACCTGTGAAACTCTCTTCGCAGCCCCTTAGGGATCTGGACTTTGGCCACCCATGAATCTGTCTAGTGTGGTTGTTCCACAGCATACGCCTTTCACCCACATGGCATGGGTGGGGTCCACCTCATATTTCCCCCAAAATTTTATTTTTCCATTTCTATAAGTGGAAACGACTGAATAGAAAAATGGTTTTGGAAAACTATTGCCGGAGGCATTGCTAGTTAATAGCAAACACATGGATAGACAGTTTCTTCCCAACAACTTTCCCACCATTATCTAGCGTGCAAGTTGAGGGTGTTGTGAATAATATTTGTCGATCGTGATTTACATTCCCCCAAGTGATCAATTCGATCCATTATTTTTGTTGGGAGAATCACAGGTTCAATTTATGAGCTTCATTGAACTCCAGTCTTTAATTTAAACCCACAATTTTACCAAAACATTTATCAACACTTCCTATGCATTTTTTATTTTCTGTCTGTAAGTGTTGATTTCGGCCTGAACAACCCTAGTGCTGCAACCTTTAGCTCTAATACCACTATGTCACGTCCTTACCCTTCAATCTAAACAAAAAAGGGGACATGAATGATACAGGGGGATTTTTAATTTAGCCCCCATGGCCATATTGCGAAATTCACAAACATTTAAATGTGTGTGTAAATGCATAATAGAAATGCACAACGGAAAACTAGTTCATTTCACATACATAGAATGCATATAACATCATATTCGTCACAGGCATAATAATCATAATCATGCACATTCAAACACAAGAGTAAATTAACAATTAAACGCTTATATTTTTAATGAACTTGCACAAGAAATTGGGTATGGAAGGGAAATGTTCCACCCAACCACAGGTTTCAATCCAGCCCATATTATTTTAGCTGGGAGACCACCCCCAAGCTGGGCTATGTATCCACTAAGGAGGAACTAATCAGGCTCAGTCACATTCATAGGAACAAATACTCATGCCAAGCCAACACATAGCTGGGTTTATCAAGTATGCATGGAGACAGGGAAAGAGAACGCTAAGGTAGTGAGCTCAACCACAAATCTATAACCATCTTAATTGATCTCAACCATCCTTGGCACCTACAATACCTACAATACCCAACAAAAGGAAACTCCCCTTCTCTGCTACACAATCCCTCAGACGCTCCTTCCCTCCAATGTTCTCTAGGGTGGTTATAGAAAGGTCCAAGCTGCTATATCTTTAGAGATTCTTGCCTTCTCTGGGTTTATCAAGCAATTTTGACCTTTGATCTCCCTCCCAATTCAATCCACTCTTGGATTTTCCGAATTCTGACTACGTGACTCTCAATCACGAAATTCAACTTCCAGGCTTCCAAATATGAATATTCCTATGGATTTTCCATTCTTTGACACTCTCCATTTCACCCTATGTTTTATATCTATGGATTTCCTACTGGATTTCACTGCCCACATGAATTTTTGGACGTTTTTGACACTCTAAAATGTGGCTTCTTTCTTGGTTGGGATCTTTGTAATTTTCACTACTGGGAATGCATATCATGCTGAGAATTGGTGTTTGGTTCTTCCACAATTGAATGGGAATGAAGGAAAATGAATCCCCATAAGGAAAATGACTTGTAGGTCAATTAAACTGATCCCATAATATCCCATATGAATTTTTGCACTCATCCCTTACTCCATTAAATTCATGAGATGATTTCTCAGCAACCTTCTTACAACAAAATTTAAGAACGTCTAGGAAGGCCACTTGGGTTTTTAGGATGACATTGTGCAATAGAGCGTTGCCTCTCTCACACCCCCCTCACCTCTCCCTAATGGATACACACAACCCCGTCATTTTAGTTGCTTCCATAGCCAACTCTTGGACTTTTATTTGCATTTAAATATTTACATGCTTTTTATAATTTCCCATGGCTTGCTAGCACATGGATCACAAACTATAAAATACTGGCCTTTAAAAGCCGAGTATTCACTAGCGGGGCCTTGGCCTTGAAATCCACACTAGGAATCATACATTACATATTATAATTTTTACAACATTTACGTTATCAAGCCAATATGATCTAGGGGTCAAAATGGGGGTATTACAATCCCAAGACGTAGGGAAAACATGGAAACACACATGGTGAAAGAGATATGGGGGGTGGGGGGATGTATGAAATGATGTGGATAAAATGTGAGTGAATAGAGATGGAATTGAAGGAGGTAAACAAGAGTTATCTTGGTTCAATGATATGCAAGTATATCAAGAATCCTTCACTCTCGTCAACTTATGGGTGGTACTTCTAACTATACTTATTAAACAACCAATACATAATGTAGCAGCAATAACAAGAGGTACAACATCAAATAGTATGTCATCTCTATACATCATCTGACATGGCATTGTAATAGAAAAGGGCATATATACATATCATCACATCACTGGAGTCATATAGAAGGTGCAATAGAAAAAAAAGGGCTATAATTATGGAATACATCGTCATGTTGAAGCAAAAATAGGTTTAAAAATATGCCCACAAATATGGCATAACATGTCCAATGGACCAAGTAGTAAAAAGGGACAAGTGCGCCCTCCTCAAATAAAGGAATCTCCAACAAACCGAGTCAAAAGTGGTACGTGTAGCAAGGAATGGTCCAAGAATAATGAATGCGCCCTTTAAGAATTGTCCAAGCTGTTGAATGAGGCCTCGAATTGTGGAGTGCCCCTCTAAATAACTCCTCAAAGATTGTGCGTTTATCCAAATTGGAGAATAATGGTTCAAATGTCATAAAGAAGGTGGTCAAAGCTCATGACAACTCATCCAAATGGTCCAAGAATGTTTTCTCTCTCAAATAATGATGGAATATTCCTTCATGAACTCCCCACATGTGCATGAAGAAGGGGACACACCACCAAGGAGATGAAGACATAAATGTTTGTTTTGGTAGCTCAGAGGTACTCTTGCATCATGTGCCTAGGTGCAAGGATCCGAGCAGATGGGGCCTCATTAATGATATAAAGCGACTTTATTAAATGTGTTTTTAAAGTGACTTTATGATGTGACTTTATATTATTAAAGTAAGTTGTACTTTATTAAACTGAGTTGTACTTTATAAAGTGCACTTTTTAATATTTTAGGGTGAAAGTGACTTTTCGAAAAGAAAGGTTTTTTTATATAGTTTCACTTTATTGATTTAAGTGAACTTGAGATTAAAACACGACTCTTGATCTTGTGTCCAAGATTTAATATGGGCTCTAGAAGTTGAAAAGACAAGGAGTTACCCTAAAAAAGAGACTTAATGAGACAAGGAGTTACCCTAAAGAGACTTAATGAGACATTTTCATTCATTCAAAGGGAGAGTCTTTGGAGAGAAAGAGAGGCATGAGTTCCAAAGAGAGACTTGGAGGGAAGTGCAAGATGTGTGAAGAGAGGTTGAGGGCTTGAGCTGAGATAAGGAAGAGAGAGGGAAGGTTAAGCTAGAGGGGGTGCACCTTCCTAAGTGGGGGAAGGGCTTAAATCCCAAGAACTGTAGCAACTTTCATTGGCAGCAAGTGTGAGCACATTTCCGAAGGAGTCGGGCATACATTCCTAGGCAGATTATAGTAGAGAGAAGAGAGTCCGTACTATAGAAGAAAAGCAGGCCATACATCTGAGAAAGTGAGGTCGTACAACATAGAAATCAAGGCTTCCTGTGAGCACAGAAATCAAGGTGATACTGCTATATATTTTTTCTTTTGTTTTGCACTATTTTTGAGGTGTACTGCTGTCAGAGAAGTTATAATTTACAGGCTGTACTGTAGAAAACTGGGCACTGTTTTCTAGGCAAGAGTGTGGGCCTGTAGACTGATTTTTCTTTGACACAGTTTTCAAGAAAATGTTTGCACAGTGACTGAATTAATTGCTGTGTACTTTCTGCTGTTTTGTACTTGCTTTGTACTCAGATATTTTCCTAGAAGCTCAATAAACATTCTCTTGACTGGTTTTCCTGAGAGGGGGTTTTCCAGGGTCTGTTTGGGCCAAAAATCACTGTGTTAAATATGTTTTTTCTGCTGCTAAAAGTGTGATTAATACTATATATCAACTTACGATCATAAGAAAAAGTGTGTATGAGAAATGTAATTACTTATTGGCCTGTAGAAGACTGATATCAAAGTAGTAGTAAGTGTTTTTATGACCGAGTTAAGTCTGATTTTTATCAATATATCTAGTGAAATGAATAGAGTGTTAGACATTATAGCGTTTATAAAGTATAACTTAAGGAAACACTTAACTGTATGCAAACATTAATATATATGGTTATTATGTGCACTTTCCAAATAAGTCATTTAATTAATTGTCCAAATAACCTTAGAACTACCATGGTGCAACCATAATTTATCCAGATTTCATGTTACACATGTAAGACTAGTGAAGTGAACATCGTTGAAAAATCGAAAAAGGGCGTAAAAATTGCTATTTTTTCCTCAAGCTGATTTTACGGCGAGGAAAAATCGGATATAAAGCGTGTTTTATTTTTTTTTAAAGTGATTTTTCTTGATTTTTGCCGTCTTGATGAAAACAATTGTTGTGTCTGGGGGATCCAAAGCATAAAGTGGGAAAGAGGTTTTTTTTTTCATTTACTTTCATTTGTTTGTTGGAGAAGGAGGGAGAAGGGCAAGAAGAGACCAACAACCATTGTGGAGGCATCTAAACACCATTTTCCACCACCATCGAGGATTTTTGTGGAGCAAGGGTACAAAATTCCAACTAAGCAACTCAACTTCCTCTCACATGTATGTCCATTGTATCCCACTGTTTCTTCTATATTTTCCATGGATTGTTTGCATGTTTGCTTACATTTTTCTATTTTTTTGCCATTTTGACAATGATTTTTTTTGCCATAAATATGCAAAATAGTGACTATGTAAGGGATTTTTTCAATGGAGCAGCAGACTTTTCTTTTAGGTTTTTAGCCACCCTCTTGTTCTCATTTTTCATGGCTTAAAATCTAACTTTAGAGGCCTAATTTTTTAAACCAAACTGCTTCTATTTTTTTACAAAAGGTTTAATGTATTTTTTTTGTGCTTTTTGTGCCCTAGGCTTGCAATTTGCCATAAATATGCAAAACAGTGACTATGTAAGGGATTTTTTCAATGGAGCAGTAGACTTGTTCTTTTAGGTTTTTAGCCACCCTCTTGTTCTCATTTTTCATGGCTTAAAATCTAACTTTAGAGGCCTAATTTTTTTAACCAAACTGCTTCTATTTTTTTACAAAAGGTTTAATGTATTTTTTTTGTGCTTTTTGTGCCCTAGGCTTGCAATTTGAGGCTGTCATTTCCTTTGCAAAAATGCGAAAACCTTTGGACCCATTTTGGTAGTATGGTGAGCCTAAGGATGGGACAAACAACCCAAATTTGAAATGCAAATTGTGTGGGCATCGTGTAAATTTCCTTTAAAACTCAAACTAGGGTTAAACAGTATATCTTTTAATTTTTACTGATAACCACACATGAGTTTCATTTACTAGTATTGCGTTGAAAAATAAATACTGAGAAACATGAACAACAATCACACCAATATAGACAGTATTTTTGGGTATGGAAACCCCCAGATAACACCCAAGATGGGAAAACCGGTGCAACGGTCAGATATAAAATTATATTAAGAAGATATAGAGTAATTACAATCCAGCAGATGAATACACCCAACTTGGAAAAATAGTGCCTCTGCAAAATTCATTGAGCAAAACCCCACCGAAATGGTACTACCCCTCTTGCGTAGCTGTACGACCTCCTATGTCAGTAGTATGGCCATCTGCTTCAGCTGTACAGATCCGTACGACTGCTGTTGTACGACCTCTATTGCTGTATGGCCTTGGCCGAATCAGTACGAACTCTTGCTGGGTGAATGTGTACGACTCTTGATGCTCTGCCTGATCTTCCTGTGAATCCTCCATATCAAGCTCCTTCGTCTTCTCTGCAAACTTCTTTGTCTGACTTCTCTCCTATCTCTGTGTCTCTCCTGTACATATCCTCTCCACCAAATCTTTCTTTTAACTCAATGGCTAAGCAAAAACCCTAACCCTCACTATGGATCAACAAATGAGATCCTTCGGTGCGATCAATGGCCAAGATTACATTAGCCATCACTTAAACAATTTCACTTTTCACTTTATAAAAGTGACTCCATTAAGTCAAAATCAAATTAGATTAATTAATGTATTTCCTTAAGTCAAAACTTAGGAAAATCACATTAATACATTTGGCTTCCTGTTTAATGTCTTCTAACATGCAAGCACACATGCAATGATAGAAGACCTTCCTTGTTACCACTTTTTAACACATCACATGATGGGTGGGATTAATAGGTTGAAGTATCATTTGGCTAAACTCCCTGAGCATGATGTTGGCCTTGCACTACAGTGACCCCAGAGATCATGCGATCTACACATGACTCAATCCATGAAAAAAACAGAGAGAAGGATGAGATTGCAGCAAACAGAGCTGAGCTTGTAACTTTTGGCTTATCAAGAAGTTCAAGGGTATCAATGCCTACCAATGTTGGTGGGGGTTGTAGTGGGATGGGCTCCACTGGTTAGAGGTCTAATTTTTTTAAACCAAACTACTGCTATTTTTTTGTGTTTTTTGTGCCCTAGGATTGCATTTTGAGGCCATCATTTCCTTTGCAAGAATGCCAAAGCATTTGCACCCATTTTGGTAGTACAATGAGCCTGAGGATGGGACAAAAAGACCAAATTTGAAATGCAAGTTGTGTGGGCATCACATGATGGGAGGGATTAGCAGGTTGAAGTACCATCTAGCTAAACTCCCTGGGCACGATATTGGCCTTTGTATTGCAATGACCGCAGAGATCAAGAGATCTACACAAGACTCAATCCATGAAAAAAACAGAAAGCAGGATGAGATTGCAGCAAAGAGTGTTGAGCTTGCAACTTTTGGTTTAGCAAGAAGTTCAGGGGTATCAATGTCTACTAATGTCGGTGGGGGTAGTGGGAGGGGCTCCACTGATTCACCTACCAAGATGTTGGAGGCCTCATCCTTTTTTGTTCCATGAACAGGAGTTTGAGCACAACCTTCTATCAGTTCACTTGTAAATATAAAGGAGAAGGTACAAGCAGATAGGGTTATGGGGAGGTGTCTTTACTAGAGTAACATACCTCTCACCATTGTAAAAAGCAATCCATTTTGGAAGCAGACATGTGATGGCATTGCAATAGTTGGCCCAGGGTATGATAGTGCCACCTAACAAGAAAACGATATCAGTTCTAGGTTGGGGGAGTTCAAGAAGTCATGGGAGACCACTGGTTGCACAATCATGTCTAATGGTTATACAATTGGTAAGGGTAGAACCCTTATCAACTTCTTGGTACATTGTCCTAAAGGTATGATGTTTATCAAATCAATAAATGCATCAGAATATGTAAAAGATGCAACACTCTTATGTGATTTGATGGAGGGGTTCATACAAGATATCCGGGTGCACAATGTTGTGCAAATTATTACAGATAATGTAGATAATTATGTGGTTTATGGTAGGATGCTTACGAAGAGGCACTCCACTTTGTTTTAGACTTCATGCGTAGCTCATTGTATTGATTTGATGCTGAAGGATATAGGGAAAATTCCCTTCATCAAGGAGGTGATTGATCAAGCTAGAATCATCCCCAAATTCATATACAACCATGCTTTTGTTCTTAGCCTCATGAGGAGGCACACCAAAAACAAGGAGTTGAGGCGTCCCACAAACATGTGATTTGCCTTCACCTTCATTACTCTTCAGTTTTTGGCATTTGCTTCAATGTTAGTTTGACTTGAAGCAAATGTTTGTTTGTGATGAGTAGCGTGATTGTGCATACAATAGGAGAGAGGGTGGAAGGACCATTGCTAAGTTGATGTACACTGAATCCTTTTGGGAAGGAGTAGAGGAAGTGTGCACAGTGAGTGAACCTTTAGTAAAGGTTCTAAGACTTGTTGATGGTGATAATCCCATAATGGGCTATTTGTATGAGGCCATGGATAGTGTTGGGTAAAATTATTACTATTTAGTTTACCTTCAATTTAATTGTCAACCAGGACACGTAACTTTGAGTCACTACACCATATGTGTAGGGCAAAATGGTTTCAAGCTCATGCCTAGGATAATTTTGATTTGCTCATAGACAAAGAAACAGAATGTAATCTATGGAACTGCTACTCTATTAAATAATCAATACCAAGAGTTATTAGGTCTAACCTAATGAAAGGAAATCAACTTGTTGAGCCTTGTCTTATAGTCTACAAAATTTGTCAAATCCAATGTAATCTACAGCAATCTCAAACTATGCTAATTATTGATCTATTCTTTAAAACAAGCAACCAAGCAAGTACATAGTTTATTAAAGGAAACCCTACTTTCAAACCTGTCTACAAAAAAAATACTTTTGATTGATCCTAATGGTCTTATACCTTTCTAACATTGCATCTAAGACTGCACTCATCACCCATAAAGAATCTTATGCTAACATGATGACTCTTCTTAACCCTAATTCATACAAACACTTACCATTCACAAACTAGAATTAAATTTGTCTTTCTGCTAACAACAGATACACTGTACTTGCATTCTATTCTTACAAAAATATATTGGAACTATTCAGACAACACACACTTCACTCTCATTTGCATATCCTACAAGACTTATATTCAAACCATAGGAAATAATGCTGTCACATATTAATGAACTGTGATTCTTCTTTTTAATTTCATTCAATATCATGAAATAAGCACAGCATAACTCCAATCCTCAGTTCAAAATGTTATCCTAAAAACCCTATAAACTCTATAAACTAAAATCTCTGCAAATACTTCTAAAATCATCGTACATTCAATAAATATTGCAAATCAACAAGTCTTTGAAACACTCTGTGACCTAACAAGATTCTGGACAAGAAATCAAACTATTCAATAATCAAGATTAGTTTTGGACATAAGAGAAATCTGGAAATCGGAATCCAACATATCTCTCCATTCTCACTATTCTCCAACTCTCTATTCTACTAAATCAAACCTTGAAACTATAGACAAAGCTGAAAGTAATTATTTTGTCCAAAGGTGTTGAATAATGCAATCAAACTTATCACACACAGTCAGTGGCATCGACTAGCTTAAAGCGTGTATTTCATTTCCAAATCACAAGTTATTAAAACTATTGGCATACATCCATAAAAACAATATTGAAATATACAATATAACTTCACTTACAGCAGTAAAAACAACGCTTATACACAGATGATCAGAGTTGAAGGTGGGCCCTGCCTTCAACACCTACGAATCTGAAATGAAAGCTTTTAAGAAGGTAAACGCAATTGTTGATCAATTAATAAAAATCAGAGTTTACAGTGTCTTCTCTTCTGTTTGCCCTTAGGGTTTCAAAGTCATATTTATACTTGAACCACAAAATGAGTCGACCTTTGAGCAAGGATCGACCCCATCCCAACAGATCTACACCTATCCCAATCAATAATGTATACATGAACCAAAAGATTGGATTTGGATTTCTTGGAATCCATACACTGCTGAAGATTGAGGGCAACAACTTCTTGAGCAAATGACAGCTACAAAACAGCACCGGGTAACTTCACTTGCATCCTGGAAGCGATTGGAAATCAAACGAGACATTATCTCTGACAATAAAATCCCCCAAATCTCTGCTTCAGCCAACATATATTCTTTAAGTGCTGGGACAAGTGTTGGGTCGAGCAACCAAAAAGGACCACTGCATGAAAAATAAAGACTTGTCAATTGACCAAAAAACTAAAGTTTCATTATATAAATTAAAACCAAACAAAATAATAAATAAAACAATGAAAAATATCAAAAATGCACGTGTTAGAGCACCTTGTAATGTTTCCCTTGAAAAGGCATATTCAAGCTAAAAACATAACTAGATAAAGTTGAATATTACTTGATTTCATGGAACTTTGAACTAGAAATAAGGTGTTGAACAAGCAAAAATAGGAGGCCATCATCTCCCCCAGACTGAAGACCTTGCATGTCCCAATGTAAGAAAGTTTCTGACAGACAAAATTGAAACTCGAAATAGATGAGCAATCTGTGGGTTAAATTCTAGAAACCGAACCTGAAGTATTAAACAGGACTTGTACTTGAGGAGGAGATGGAGCTGTTTGCTATTGTACACTAATCAATTTTTCAAACTGTTTGTCCTTTTTCTTTAACTACTTCCTGAGACTACGATTAGACCCAGTAATGTCATCAACTAAGGTTTGCAAAGATGCTACCTTAGCTTTCAAAACTGCATTTTCCTGTTTGATAAATCAGTCCAGTCTAACATATTCTTGCAATTTTTTAGTCAACTTAAAATTTCTCTGTCGAAAGTATTCAACTCCCTGAGCTGAAACATCTGACCAGTGAGATTTGGCAGACTTTGGACCAGATTTTGAAGGTGATGCTGGCAATGAAGGCTCATTGACAGGACTCAGTATGGAGGAATGATGATGGGAACCATGTGAATCATAATTATCGTGGGCAGAAGAAGAAGTGGATGAGGACAATTGGACATGTACAGGTGCCTTACCCTTGGACTCCCTGTTCTTATGGTGAACAACCATACTACGGGTGAACCTACGATTTGATGAAGCCAACAAATTTCCATTATCAGACTGACCTTTCCCCCCCCAGATTGAGAGTTTACACACTGCCCTTTAGACCCCCGAGACTTCTTAATATGGGATGGTCCAGCCTTCTTACAGCTCTTGACTACTGGTTCCTGAATATGACTGGCTTGATGTTCAGAAGCATTGACAGAGGATGCTTTGTCAGCAAGATCAGGGACAAAAGGCCCACATGGATCATCACCCAGGGGTGATTTGAGATGGGAATTGGACAATTCATATATAAATTGTTCCCATACCAATTCCTCCTTCTTTAACTCAGCTAAAATAAGCATCTTGATAAGCCCATGATGATACAGGCTATAAGTAGGATTTTCCATGTTTTCCTAACTTGCGAGGCCATCTTACCTAAGCTCTTCCATAAATAAAATGGAAAGTTAAGAAGCTTACCGAACTCAAAGTGAGCAAGGAGGCAAAAGTGACAGGATTTGAAGGTAGAGAATCGACCCTCACACGTAATGAGCTTGGTGATGATCACTAAAGAATTGATAAATTCTTCTCTGACCCAAAGCTTTGAGAAGCCTTTTTCACCTTTCACAGCCAAAAATTCAGGTTTAAATACGCAGTCGTAGTCTTTGCGTGGCAGCCGAAAATTCTTAAACCAACGATCCCCTGTGCGTGGAAGCCCTGTAGCCTGCGCAATTGACTCCTCCATAACTTGAAATTCCAGTGACCTGACCTTAGCTGTGTGTCCATCAAACCCTAAGGTGAATTGCAAGGAGACGGCATCATCATGCCCTTGTAAATTGGTCAAGAAAGAATGCCACCCAGCTCGAATAAACATCTATTTGTAGGCTAAAAACTCAGGTGTGGCCAATAACTGTCCATACTCAGAGGGTTCATGTCGATTGAGCATCGTGGAGACCAGGAAGAAGATAGGAAAGCGACTTAACACGATGAGCATACAGTTATTTTGAGGACAATTAAAAGACTTCATCAATATTTCTCCCGCTGGCGAAGATGAAAACTGGAAACAACCCGTAAAAAATAATGGCAAAGGGTGGTAATGACAACTGCGGATGTGCAAAGAAAATCATGGTAAACTAAGGCACGTACTGCCCACGTTGCATTGGGTTATGATGATATGGACACGTTTTGATAAACTCATAACCTTAAGACATCTTTGACCATGGCGTTTAAGAATTTCAATTGGAATATATATTAATGACATAAATTACATTAAAAATGGCAAATTAATAGTATAAGTGAAATATTACCAAAGGTCGATGTCATTAAATTATTTCCAAAGGAAGAGTGATGTATCAACTAGATAGATTATAAGGTTATTATGGTAGATCCCACAATTCATCGAACTTACATTAAAAGCAAAAACACTTGGTTTATAACAATTAAGAATTATCCCAGCATTCATTACCTTCACCACTTAATGTATCAATTTCCCAATTTCATTCCAGCACCTCATCCGGCACCTCAGCCAGTCTAAGACACAAAGGTATTTTCAAGTTGGCAAGGGTGAAAATGGTTACTAGCATAGTAGTGATATTAAAGCAAATAATTTTCTTCAAATATACTACTTGTATGAGTTGAAAAGGGCAAGTAAAACTGCTTGAAAAATTGTTTTACCCCAACAAGCTCACGGCACAATTACCTTATTCCATGGTTGCTTCTTCACCTGGCCACATAGAAACGGAGCTAAGTCATGAAACCAATCTTTATTAGCAATACAAAAACAGAATTAAATGCAATCCATAGACTTATCAATCTCACTCCTGTATTCAAAACTTCAATCATGAGCACAGAATTCTTTCTCTTTATTCATATAAAACTTTTTCCACCAGAACATGTGCCTTAGAAACATAAGACAAGAGGAGTACTAAATGAAGCCAATGGTGTACTGGCCAACTTGACTCGGCTTCACACAAGACAGTTTGAGCGGTGAAAAGAAAAACCAATAATGAGGTTAACAGCTATGTTCATTGAATCAGTAACCGCCAGTACACTCTAGAGGCATAAACCTCTTCTTCTAGCAAGGATCAGGTAACAAAAACTTAGAGCATCTAAAGATGATTATCAACTGGCTATTACAAATAGTTCCCTTAGATTTTCATTTAACCCACACATGAGCTCTCGTTAACATTTACATAGGTACATTGTTCACACAGAAAAGTATAAATGAGGCTTTTAAAAGAGATATCAGAGTCAGAACCCACTGCCAGCG
Organism: Pseudotsuga menziesii; assembly: GCA_001517045.1. Taxonomy (NCBI): domain Eukaryota; kingdom Viridiplantae; phylum Streptophyta; class Pinopsida; order Pinales; family Pinaceae; genus Pseudotsuga; species Pseudotsuga menziesii. Next base: position 513,251 of record LPNX010615881.1, read on the forward strand.
AGCCTGTTCAGTATTCCGGTGGGGTAACTGTAATATCTAAGAAGCTTCTTCCCCAGGCAGAATGCCCCATTGCCAACAGGCCTGTTCAGCACCCTGATGGGTTTGCCTGTTTATACCACAGGTTGGTACCCGCTGCCGGCGGACCTGTTCAGTATCCCGGCGGGTTAACCTCTTACACCCATTTTCTATCATAGGCCCTTGTCCCAAATTCATCTTAAAGATAAAGTTTATGATTTTCTTATGCATAGATGAGTGGGGGAGCAGCTCTGAAAACCCTCTAGGAGTGGGATGGTATTAAAATTGGAAGAGTGTTCTTGAAACATGCCTGTAAAGATTTGTCCAAATGAACAACTAACCCCTATAACTGTATAAAGTGAAAGACATGAAGTGGCTCGACCAAAAAAAAAAAAATGTATATATATATATATGTATGTATGTATGTATTCAATATAACGGAAGCCAATAGATAATAATCAACAGACTGCTCAGCCCTGGAGACCTTTTCCTATAATGGTGCCTGTCTGGATAATAACTCAATGTCCATAGCTGTTACTACTTAAAAAAAAATATCCTCATTCAATCCAGTGTGAAACCAAGTCAGATGGCACTAGTATCCCATGAGTTCATAAGTAAAAACTCCTTTGAAGCTTAAATCACTAATGGAGGCAGTGCTAGGTGGATAGGTACTTGTATGAATAAAGAGGACAAGTCTAAAAAAACTGAACAACACACACTTTATTTACTTGACACAAGCATTCCAGTTACCTAGTGAAACTCAGAAATTTAATTCAAATTAACACAGTCCTTGAAAATTCTTTGTAAAAGGAATCAATGGGCTGAAGTAGGAACAGTAATAGAAAGACTTCCCTCTTTGTTTTTGTTTTAACAAAAAAAAATACCCTTAACCTACCCAAAGAGAGTACCTGCATCATTCAAAAGAACCGATTGATAAAAAAACTCCTGTACATATATACAAAAAACAATTTCATTGGATGTCACTACGAGAAAGTAGGGGATGAAGAATTCATTTCTTCACCTACCAACTCTAGTTCAGATTGCTGACTCATATTATGAATGAATTCTTGCTTAGAAAGAGGTTTATGATATACCTTTAACCGGTGTCCATTCACCACAAATGTAGCTTGTTCTTCATCTATTGTCCTTATCTTGACAGAACCATTATCAAAAACAGTCACAATTTCATATGGTCCCATCCATCGAGTGGTAAGCTTACCTTTGAAGTGTTTAAACCGTGAGTCAAACAACAGAGCCCAATCACCTTCTTCAAAAGTTTTCTTCTTCAAAAATTTGTCATGCCATTTAGTCCTCTGATTCTGTATTAAAGCAGTTCGTTGGATAGCATCTTGTCTGATTTCATCAAGCTCATTCAATTGCATCAACCTCTGCTCCTGGGCTTGATCTAAATTCAGGCTCAATTGTGCAGTAGTACGAAAAGTCTTCACCTGAAATTCTATAGGGAGCAAAACCTGTTTCCCATAAACAAGCTGATATGGGGTATGCCCTGTGGTGTTTCTCCACGTAGTTCTATAAGCCCACAATGCCTGTGGTATCCTGTCTGCCCAGTCCTTATGATGCATCTACACAGTCTTGGTTAAAATGGCTTCTAACACTTTATTTGTTGACTCCACCTGACCATTTGCTTGGGGGTGGTAAGGAGAGGATTTATAGTGTTTAATCCCATATTTCTCTGTCAGTGCTTTCATTGATTTAGAGACAAACTGTGCTCCATTGTCAGTTACAATTTCGCGAGGAATCCCAAAGCGAGTGAAAATTTCTTCATAAATAAACTCTATAACTGATTTCTCAGTGGCCTTTAATAGAGCTTTTGCCTCCACCCACTTAGTCACATAGTTAGTACAGACTAATATATATATTTTCGTTCGTGACATTGGTGAGATTGGTCCAACAAAGTCCAATCCCAATTTTTCAAAAGGTTCAATCTGTACCTAGGCTTGTAAAGGCATTTCATCAGCAGCAGTGGGTCTTCCCATTCATTGGCAGCTGTCACAACCCTGTACATATTTTTCAGCATCTTTGAAAAGTGTGGGCCAGTAATACCCTTGATGTAACACCTTGTATGTTGTCCGCTTGTCTGAAAAATGCCCTCCACAGGGTCCATCATGATAGGCTTGAAGGATATCATACATCTCATCCTCCCTTACACATCTCCTGATAATCAAATCTAGACCAGTGCGAAAGAGGTCATTACCTGCCCATGAATAACTTGCACTTTGCTGTATGATCCTTCATTTTTCATATGATGACAGATGAGCAGGTATTTTTCCTGTGACCAAATAATTGGCTATATCTGCAAACCATGGTGTTTTAATAGAAACACCAAATAAATGTTCATCAGGAAAGGTATCATCTACAGGAATATTATCATCAGTATGAGTCAATCTTGAGAGGAAATCTGCAACCAGATTTTCCTTCCATGGTTTGTCAACTATAGTAATGTTAAAATCCTGTAGCAAAAGAAGCCATCTAGTAATTCTGCCACTAGTTATAGGTTTATTCATCAAAAATTTAATAGATCAGTGTGAACAAATACATCATAGCCAGTAATATAATGCCGAAATTTATTGATGGCATGAACTACTGCTAGAAATTCTTTTTCAGTCACTGTATAGTTTAGTTCTACTGGTGTTAAATTTTTACTGATGAAATAAATAGCATAATAAGATTGATTTTCTTTTTGTCCAAGCACTCCCCCTAGGGCAGTGTCAGAAGCATCAGTTTGTATATGAAAGGGCAAAGATCAGTTTGGCCCCTGCAGAACTGGTGTTGAAGACAATTCTGTTTTTAAAGTGTCAAAGGCTATCTGACAGTGTTGATCCCAACAAAAACCAATGTCTATGGCTAATAACTTAAAAAGTGGAGCTGCTATCTTGGTGAAATTGGCAATAAACCTATGATAGTAACCCACATGTCCCAGAAAACTTATAACTTCCTTTTGTGTAGTTGGTGGAGATAAACCAGTAATGATTTCAATCTTTACTGGATCTACCTTGATACCTTCTGCTGAGATGTGGTGCCCTAAAACAACGCCCTCAGTTAACATCATTTTGCACTTTTCATGACTTAAAGCAAGATTTGTTTCTTAGCACCTTATTAGGACTTTCTCTAGGTTATCTAAGGCTTCTTTGAAATCATTACCATACACTGTGAAATCGTCCATATATATTTCCACACAATCATGGACTAAATCAGCCAGAATACCTAACACTGCCCTCTGGAAGGTGGCAGGAGCGTTACACAACCCAAATGGTAACACCTTGTAAGCATATGTTCCCCATGGGCAGGTGAAAGTAGTTTTTTCTTGGTCCTCTGGGGCTATCCTGATTTGGTTATACCCACTGTATCCATCAAGAAAAGAAAAATATTGTTTTCCTGACAAAGTGTCCAAGACCTGATCTATGAAAGGAAGAGGGAAGTAGTCTCTGAGAGTTGCTTTGTTTAATTCCCGGAAATCTACACATATTCTCCACTTACCTCCCTTCTTTGGGACAATCACCAACGGAGATACCCATTTACTATAAAAAATGGGATAGATAAAATATGCATCAAGCAACTTTTGTAATTCATCCTTCACAACATCTTTAAGAGCAGGGTTCATTCTCCTTTGTGGTTTCCTTACCGGTCTAATATTTTCCTGAGTATAAATGTGATGGATACATGTGTCAGGGTGAATGCCTTTCATATCTATATAAATCCAAGCAAATGCCCCAGACTATGCTTTGAGTAACTTAACTAACTGATTTTGTTGGTCTTGAGAGAGATTTGCATTAATAAATAAAGACCTTCCTGGACTAATCTCCATTGGTATGGTTGAGGCTCCAACTTTCTCATCTATAAATAAAACTACTGATGATGAGATGGTTGAAGGGTGGTACCATTCTTGAAAATCTTCTGTGAAAACATGATCTAGGTCAGAGAAGGATTGGGGAAAATCAATACTAGTAGTGGCTGAGATAAATTGATCTATGATATCATCTTCAGTCTGGTCTTCCAGCCCCCTAGTTTGATTGATGGATAGTAAGGGTTGTTCCACATCCTCATCTCCGTAAGGACTCTCTAACCATAACATGTTTTCTGTTACAGGATGCGCTGGTGGATAAATAATAAGGTTCTGTAGAGAAGTGCCATTTGATATAGTTAAAATACCCTCTCTACATCGTATAAAGGAATTGGCAGTTGCTAACCAGGGTCTGCCTAGTATAACAGGATGTTCCCCCATTGGGTGTTTGGTTTGGAGTACTAGGAAATCCACTGGATACTCCCAAGAAGCTACAGTGACAATAATGTCATCTAATGCCCCTACAGGTTTAACTGTGCTCCTATCAGCCAACTCCAAAATGGTAGGAGAAGGTATGAGGAGATTATACAACTGAAGTTTCTACATGGTGGTCATAGACATGACATTAATCGCAGCCCCCAGGTCAACTAGAGTGTTTCCTATTGGAATCTCATTAATGCAAATGGTCACCACTGGGTTCCCAGGATTTGCAAATTTTGGAAGTAAGGGATGGTCTGAAATATAATTGGATAGTTGGCCTATAACGTGTATTGTGGGTGGATCTTTTTGTTTTCGACCAGGTTTCTTCAAGCATAATTCCCTTACCATTTTTGAATAAATAGGAACGTCTCTAATGGCCTGTAGTAATGGAATCTTGATACAAACATTTTTCAACTCATTTTCCAAATCAAATTGTGGACGAACCACAGGTTTCTCTATTAATAACCTCTCTGGATAAGGGGGGTTGTTATTCAATTGTGGATGAGCAGATGATTGGGAATTTTGAGTTCCAAGCACTTGAGTGTTTTCTGAAGAAATCTGCACTTCTTCTTCCTCAGTAATTTCTTCTCCAGACTCTTCTTGAATAATCACTGCTGGAGGAGTTTTATTTAATGTTTTCCCAGACCTTAATTGTATTTCCTGTATAGGAGCTGAATGGATCATGTAAGTTGGGGCCATTTGTATTTCATCATTATGAAGAGGCTGGGATGGTCTATTATTAGGGTTGGGGATAGGTTGAGCTGGAAACAACGTGGGTCGAGGAGCGTTTGGATTTTGATACTGTTGTGGAACTGGGGGTATAGGAGGAAGTGCAGGTGGTGTAAAACCAGGTAATAACTGTTGCATATTTGGGGGCATTGGACAGTAGCTAGGAGGAGTATGTAATGGGGCTGTTGGTTGTGTTCCTCCATAGGACTATCCCTATGGTCCCCCATAGGACTTTCCTCGCCAGCCTTGCTGCCATGGTTGGGTTTGAGTAGGATGAGAAGGCCAATTCTGCCACATTTGTGGACTCCATGGCTGCTGAGATTGCTGCATGGGATAGTAATATGCAGGGTTTGGAAAAACAGGTTCTGGGTACATGTTTTGGGGTCTAGGCTACCAGGGCCTTTTTGATGCATATGATGGATCCATAGGTTCACTATTAAGCTTGTAAAAAGCTGGCAATTCTGGTAATGAAGGGCAATTGTTAGTAGGGTGTTTATCAGAACAAAGAGCACAAACTGAAATAATATTAAGAGGGCACTCTTTCAAAGGGTGTCTTTTTTTGCATTTAGGGTAGAATATGTGTAGTGCTGCTATGTCCTCTTGCTCTTGCTGTTTCTTTGTTTTTAATGCATCAAATTGGGAACTCAAGGTGCCTAAAATATCAGTTTTGAAATTTTCCAACAAGTTCCCCAATTCAGTTCTTGTGATCCCACCAGTTCCTGCTGTCCTAGAAATGCGAGAAGGACCTTCCCTTGTTCTTTTTCCAGCATTGGCTCTACTTCTAGAATATTTTCTACATAGTTCAGTAATTTCCTCAAAGGATTTATGAGATACATCACCTGATGCCATGAGCTTGAGGATTTTCACATACTCCTCCAGAATTCCTTTTATAAAAAGAGTTCTGACTGCATCTTCTTGTAGAGTATTATACTTAGAATTCTGTAATACAAAGCTAAAGCATTCTAGAAAATCCTCAAGACTCTCTTCTTCATGCTGTTGCATTTTAAAGATATCATTTTGAGAGTCTCTAGGTCCACAGTAGTCTCGGTATTTTTTAAGGAAAGCACTCTTCATCTCTTCCCAACTTCGAATGGTGGATTCCCCTAGACCCATAAACCATCTAAGTGCAGAATCTTTAAGGGTGGCCGGAAATAGTTTTAACTTTTGTGCATCATGTAGATAATTATAACTCCTACACAGGATGCCAAATTCAAATAGAAAGGTATCCAGATCTTCAGTACTTTTTCTGTAAAAGGTAGGTAATGAAGATGCTGGGATATTTTTCATATTGACATCTCGTGCAAGATCCAAAATGGAGAAGCCAAAATTTGTTTCAGTTCGTCCTTCATGTTCTCCCTCCCCTTCCATATGGTTTCCGGTTTCCTGATCACTCATAACAAGAGGATTCCTAAACCAATTGACACCTAGCCTATCTCTTCTTATGGATGGGATAAAATCCCAATGTTCTGGCCTAGGCCAATATTGAAAAGGTGAATTTATGGTATATTGCACTTGAGAAACCACCAAATTCTGAGTATGTCTGATAAGGGAATTCACTCTTTCTATGTCCACTATGTCAACCAAATTGGGATCTTCCCTTGTTGGTGAAGTCGGTAGGGTCTGTGGGATCTCCACTGAGTGTAACCTCAGTTCCCTCTGTTCTGGTCCCTAACTCCACTGAATTTTGAGTGTTGTTGCTTTCTATCTCATTTCCGGTATTCCTATCCCTAGGGTTAGTGAGGGGTGGGGTTTTATTTCCAAAAATATCAGAATGAATTTTAATGTATCTACCCTTACTATCTCTAGGTCTCATAAAAAAAATTACTGAAAATAACAAGACTTCTAATCAAATAAATCGAAATACCTACGCTACAGATGGGTTTAAAGGAACCTGTTATAATAGATACGCAGGTTCTTACCTCTCATCTTACCACCCCTTCTCCTCCAATCTGCAAAAGCTAATCATACCAAAAGGAAATAGTCAACAAATCAATAGAAAACAAAACTGATAAAAAAATGTCTAAATGTATCTACTGCTGCTATCGCTAGATTTTGTCTAAGTAACAAAATGAAACAATCACACACCTATGCTACAGGTGGGTTTGAAGGAGCCTGTTATAATAGATGTGCAGGTTCTTACCTCTCGTCTTACCGCCCCTTCTCCTCCAATCTGCAACAACTAGTCACACCTAAAAATGCTGTAAAAATGAGCAAGATACCAGCTTACCTTGGAGCAACTCCCCGGCAACGGTGCCAAAATGTTGGGTAAAATTATTACTATTTAGTTTACCTTCAATTTAATTGTCAACCAGGACACGTAAAATTTGAGTCACTACACCATATGTGCAGGGAAAAATGGTTTCAAGCTCATGCCTAGGATAATTTTAATTTGCTCATAGACAAAGAAATAGAATGTAATCTATGGAACTGCTACTCTATTAATAATCAATACCAAGAGTTATTAGTTCTAACCTAATGAAAGGAAATCAGCTTGCTGAGCCCTGTCTTACAGTCTATAAAATTTGTCAAATCCAATGTAATCTACAACAATCTCAAACTATGCTAATTATTGATCTATTCTTTAAGACAAGCAACCAAGAAAGTAAATAGTTTATTAAACGAAACCCTACTTTCAAACCTGTCTACAAAATAAATAATTTTGATCGATCCTAATGGTCTTATACCTTTCTAACATTGCATCTAAGATTGCACTCATCACCCATAAAGAATCTTATGCTAACATGATGACTCTTCTTAACCCTAATTCATACAAACACTTACTATTCACAAACTAGAATTAAATTTGTCTTTCTGCTAACAACAGATACACTCTACTTGCATTCTATTCTTACAAAAATATATTGGAACTATTCAGACAACACACACTTCACTCTCATTTGCATATCCTACAAGACTTATATTCAAACCATAGGAAATGATGCTGTCACATATTAATGAACTGTGATTCTTCTTTTTAATTTCATTCAATATCATGAAATAAGCACAGCATAACTCCAATCCTCAGTTCGAAATGTTATCCTAAAAACCCTATAAACTCTATAAACTAAAATCTTTGCAAATACTTCTAAAATCATCGTACATTCAATAAATACTGCAAATCAACAAGTCTTTGAAACACTCTGTGACCTAACAGGATTCTGGACAAGAAATCGAACTATTCAATAATCATGATTAGTTTTGGACATAAAAGAAATCTGGAAATCGGAATCCAACATATCTCTCCATTCTCACTGTTCTCCAACTCTCTATTCTACTAAATCAAACCTTGAAACTATAGACAAAGTTGAAAGTAATTATTTTGTCCAAAGGTGTTGAATAATGCAATCAAACTTATCACACACAGTCAGTGGCATCGACTAGCTTAAAGCGTGTATTTCATTTCCAAATCACAAGTTATTAAAACTATTGGCATACATCCATAAAAACAGTGTCGAAATATACAATATAACTTCACTTACAACAGTAAAAACAACACTTATACACAAATGATCAGAGTTGAAGGTGGGCCCTACCTTCAACACCTACGAATCTGAAATGAAAGCTTTTAAGAAGGTAAACGCAAGTGTTGATCAATTAATAAAAATCAGAGTTTACAGTGTCTTCTCTTCTGTTTTCCCTTAGGGTTTCAAAGTCATATTTATACTTGAACCATAAAATGAGTCGACCTTTGAGCAAGGATCGACCCCATCCCAACAGATCTACACCTATCCCGATCAATAATGCATACATGAACCAAAAGATTGGATTCGTATTTCCTGGAATCCATACACTGCTGAAGATTGAGGGCAACAACTTCTTGAGCAAATGACAGCTACAAAACAGCACCGGATAACTTCACCTGCATCCTGGAAGCGATTGGAAATCAAACGAGACATTATCTCTGGCAATAAAATCCTCCAAATCTCTGCTTCAACCAACATATATTCTTTAAGCGCTGGGATAAGCGTTGGGTCGAACAACTAAAAAGGACCACTGCATGAAAAATAAAGACTTGTCAATTGACCAAAAAAGTAAAGTTTCATTGTATAAATTAAAACCAAACAAAATAATAAATAAAACAATGAAAAATATAAAAAATGCACCTATTAGAGCACCTTGTAATGTTTCCCTTGAAAAGACATATTCAAGCACAAAACACAACTAGATAAAGTTGAATATTACTTGATTTCAAGGAACTTTTAACTAGAAATAAGGTGCTGAACAAGCAAAAATAGGAGGCCATAAGATAGGGCTAAAGAAACCATCTAGAATTATTATGTGGGAAAGGGTACCCTTGAGCACAATATGCACATGTTGTTATGGGATTTGATTGATAGTTGATGGACTGGGATGCTTCATCGACCCAATCATGCAACAAAACTCTTTCTCAACCTCAAATTTTCCTACAAATGTTGTTTTGATTTTGATGACGAGTTGTTGGAAGGGTTCCTCACTTGTATTCATAGGATGGTGCCTGATTATGAGACTCACAATGCAATCAATCGTGAGATAGAAGTGTATTGAGATGGTATTGGAGCATTTGTCTTTGCTGATGATATTTGTGACAAGACCATTTTCATGCCAGGTAAGTTATTAATTTATTAGAGTGTTTTAACTTTGAGCTTTTATAATTTTATTTGAAAGTTGAACTATGATTTATCATTTGTTTATTTCTTATTTCAGTTTTCCAATGCAATGAAATGTAGTTTAGTTCTCTTTCATTCTTATTTGTTGTAGCTGCTTGGTGGCGAACCTATGGTTTAAGGACACCAAATTTATGGAATTTTTCCATCAGAATACTAAGCCAAACTTGTACCACTTTGGGATGTGAGTGAAATTGGAGTGTTTTTGAAAAGATACATGCAAAGAAATGCAATAGGTTATAATTTCAATAAAGCAATTGCATTTAATTTAATTTATGAATCTATGATCCTCTAACATATTATAATTTATTAATTTTTGATCCTCCATAGCCCAAACTCACAATTTTTTTTATTACCCTCTTACAGGTTGGAGTTCACATGTCTTAATGACTTGGTGTACGTTGATTACAATCTTTGCTTGTGGATGAGACATATAGAGAAAGAATCAGATGCAAATGCCATCTCCTTAGACAATATTGATATGCTGTCTAAGTGGAGGGTGGAAATTGAGATCCCTGTCATGGAGGGGTTAGAGCCAGAGGAGGGGCAACAATAGGAGGAGGAGGAAGAGGACAAGCGACTTGGAGATACCACGGAGGGTGATGTTCTAGTGTCACCACTTCCTTATACACCCATTTATGCATCTAGCCCTCCATCCATCACTCAATGTTAGATATTGGATCAGGATGCAGGTCTAGGACCGTCTTCTACTAGTGCTAGGGGTAGGCTTGAAAAATGGCCCATGACCTTTTCCCATAAAAGAGGGAGAGGGCATTGATATTAGATAGCTAGCTGCTAGTTTTCCTCAGATACATTTATATATGTGATGTCATTTTGTATTGGTTATCCACTTTTGAGTCCTTGATTGGTCAATTATGAGGTTTCAGGATTTAGTATCGACTTTCATGTATCATTTTATATTTTGCATGACTACGTGATATATATTAGTGCTTTCTCCATATTTATGCTCCAATATGTTTTTATGACGTTGTTGTTGCTTTATATGTTTAAAATTTTGAAAAAATTGAATTTATTTTGTATTTTTTAATGTTTGTCATGGTTTGCCGAGTTTTGCTGATTTTTTTGCTGATGTTGCTGAAAAATTGTTTTTGGGACCCTCGAAGTGAATGTAATGTAATGATGGGGAAATTAACTGTAAAGTTAGGGAAAAGGGGTTCATGGATTAACTATTATGAGAGAGGGTGTCTAAGTTCCAAGTCTTTCCCTTAGCTTTGAAGAGTTAGGGATTAATAATTTTTCTTCCGTATGTGTGGCTTGGAAGGGAATTATTCTTATTGAGTTACCCTTGTGCCATTTTTGTGATCCTTCATTTTTTTTAAAAACATTAGTCCCCTTATTTTTTAATTAGCTTTGATAAGGTAGGACATATGATCATGGCTATTTTGCAAGGGGGAGTTGTTCACATTCATCATTTAATTTAATTTCCCTTAGAGCACTTTGACTCTTTTGACTTTAATTTAGGCACCATACATAGGAATAATTTGTAGAAATCTTAGAACATGATATACAATTAGTTAATTGCAGTGGAAGGACGTGATGGAAATGGATGAAGTGGCTAATGAAATGGTGTGATGTGAAAAATGGCTATGTAAAATATTGTTAATGACAGACATGAAATGAGGGCCACACTTGTTTAAATCCTTAGGCATGCACCTAATTGTTGAAAGTTATAGCTTGAGATGTCCTTTCATGTGATCATGCCTAGCATGAAAGGGACATTAAAAAGTCTCTCTTGTAAATATAACTTTATAAAGTTGAGTGGTTTTTATTTTATAAAGTTAAAAGCGCCTTTTTGTATTTATTGTATTTAATGAGAAATTAAATACTACATTTTAATGATGAGAGTGAATCTCATCCATTGGATCAAAATAAGTTAAAGAGGTTAGGGTTAGGTCATTAAATGGGAAATACATATAGATCATTAGAGAGAGGGAATTTATATCATGTGAGACACATGAGAGAGAGAGAGCATTCTTGAGAGCTAAGTCACAGGGTTCGTCGAACCTCAAAAAAATTTGAAATTCGTCTAGGTTTGCTGAACCTGAAAGACGAACCTAATGTCGACCTTGAAGCCGAACCCGAACCTCGTCGAACGTGAACTTGAAGGAAAACCTAATGTCGAAGCTAAAGCCGAACCTGAAGGCGAACCTAATGTCGAACCCGAACTTCAAGGTGAACCTAAAGGCAAATTTTTTTTAGGTTTGATTTCTTTTACTGAAAAAATTGAAATTAGACAAAAACACACACACACAATATCGATAAATTAAAATGTTGTCTATAAATTAAATTCTCTCTATTTATTATGTTGTCTATGAATTAAAATTTAAATGCAAATGTCATACTTGTAGTCTACATAAGAACCTATGTTTCCAGGGTACTCGTACCCAGGGGTAGGCTACACATACCGAGTACTTGGGTACTCTTAGGATACGTCTCCTGCCGTACCTTGTCGTACCCCATACTAGGTCCACCTACCCGAGACTCCGTTATAAAAAAAAGGGGTACTTATAGGCGAAATGGTACGCCATACCCCGTGTTTGGGTACTTCGTACCCCATGTTTGGGTACTCCAGGGGTACAACCGACTCAATAAAATGCAATTCATTGGGGAAAATGTAATGACACCCTACCAAATTTGAACTATTTTTTTGCTAACTACGTATGGAATCTGATTCAGGACTTATGTCAAACACTTTGCAACACTATTCAAATTCCTCTGAATATAGTGTAAATCTAGTAGATTGATTTTACATTGATTTACAATGAATGTTTTTATGGTTTTGTGTTCAGCACTCATGGACCATAATTCGACTACCAAATGTGCACATAAAAAATATACATATTTACTTAATATTGAGAAATACACTCACATCAACATAGGAATATATTTGGCAATTTTCAAATTTTTATTGCCTGTAACAGCACAGTACAAATAGGTGTTTAAAATAAGATTTCAAGTGTACTTTCATGTCTGTGTTTGATTCTCTGTTACAGCTGCCTGGTAGAATGATTTATGAAATTTTATGTAACTTCCAGTCTTCTAATTGATATCTACCAAGTCTATGATTTATCAAATTTTATGTTTCAAATTTTCAATCTGAATGTTCACTGTTCAAATAATCAGCG
>LPNX010615883.1:5064-99971 GCA_001517045.1 Pseudotsuga menziesii
TCGAGTAATGTAGAAATCGTTTTCAGTGTGGGAAGAGACGGGGTCTTTCCTTGTTTCGCCCTAGCATGGAATAATGTAGAAGAAGAATGACCCGGACGACATGTTCTCTTCCTATGTCAACTATACAACTATATGGAGAGGGATCTTCGTTAATGCAGGTTCTCTTAACCAGAAAGCTTTTTCCGCTTAATGTCATTCATGGACTCACAACCTTTAAATGTGGGTAGGTAGTTTGGTTGTTAATGTTTCACCATTGTTGAATTTTCGCAACTTTTAAATGTAGAATAAGAAATTAAGCTAATTAATAACAATAACTAATTTATAATGGTTATTGGTCCCATAATTCAACGAGGATGGATAAATGGGATCAAGACTGGACGTAAAACAGGTATCTCATGAAACCAAAAAATGGTTGGAAACGGAGTTGTGAATTAAAATTTGTATATTTTTAATATAATGTCTGATCCGTATAAACTGTCCGATTCCACACTGGTAAACTGTGTTGCTAGGTATAGGTAGAATTTTTATTGTAAAGAAGTAAAAAGGGTAAAGTTTCAAAACAAAGTTTTTTGTAATATAAAAACTTTAATAATTATTCCTTATAAGATAAAGGTTATAAACAATGAACTTGTTTGTTATTGAATAAAAATATTTTCAATATTTTAATGGATGATGAAAATAGTATTTTAGTAACTATGATTATTAATATCATAATGTTCTTACTTTATAACAGGGTTATAATTAAGTTTTTTTGACATTTAAAATATAAAAAGTAATATATATTGATTTAATTATTTATAAAATTATAATATAAAAGAAATAATAGTCAACAAATTTAAATTAATTTTACCTTGATACTCATGCAAATTATATACTACTAGTTTTTTTTGGATGGAAGATCAATCCATTCTCTTATAAGATTGTCTCTAATTGAAATTACCAGAGATGGAATATCCATCTCTAAATTTAGATATAATTGTTTTTATTGCAAAAAACTCTTTGAGTTAACTGTAAAACTGATAGCAAATGTCGGGACATTGCCACCACGTGGCTCTTGTATATATAAATGAAAGCACGCTTTAGTTTTGAAGGAAGGTTATTTACACATAAGTTTGTTCATATGTGACACGTAGGTCTGGCGAGAAAACATAGTCAAACAAAATATATGTTTGTTAAGTAAGCAGTAGTTTTCCTTCTGCCTACAGTAGGCATAGGGAGATCAATTATTTGACACCTATTCTGTTTTGTGTATGTATTTATGTGCTATGCTTCTCAGACTTAATTAAATGTTATTCTATCTGTGTGTTGAAGGAGGGGGTGGGGTCTTATAGTGAGATCCGACTCATTCTAGTTGATGCCATTGTTTTGCAAACAAGACTGTGAGTTAGAATGAATTCAATGAAATAAGCAATGTGATTAAAATTGGAAACAAACTCCGTCCTTTTCCATAGCATCGAAATACATGAAGTATAGCAGATTCTTCATCTAGGAGTTAGCAGCAGGCTGAATCCAGCAAGGAACACCGACTAAAGATGGACCGTTTTTTGAGTAAACGTGTATCCATATGTTGCAAAACGGTGTAATAAAACTTAAAAGTTTTTAATATATATATAAAGAAAGAAAACATTTTACATTGTTAGAGTTGACTTTAATGAACTTTTTTAATATAAATCCATAACATTCAAGAAATATTGTATCGGTTACCATATCATAGAATCAATTTTAGATAATTTGAATAATTTAAAGTATTTAAGAAAACAATACCTCTAATACTAAGTATATCATTGCAAAGAAGAAAGTGTGCTTTAAGATTGAAGTAAAGTAAAGGTTGGCGTAAGAGTGAAGGAATGATAATGGGTTGGATCGTTAGTTCTTTGTGGAACTAATTACTTTATTGATGAGAAACTATTTTAGAGCTTAACTTTGAAATTTACTAAGAAGAAATTACAGCATATATGTTGTAGAATTGTACTCTTTTATTTACTGAATACATTAATAAAGAGACTAACAAAACATTTGTGGACGTAGCTCAAGTTTGGGTGAACCACATATGTTGGGGTATCTCTCTCGCATTTGTTTGCTATGTATTTTAATTATGCGTTTTGATTCTTGTTATGGCTCTGTAATTATGTCTTAGATTAACAATTTACTTACTTATTATTAATGAATGGTATAATAATCATGTTGTTTAGATGGTATGTTTTTTATGGGACTTTGGATAAATAAAAAGTACTAGTAAGTTGCTAGCCTTCTTCTACGTATATGTTAATACTTACTCACAACATGCATATGATTGTTTATAATACAAGATAGTGATGTGAAAACTTGAACATTATCCATAATAAACTTGCATTTATTTGAAATAATTACTTTAGGGTTATGCTTATTCTCAAGTAGTGGGAAACGTTGTAATTCATTATTAGTTGATAATCTTATCGTCATTGGGACTAATATTTATGATTTGAAGCATGTACTTTAAATAAAAAACCACATCATCTGTAAAAGGTAAGACGAGACTGGGTTCGTTATAAAATATGTTAAGACTTGCTCACAACATGCATATGATTGTTTATAATACAAGATAGTGATGTGAAAACTTGAACATTATCCATAATAAACTTGCATTTATGTGAAATAGTTACTTTAGGGTTATCCATATTCTCAAGTAGTGGGAAATGTTGTAATTCATTATTAGCTGATAATCTTATATCGTCATTGGGACTAATGTTTATGATTTGAAGCATGTACTTAAAAAAAAATACCCCATCATCTGTAAAAGGTAAGACGAGACTAGGTTCGTTATAAATGGTATCTGAGCAGGTTTACAACACTCAGACCTAATGGGCTCACCTACATACAGGTATGTGTGAACTTTACGAAGAATTGATTACTTGAATATGGGACTTTATGCCATGCATGTGATAGAAAGGATATTGTTTTAATGTAGAAATTGTCAAAGTACATGAACTAGTTTGCTTAGAACTCATGTGTTTGAGTGCATTAAGTTAGTTGCATAACTTAAATGCAAGAATACATGCAAGAAGAATGAAGTTTTGATTGAAGGTCAACAATGTGATATGTTGATTTCATTAGATTGTAAAAGTTTGTAATAAGGAAATGAATGCATTATCATGTTAACGATAACTTTAAATTGGATACACATGCAAAGATATGCTTATGCTATTTTACATGCATCATGTTGACTCAAATGCTAATCTATGTATAATTTATGGAGACTATGTTGGAAGAGTTTTGGAACTTAGTGAGTTCATATATGATAAATGACTAATGGATACATGAGGTAGTTAAGTTAGTAAATAGTTTAATAATTTAACATGTATTCAAGCTTATAACAAGTAAGGTAAAAGTTATGATTAGCATAGTAAGAAAGCAACCTAATAAGTAATGTATGCAAGTAGAAGCAACGAAGATGAAAATGTAGGAATTACTAGTTGGACTAAAAGGAAATGAATTTGATCATATGCAAGATTACGTATGATAAATGCATAGGGATTGCACATCATGATAGAAATTGTTGCATCTAGGTTGTGCATTATTTAAACTTCGGTGTTTAAATGCACCAGAGAATAAACTTATTGATATATATAGTTTTATGTCTTGCCAAAAATCACATTGACAAGAGAATGAGATGTAAATAAACCTTGCAAAAGGTGTTAGTGTAATGTACATGTACACTTGTTAACAAGAAACTTTATCAACCTGAAGCAAGGTTAATGTCAATTCAAGCTTATATAAGCAAGGTATGAATTTTGCTTAAGGTGTAAGTTAATGAAAAGAATTTACAACTAAGTTGTCGAGAAAGTAATGCATTGAAATTAAGTAAAAGAAAATTTTGTTTATAAGCATTCAAAATAGAAATTTTCTCTTATGTTTTATAGTTTCCTTTTGAGATTATGATGCAATCATTTATGACAAGAAAATTGTGAGTAAGGAGTGCGGGTCTACATGGCTTCAATAAAACATTGTTGAATGGGAATCAATAAGGTGGTTGAAAGCAAAAGATAAATTTCTCAATGGAAAAAGGTAACATCTAAAATCATTGATTATTACGAAAGGTTAGCAAGATGTTTTATTTGATTAAAACAAATGCATTTATAGCAAAATATAGCTTAGATAACTTGTTATGCCGAGAATATACTCTATTAGCAATTTTGAAATTTTCAATTGAAATACTTGAGTATGGTAACTGTAGCATTTTGAGAATGATGAGTTTTGTATATGGCATATATATGATAAATCAATTGATATATGCAAGTTATAAAGTGTTGTTAAATATGCTGTTGTAATTGACAGCGCTTTGAGATTATTGCTTGTAAGGACCTATGGCAGTACCAAATGACCATAATTGAATAACTGGATATATATATATATATATATATATATGATATTGAACTTAATACAACTAAAGACTAATTAGATAAAGAGTTACGAAACTTTTGAGCTGATCACGGGGGACACCCTGAGTTATAAGGCTCTTAAATTTGTGAGAAACGTTTCTACACTAAACAGAACCAATTAATGAAAATGAAGTGTAAAATTGCTTTGGTGTTGAGCTTGTTGGGCTCTATAGCACCTAAAGTGTTTAGTCTCATTATGCACAATTACAAGATGTAATGTAACTTGGAAACTAAGACTTAATTTTTAGAATAAACAAACTGAAATATTGAAATGGTTGAAAAAAAATATTTAAGAATTAAGAAGAGTTGCTACAGAGCACCCTGGAGAGGTGTTAGGCTCTAAAATTTTTGATAAGTAGTATAGAGTTGTCAATGAACACCCTTGTGAGGTGTTAGGCTCTGTTGAGCGCTCTATGATATTAAGTCATGGGCCTAGGTAAAGAGCTATCAATGAGCACCCAGAAGAGGTGTTAGGATCTTAAGCAAAACTATCAGAGAGAACCTAGGTGAGATGTTAGGTTCTATAGTAATATATTTTGTGATGTTAAGATTTTAGGATAAGGGATATGTGGGCTTCCAGATTCTAAGTAGGAGATACGCCTGATAGCTGTAAAAAGATAATGATGGTCATCATTCTTATATCAGATGAATATTATATATATACATGTTGAGGAGGATTGCACGTGAACTAGTGGTTTTGTGAGGAGATGTATATATGCATGCTCGAATTTTTGAAAAAATATTTCAGCCAAGAAGTTCTTGGAACATTAATGCCATATAAGAGGTATGTGTGTGAATATTATTTTAGTATTTTATACACCATGATATGATGATTGATGAAGCATTGTTGAAAAGTTATATCCTAGGTGAATCTTCGAATGATAAATGTGCTAAAAATATTGTTGCTATGTGGATTGGTAATGTTTTTAAATAGTATATGTTTCATAATAAGTAAGGAAATTATAATTATGTTATGCTAATTTAATATGATTACTATTGTGGTGAACCAAGTGGAAATGATTAAAGATATTTGAGAACAAGTACCTCTATACCAGAGGTATGAAGGTAAAGGTTAAATGTGGAAAAGTTATGTACCATGAGATACAAATGCAGGAAGGATTCTACTTTAGATTATAAATTTTATATTATTTTTATTATTGATAGTTGTTATGCAGTTGCAGGGATATTATGTTATTATCATGGGGTAAAGTTTTCAGATCAAAGTTAAATTCTACAGGGTTGTTATGAGAAGAAACAATAGTTGTAAAAGAGAAGAGGCATTAAACATACTTCGAAGGAAAGCAAAAAAAACAATGATTAATCAAGCTCAATAATTGCAAGGTCAAATGTATGTTAAAGACAAAAGCTTGAAATTTATCAACACTGAGAACGGTGTATATTCTTTAAAGGGTGGAGTACATAACATCCTCGGTAAAAGAATTGTAAGTAGACGATGGATTGACTAAATTCATTCTAATGTCTCAAACATCTAAATAAAAGTTGATTCACTTGTTGGACCTAAAATTGTTAGATATCTACCTAAGTATAGTTATTTTACGACAAAGCAAATAGTTTATTAACTACCGTGAACCTGAACCTAAAAGAGGAGCTAGGTAAACTACGATTTTATCAGTGAAAATATTACTATTGTTATTGCCATGGAAGGGCAAGCCCTTTAGTATTACAAGTAGGTAATGTCAAATAAAAGAAAAGTATATATATAATTATAACATTTAAAGAACATTTTATTATATATTCGTAATGGAAAAATGTGATACATATATAGGCATTATATATATAAATGAAATCACGCTTTAGTTTTGAATGAAGGTTGTTTATTTACAAACAGATGAAGAGGATTGGGTTTCCACCTCATGCCCTTCCAGTTACGTAACGGCCTTATGGGTAACAGTTTTAGCGACAACCACCATCTTGGAGAAAGGGTGGGGGAGGCAGCGGGAAGGGGGATCGCACAAGTTTGGAAGGGCTGGAATTGTTCTACATTGGGGCAGAAATGGAGTAAATCATTGCAGACCCAGTATTTTGGTACATTTTGATGGTGAAAGAGCAACCGCTTGGAGTTAGAGAGGGGATTTTATACTCTGCCTGGAGCTGAAAGGAGGCATGGCCTCAGGAAAACTCGACACTATCTTTGTGAGTTTTGTAAAAAAAATATTTTACATGTAGCAGAGTACTAAATGCTGCGACGGCTGTATTGTGGACCGTTAGATCTCAACTTGTTTGAGATTCAACGACCCATAATACAACCACCATAGCATTTATTACTATGCTACATGTTAAATATTGTTCACCTTTTATCAAACAAAATATATGTTTGTTAAGTGACCAATAGATATATAGATTTGGATCCAATGTTTGTATTCGAAACAGGATGCTTTTTATGATTAGCTCTTCCTTCTTGTGAGTGTAGTTTTCCTTCTGCCTACAGTAGGAATAGGGAGATCAATTATTTGACACTTATTCTGTTTTGTGTATGTATTTATGTGTTATGCTTCTCAGACTTCATTAAATGTTATTCTATCCGTGTGTTGAAGGAGGGGGAGGGTCTTATAGCGAGATCTGATTCATTCTAGTTGATGCCATTGTTTCGCAAACAAGACTGTGAGTTCGAATGAATTCAATGAAATAAGCGATGTGATTGAAATTGGAAACAAACTTCGTCTTTTTCCATAGTATCGAAATACATGAAGTATAGCGGACTCTTCATCTAGGAGTTAGCAGGATGAATCTAGCAAGGAACACGGAGTAAAGATTAGCAAGGAACACGGAGTAAAGATAGACCATGTTTGAGTAAAAGTGTATCCATGTGTTGCAAAATGGTGTAATAAAACTTTTTTAATATATATATATATGTATGTATGTATGTATATATAGAGAGAAATAAAACATTTACATTATTAAAGTTGACATTAATGAAATTTTTTAATATAAATCTATAGTAAATTACATTCATGAAATATGATATAGATTACCATATCATAGAATCAATTTTAGATAATTTGAATAATTTATAGTATTTAAGAAAACAATACCTCTAATACTAAGTATAACATTACAAAAAGGAAAGTGTGCTTTAAGGTAGAATTAAAGGTTGGTGTAAGATTAAAGGAATGATAATGGGTTGGATTGTCAGTTATTTGTGGAACTATTTACCTTATTGATGAGAAACTATTTCACAACTTAACTTTGAAATTCACTAAAAAGAAATTACAACGGATATGTTGTAGAATTGTACTCTTTTATTTACTGAATACATTAATAAAGAGACTAACAAAACATTTGTGAACGTAACCCAAGTTTAGCCCAAGTTTAGATGAACCACGTATATTGGGGTATCTCTCTCACACTTGTTTGCTATGTATTTTAATTATGGGTTTTGATTCTTGTTATGGCTTTGTGATTATGTCTTAGATTAACAATTTGCTTACTTATGATTAATGAATGGTATAATAATCATGTTGTTTAGATGGTATGATTTTATGTGACATTGGATAAATAAAAAGTACTAGTAAGTTGCTAGCCTTCCCATTTATGTATATGTTAAGACTTACTCACAACATGCATATGATTGTTTATAATACAATATAGTGATGTGAAAACTTGGAACATTATCCATCATAAACTTGCATTTATTTGAAATAATTACTTTAAGGTTATGATTATTCTCAAGTAGTAAGAATAGTTGTAATTCATTATTAGCTGATAACCTTATATCGTCATTAGGACTAATGTTTATGATTTGAAGCATGTAGTTTAAAAAAAATTGCCCCATCATATGTAAAAGGTAAAGTTTATGATTTGAAGCATGTAGTTTAAAAAAAATTGCCCCATCATATGTAAAAGGTAAAGACGAGACTGGGTTTGTTATAGAGGGTGTGGCACTGTTCTGTTGACCAACAAGACTCAGAGCTACAGGAGATCTGTAAAATTCAAGCTCCTCCGCACGATTCAAACCCACATCAGCTCAAACCTGTAAGGATATTCTTGCATCCAGCAGAGGAAGGACGACGATGGGATTGTTGGGTATTCTCTGAGCAAACGTCTCGTCGATTCTGCAACAGAGGCACTAAAGAAAAACATCAACACCCTTGGCCCCAAGATCCTTCCCCTGTCTGAAAAGATCATGTATGTGTACAATATACTCAAGACGAAGCTAGAGGGTAAGGAATCGAAACTCAGGAAACCCAAAGTTTCAAGAAGGCCTTCAAGCATTTTTGTATTGATCTTGGGGTCCTTCCTGTGATAATCGATGGGGTGGGGTAGATCCTAGGATTGAACGATTATGACGTGGATAATCCTTTGATGACGCATTTGGGCACGTAAAAAATTGACAGGAGCAGCTTAAAAAAACAATCCCGTGACAGACGACGAAGGGTCGAGAGAAACCGTCCATTAAAAAACAACGCCACTTAAAAAAATGTATTTTTTTACAAATTAGTATTTTCTTTCTAAATCCATTAAAAAAAACTGCTTGTTTTAAGAAATTACTGCTATTCTATCTAAAAATAAGTGTAATAACTTGTGCAGTGTACAGTCAACTCAGTATTCAATATTGAAAGCAGAAAATAAGAATAAGGAGAAAAATTATTTATCTCACAGGAAAATTGATCTCTAAGCACGTATATATTGCTGATAAGATTTAACCTTGCATACATTATGATACAGAACTCTCACCTCTCAAACCCTGCCTCTGAAGATCATCCATTATATTATGAATCATAGTTTATATAGAAAATACATTATTTAACCGTTGCCAATTTTTAGGAATCAATAAACTAAAGTAAAAACCAATATCTGAGTTGAAGCAGAAATCGAGAACTGGATGCTAAATTTGTTTGAATGTTAATCTTCATCCTTTTTCTATGATTGACCTGGCCCTTGCCTCAATTTTTTTTGCTTGATTACAGCCTGAAAATGCTAAGCTCTATCTCCTGAAGTGATGTTGAACTGTCTGGAAATGCAAGAAAGTCATCTTTTGATTTCCAACTCTCCTCCATCAAATTGGAACTAATTCTTGGTTAGTGATTTTTGTTGCCATGTGCATTGTTCTCCAGCTAACCCTTTGATTGTTTACATGTTTCCTGAATAACTTGGTTTTCATCCTTTCTCGTTTATACTCCATTTTCTCAGAAAAAAGGAGATCCTCGTCACATTTTGGGTAACATGGATCCTGGGCCATAGGTTTCTTCTTCCAACCAGGATTTCAGTAGCACTTTCAGCTGGAATCTAACATCCTGTTAAATTTCCATGCCTACTGAAGAAATATTCACACATATATGTGTACATATTCTTGTCCTCTTATGGCTTGAAGTAGTAATATTCTACCAAATAGCGTTCATTCATGTGCTTGCGCTTCCAACTGAAACATATTTCCCAAACTACAATAATCAGACTTGATACCATAAGTAACAGATAAATTTCTGATAAAGCATTTGGAGAAATTTCATCAAAAGAAGCAAATAGTAAATCAGAGAGGAATCATCTCATTCCATTACAAAACCACAAAGTTGATTGATCACTGATAAATAACTTCATGGTGTGAGGCTTGGTGGGTTTTCAGACAGAGGGATTCAATTGAGTTGCAAGAAGAATTTGTAGTGGGGATTCAATTGAGTTCCACGAAGGATTTGTTGTAGTAGGGATTCAATTCAATTTGGTTACGGATTTGTCTAAACATAGCAGATACTTTAAAGAAGGAGATTCTTTAAATTCATCGATCCTTCTAAAACTGTATTCTCTAGAGATTCCAAACGTTTATCTAGGGCTGAATGATGGATAGGTAAAGGTATAGGAGAGGGATGTAGAACTCTATATAGCTCCTGATCTTGTACCATTTTTTATATTGTATAATATATTACTCATGTTTTTGAGAAAAGCATTGCTATATCTGCAAATCAAGCTCCTCCATAAAACTATGTATGATGGTTCTGAGAACAAATACATGTGGGTTTGTACAGGGCGTGTAATATTCATACTCAATGTTGCATTCATTAAATGCCGCAAGTTTCACTTCGGTTGGAAAATATGCTACCGAGATAAAATGAAACAGCACAAAGGGAAATACCCGTCAAAATAAGAGGTATCAGCATTGATGCCCTTGATGTCATTGAATCTCTCTCCTTCATGCAATTTAAGAGTGATTCTGCATGCATAGATCTTGTTCATAGACAATTATTGCAATAAAAAAAGCCAAAAACCATTCACCTGGTAAAATTTGCACTCACCTGCTCAAAAAATACAAAAAGGATACAACCATTCATAATCATCCCTAGGTAAGATACAATTAAACAGTATCTCTAAATTTAAACATTCATAAGATGTTTCTTGCAAGCTAGTGGATGATAGAGCGATAGCTAAAATGGAGGCGAGGTACGTACATGGATTTTTGCCAGGATGTTCCTCATGAGTTGGTTCGCTCTCAATGTAGCTTATTTGAAAGGGCATATGCTTGATTGACTGATTGACTCTCAATGCGGGTGACCTTCACGACTCTGTGGATTGGATTTCCGCTGAGCAAGCCCAATCCTAGGGGCTCCATGGCTATGCATGTCCTTGTTAGAAATGGATTAGTCACTGGACCAGGGTGCATGGCCTAAACGTGGTCGTGGTTGTTCTTTATAGAACACTATAAGGTGTGTTGCTAATGTATTTCTTTCAATGTGTCCATTTTAATTTTTGGTTTATTTATTATCTTTATTTTGTTTTAAATTGTCTAACTAGCATTGCCCCTGTCATGCCACAATTCACACCAATTTATTTATCAATTATGTGAGTTTTCTATTATAAAAGGATCATGTGAGTTTGTTATTATAAATAAAAAAGTTAATGTATTTTATTACGGTATCTAAGTCATGCCACATTTTCACTCTAATGCAATTACATATTATTCTCATTGTATCAATAACAAAACACATAAGTGTAATTAACCAACATTGGCATTTTTTATGGTCACTACTAAAAGTGCTTAGTTTGAGATTAAGTTGCCTGGAAACACTGGTTACTTGTTTTCAATTTTCATGTCGAAGAAATTGGAATGGAACCAATTCAGAATGTAATTACAAAAGTGTTGTTTTCAATTTGATTTTATAAATCATAATGTGAAAATTGCTAGAGAGGAATTTGAACAAATTTAGTTACTTTGTTAGTCGAAAGAGAATTTGGATATTTATGGGTCTATGTTGGCAAAGTGTTAGAATTTTTTTAATGAGTAATTTGTATTTAATTTTTTGAAAAATACTCACAAATTGTATTATTTGTGAGTTTTATAAAGCCATGTGTGAAAACAATAGGGAATGTTTTTTGTTGCTTTACATCTACGGCTTTTTTTTTTTTAATGTTGTTTGTATCTCTTAATTCAAAGATCATTATTTATCTGATGATTAATATACTGGACTGTTTGGTGGTTGATATGGATAGGCATGATAAAATCCTTTCATATAGCATATAATATATTGTTTTCAATAGAGGAGCGTTGAAAATTTGACAGAACAATCCATCTCCTTGCAACAAACATTCTTACAAACAATCATAACAAATACATGCTCCTACAAACAATCATAACAAATACATGCTCCAAACATTGGTTATGCCTATAGCACGATGTATCACAGATTTCAACAATGGTTCAGATGCACAGTAAGACAACGACTATCACCTAGAAAACGAAATATTTTCATGTGCGAGGCAGCGAGTAATGTTATCTTGTAATTTATGGGTCCAATTTTGACTAGTAAATGGTGCACTTGGAGTGGTCATGAAAATTCTATACACACCTAGATCTATCCCTCCTAAGTTGCTAGCCTATGTTGTCATGGGATTTGATATAGTACGTTGGCCCTCCATTGGACCAATATCAACCAAAGCACATAACAATTCCACCCATAAATCAAAGTAATAAGAAACAAAACCCCCTTAAGATGGATTGGGAATTAACTATCCATAAATCCTAAGGATTGACATTAACAAGGTCAACCATTAACATTGGTAACATATGTTTGACCTTCATAACAATTTCGTGCACTACAACATTAGAAATAATGTGAATTGCACCATTGTTCTTCTTCAACCACTATGCAAAGATGAAAAACACTTCATATATATCACTTTGAAAAAACGAAGAACCATGCCTTCATTCTCTATCCCTTTCACACTTGAAATGGTAACCCTCAATTCCTACACTCCCCCTACCAAATGAAAATACCAATGTTGATTGCCAATATAATTAGAGTCAAACTTGATAACTACCTAGCCCATTAATGTTTTAAGCACATATGTATAATTTCTCGTATGACAAATTAATGTACATTTCATTTTAATTGCCATCGATTACATGAGTTTCTATTAATTGCTTATTAGTACTTGCACTAGAGTTTTTATATACATTTTATCCACTACTATGCCTACCATACATTCAGTAGCATTGATTTCAACGCATATAATTATATTATCTACATACACACAACATTCTCTCATTTTTTCAACATATCGAAGTTCTCTTCGTTGTTTCATTTCCCTTGCTTCAGGGGCATGCTAGTATTAAATCATTTTCAAGAGTCTAAATTTTTCAAATGCAATCACATCAACCTATGTTTCAAACACAACAACATATGGGAGATGATTTAAAGGCATTAGACCACGCTGGAATCACAAGCTGTAGATGGCTCAAAACTAGCATATCACATTGAGCGCTCGAGTCACCAAGCATTGACTAAACTAAGTAACCCCAAGCATTGACTAAACTGAGTAACCCTAATTAGAATAAGACCAACGATATATCTTCTATTTCCTGCCATATTTCTAGAATAAGATCAATCACAAATGGATTTAAAGATCCCTAAACATCTATATTTTGAAGGTTAAACTCGATTTAAAGATATATAGACATTTAGATTATAGGAAAAACCATGCTTACAATACTTTGAAATATGCACCACTCAATTTTTCCAATGAAATGCATTGTCCCAAAACTTCAAAAAAAAATTCCAATGAAATGCATTGTACCAAAATTTCAAAAAAAAATTCCAATGAAATGCATTGTCCCAAAATTTCAAAAAAACCAAAACATTCATATTTTTTACTAGATCTATTTCCTGAAACTCAAAACCTTTTAAGCAAAGATTGGAGCAACCATACTTGTTCTAAAAAACACCCTCACCGAACTAGACCACTCATAATCAAGGTGTCAATATGATTGTTTTCATGGATATTTAACTAAATATAAAATGAATGAAGAATTGCAAATTAGTCACCCAAACAAAAGAAGGAACGTATTGCCTTCCTTTGAGGTGGCACGAAAATTTATGGGATCTATGTAATCCTCTCCATGTGATTGTAGTCGCAGATGCATGTGCATGCAAGCAATCCTTTGGCTTTTTACACTTTATTCCAAAATTATGCATGCATTGATCAAATGTGAGATTGTCTAGCTATGATCCAAACCTCGACTTTTTATTCCATAGAGATATTTGGCTCCCATTGGCACAACATGGAAAAACTATCACTGACAAAATAGTTGCACCATCCATCATTTTTAACTGAATGAATCCAAAATAGAGAACCACCAGGGCCATCAAGTCCAACCTCTTGCCATTGCATTCGATTTTATTACAATGGAAAAAAATGGTGGGCAACTAAACAATCCCAGTGATCTATACCATGTCCCTAATTCTATTTTTATTTCTATAATTGGTCTATTTTTACAAAGCTATTACAAAATGTTATTTCTATAATTCGTCTATTTCTACAAAGCTATTACAAAATCCATAATGAAAAGCAAAAAGGGTGAAATCGCCCCCTTTGAAAAAAATTATATTGGTGGAAAGTGTGGACCCATCCCATCCTTATATTTGAGATGAGAAAACCTTCCTCGGATAGGAAATGAAATTGCCCCCTTTGAAAAAAAGTATATTGGTGGAAAGTGTGGACCCATCCCATCCTTGTATTTTGAGATGAGAAAACCTTGCTAGGATAGGAAAATGTATGGAAGGCTCATTGATAGCACTGAGCAAAGATTAGGCTATGTCAACCGTGCTATAATGTGTAGGGTTTTATCAACAATTCATGCCATGTCCACAACCCTAAATTTATTTCTTACTATTGGTCTATTTTTATGGAGCCATCACAATAAACATAGAAAAAAGTGAAATGGGTGAAATTTTCCCTAGGAAAACTTCTATATTGGTGAATGTTGGGTATGTGTTATTTTCTTTGCATATGTGTGGGGGTGGGTGCACCTTTCAGTGGCGCGTCTATAGCACTGGCTCAAGGGGTTTAAGGGGAAGGTGTGGTGTGCTGACGCCCTCCCCCTTTCGCGAAGTGGATATTGGAAATGGGTGGTTGCCCATTTTTATTACGAGCACAACGAGTTCAAAATTGTTTGGGCTATTTTCAGCTGTTTTGGGGATTTTTCTAAAAATATGTAATTTAATCCTAATTAAGGGATTGGGGTCTATTTTTAATCTAGGATAACGGATTAGGGTATTGGAAGTTGTGGATTTTGTATTGTGAGTGATTCATAATGAAAATGATAAAATAAGAGGTGGGCTCCCAGGTTTGTTGTTTTTTCGAGTTAAAGCCATTTCCAAGGTAAATCTTTGTGTATTATGTGTGAATATTGTGGTGTAATCTATATTTTGCTTAAAAGAATCCATACACTTTGCTTACTTACACAGGTTTAAAACTTACATTTTGATATATGTGGATCCTTATATTTTAAGATGAGTAAACCTTGCCTAGATAGGAAAATGTATGGAAGGTTCATTGATATAATTGAACAGAGACCAGGCTATGTCAACTGTGATATAATGTATAGGGTTTCATCAACAATTCCAACAATTCATGCCATGTCCATAACCTTAAATTTATTTCTTACTATTGTTCTAGTTCTATAGAGCCATCATAATAAACATAGAAAACATTGAAATGGGTGAAATCACCCCTAGGGAAACTTCCATATTGGTAAATGTTGGGTATGTGTTATATTCTTTGCATGTGTGGGGGGGTGGGTGCACCTTTCAGTGGCGCGCCTGTAAAGCTGGCTTAGGGGGTTTAAAAGGGGGGGTGTTGACGACCTCCCCTTTCCACGAAGTGGATATTGGAAATGGGTGGTAGCCCATTTCTGATTACGAGCGCGATGAGTTCGAAATTTTTTGGACTATTTTCAGCTATTTTGGGGCTTTTTCTAAAAATATGTAATTTAATCTTGGTTAAGGGATTGGGATCTATTTCTAATCCAGCTTAACAGATTAGGGTATTGGATGCTGCAAAATACCTAAATTTTGTATTGTGAGTGATTCATAATGAAAATGAGAAAATAATAGGTGTGGCTCCAAGGTTTGTTGGTTTTCCTAGTTAAGGATTTCCAAGGTAAATCTCTATGTATTATGAGTGAATATTGTTGTGTAATCTCTATTTTGCTTAAAATAATATGTATGCTTTGCTTATTTACACAAGTTCAAAACTTACATTTTTATATATGTGGATCCTTATATTTTGAGATGAGTAAACCTTTCCTCGATAGGAAAATGTATGGAAGGTTCATTGATAGCATTGAGCAGAGACCAGGCTATGTCAACGGTGTTATAATGTGTAGGGATTCATCAATAATTCCAGCAGCCCATGCCATGTCCACGACCTTAAGCTTATTTCTTACTATTGGTCTAGTTCTATAGAGCCATCACAATAAACATAGAAAAAATTGAAATGGGTGAAATCACCCCTAGGGAAACTTCCATATTGGTGAATGTTGGGTATGTGTTATATTCTTTGCATGTGTGGAGGGGTAGGTACGCCTTGCAGTGGTGCGCCTGTAGCGCTGGCTTAGGGGGTTTAAGGCGGTGATGGGGGGTATTGACACCCTCCCCCTTCCACGAAGTGGATATCGAAAATGGGTGGTAGCCCATTTCCGATTACGAGTGCAATGAGTTCAAATTTTTTTGGGCTATTTTTCAGCTATTTTGGGATTTTTCTAAAAATATGTAATTTAATTTCGATTAAGGGATTGGGGTATATTTCTAATCAGGGTTAATGTATTAGCATATTGGATGCTTCAGAATACCTATATTTTGTATTGTGAGTGATTCATAATGAAAATGAGAAAATAAGAGGTGTGGCTCCAAGGTTTGTTGGTTTTCCCAGTTAAGGGTTTCTAAGGTAAATCTCTGTGTATTATGTGTGAATATTATGGTGTAATATCTATTTTTCTTAAAATAATATGTATGCAGTTCTTATTTACGCAGGTTTAAAACTTACATTTTGATATATGTGGATCCTTATATTTTGAGATCAGTAAACCTTGCCTGGATAGGAAAATGTATTGAAGGTTCATTGATAACATTGAGCAGATACCAAGCTATGTCAACCGTGTCATAATGTGTAGGGTTTCATCAACAATTCCAACAATTGCCATGTCCACAACCTTAAATTTATTGCTTACTATTGGTCTAGTTTTATAGAGCCATCACAATAAACATAGCAAAAATTGAAATGGGTGAAATCACCCCTAGGGAAACTTCCATATTGGTGAATGTTGGGTATGTGTTATATTCTTTGCATGTGTGTGGGGGTGGGTGCGCCTTTCAATGGCTCTCCTATAGTACTGGCTTACGGGTGTTATAGGGGGGCGTGATAACGCCCTCCCCCTTCCATGAAGCAGATATTGAAAATGGGTGGTAGCCCATTTTTTATTACGATTGCAGCAAGTTCAAAATATTTGGGGTATTTTGAGGTATTTTGGGGATTTTTCTAAAAGTATGTAATTTAATATCAGGTAAGGGATTGGGGTCTATTTCTAATCTGGGTTAACGTATTAGGGTATTGGATGCTATTGAATACCTATATTTTGTATTGTGAGTGATTCATAATGAAAATGCATAAATAAAAACATGTGGCTCCAAGATTTGTTGGTTTTTTCGATTAAGGGTTTCCAGTGTAAATATCTATGCATTATGTGTGAATGTTGTGTTGTAATCTTTATTTTTCTTAAAAGAATCTATATGCTTTGCTTCTCTGCATAGGTTTAAAATTTACATTTTGATTGATGTGGATCCTTATATTTTGAGATGAATGAACCTTTCCTAGATAGGAAAATGTATGGAAGGTTCATTGATAGCACTGAGCAGAGACTAGGCTATGTAAACTATGCTATAGTATGTAGGGTTTCATCAACAATTCCAGCAATTCATGCCATTCCTCAACCCTAAATTTATTTCTTACTATTGGTATATTTATATAGATCCATCACAATAAACATCGAAAAAAGTGAAATGGGTGAAATCACCCCTAGGGAAACTTCCATATTGGTGAAAATGCTCGGCTCATCTCATTCCTTTATTTTTAAATGACCAAGACTTACTTGGAAAGGGAGCTGTGTTGTGTAACAATACCATGAGCATGGAAATCCTTTGAAATATTGTAAGGAAAAACTCAAGCCTATGGAGATAGAAGCACCATCTTCAAATTGACCTCTACCAAATTAAAAAGAACCACCCAACCAAAGTAGCACAAGAACCTTCTACAAACCACTGGTTCAAATTAGTTTCAAGTTCAAGAATCCAAATGCAAGATATGGATGCCCATGAGAGGGTGAGCCCACAAAAATAACTAGACACAAGAGGTCATTTTGACTATAAATTCATCACAAATCCATGCCCGTATGTTTGGTAGAAATACATATAGGTCTAAGAACTATTCCTCGTCACAAAGAAACCAAAGGGTTATGTTTCACACACAAATCATCCCTTAGATCCCTTAAGACCCATTACTTTGGAGAAAATCCCTAATATAAAAGTGATGACCATAGATCCAATCATACCTGACCTACAAATACTAACAACAAAGATCACTTGTGTTCTTCACCATTGTGTTCTTCATTGCATCCCACAAAAGTAAGCAAAAATTGGAACATTGGAAAATAGACATGGAAACAAGGAACGCATGAAAGTTGATCAATTGAAAATAGACTGGAATTGCAACATACACATAAATCGTGGCTGAGAATTCAATGGAAAACATACTAACACCTATTTCCCACCAGCTATCAATAATTGTTTAATCATTAATCAAGAAATACAACGCAATACACAAGTATGGAATGATGACAATGTATCAAGGGAGGATAGTCCATTTTGTCCTCAAGAAAAAAATTGCTTGTCATAAAATGAAATCCCTATTAATATGCCATCCTAAGAATATAACAATTATCTAAATCGCCTAGTAAGAAAGAAACGCATCCAAGCAAAGTGGCTTACCCAACACAATTTCAACCAGACCAACAACACATCTTGCCCAAAGCACCAAACCCAACAAGACTGTTGCTCACAATCACAACAAACCATTATCACACCAATGAAATCTCCAAAACATAAGCTTCAAAGATTTTTTTTAAATCCATCATTCGATTCAAAATTGAAAGCTAACTGACATATACACCACATTTCCAAATCTTCACAAATTTGCCCCTTAGTAAGCTATAATAGAGAAATCTATGCAAATAACAACTTCCCACAAAAACAAATTAGAATGCCTATCCAGCCACAAAAGTTTCACAACAATTCACTATTCTGCTATCTCCCACGTCACACAAGCCCACGCATCCACAACAACTTAAACCCAATGCTAGTGCAATCCTACGAAAAAGTACTCACATAAAATTTTAAAAGGAAAAGCCATCCTTTTCATTGTTATTATTAAATATTAAATATTAAAGTAAATGTTTTTCTTGCCTAACTTTGTCGCTCCAAGTGAGTTTTCACATCTAGCATTGATTTTCGGCTGCATGCAAACTAATTTCTGATCCATGGTTCGTGTGAAATGAAACCCAATAATACATAGCCAACACCAAACATAGGTGTTGTATCTCTGGGCGCCTAGGCCATTGGTATCCATACGTAATAAAATAACCACACACCCTCGCCAAAGAGAACACCCCCCTAAATCGAGCAGCATGAAATGAGCCTCCACACATTAGTTTTCGTATCCCATGCAACGCCACACGACATATAAAGAACACAATGAAAACATGCACAAATTCATGAATGAATAGATCACGACCATCATGAATACCTAGGCCTCAAGCATCGTGGTACAAGAACTAGCATACCCTAACATTGTGGTACATGAATAGGGGCAAAACTTATTTAGCAATGGGAGTTCTCACTTTTCTCGAGGCAAGTGTAGGAGTTCTAGCCTACCATGAGGATTTTCACACCTTGACCTCCCATTTCCTTAAAATTAGGTGCAATATATCTAAAACTCATGATTTCCATACTTGACATTTCGACTCCTTTAAATTAGGCCCAATATGTCTAAGATGCATGATTTTCACACTTGGTCCCATCTCCTTTCACACTTGGTGTCCCATCTCCTTTAAATTAGGTGCAATATGTCTAAGATATATTATTTTCATACTTTGTGTCACATCTCCTTTAATTTAGGAAAAATAGGTCTAAGATGTTGAGGAAAAAGTTTCAACATAGGGAGTATATTTAAAAATTTATTATTTGAGTAGTATAAAATATTAGAGACCATGATAAGGGTGTCTAGTTTTTCAACATTTTTTAAAAACGTTTTATAGTGTAAAACATTCAAAAATTATTTTTTAAAATACTGTGGTGAAAAAAATATAGATCATGGATGCTTATAGAATCCTCTTTTCCAAGATTGTGTCCCTTACATTTCATTGAAAAATATTTTTGTTTTAGTCATTGATATAAAAAAATTATTTTTAAAATATTGTGATGAAAAAAGTATAGATTTTGGATGCTTATAGAATCCTCTTTTTCAAGATTGTGTCCTTACCATTTCATTGAAAAATATTTATGTCTTAGTCATTGATATTTTATGGCCATCAACACACGTGAAATATTGTAGCGATCAACTTTTATTTAAGCTTCTGGAGTTTATCAGTTAAGCTGTGATTTTGTTATTGCATTGCACTGTAAATGTTCTTGATCCCTTCAATAAGTTTTTCGGCCCGTTCACGGTATAGTTTATAATGTAACTTTGCAGAGTGAGTGGCTGAAAAACTTAATGAAGGGATGGTGAATTTATTTATTTTGAGTTACATGGAATATGGGGATCTTGATGATTATTTAATCAAACGTCCTCCTCGGATTGTTGAGACGGTGAGTGTGTGGGAATTGATAGACATTTTTAACCTGAAATCATAATGTTTACAAGTTAGTCAGCCTTCCTATGTCCATTAGATTAATTTGCTTTCACTTATATGTATACTAGCTTATTCAAAATTTGTTATGAATTTTGCCCAAGATCATAGTATCATTTGTTATGAATTTTTTTGAGTATCATAGTTTCAGGGAATTTTGATTGATGGAATTTGACCATATTAAAAAAACCTAAATATTTAGAATTTAATAAAATGGAATGAATCCAAGAAAACTAAATAGATAAGATTGATAAGTGTTGTTTCGAAATATCAGTCTGGAACTTGTCTATATTATTGTTCCTATGAGTATTTTGAGAAGGACCAAATGAATATATATAGATTGCGTTTGAGTATTTTGAGAAGGAGCAAATGAATATATAGACTGCGTTTATAATGCAGGAAGTAGAGTAATTTTTTATCTGTTAGAATTAGATA
The DNA here is from genome assembly GCA_001517045.1 of Pseudotsuga menziesii. Lineage (NCBI taxonomy): Eukaryota > Viridiplantae > Streptophyta > Pinopsida > Pinales > Pinaceae > Pseudotsuga > Pseudotsuga menziesii. Next base: position 26,101 of record LPNX010615883.1, read on the forward strand.
TAAAGTCTCTTTTCATTCATCCTTTATAATGTTGTGATAAACAATGTAATTTTCTCTGTTATTTGTTAATCCCTTTTCAAATCTTGGGAAGCGTTATTTTTACTGTGCTGCTAGGTTGAAAATAGTGCTGCAATAAGAAGTGCTTATATCAATTTATAGTCTGTGTATATATGAGAATGTAATTCTGTCTAAAGAAAATTAATATAGTCAAGATTAAAATGAACTGTGCACGTTAATCATCATCATCATCAGTTTGGAATTGGAAACTGACATTATGACTGTATTAGGCTAATTTTGTACATAGATATTTAGATATTATTTCAGATTTTGTATTTACTTAAGTTGATCAATAATATTAACTCAAGTGTCACAAGTGTACAGCAGGGATTTAATTCATGGTCATTGTATCTTGTTATGCTTAAATGCATCTTGATTAATATTTAAATACCTTTTAGTTAAAGGGTGGTTAAAAATACAGGTAACAATTTGTTTTTGTTTTTTTCATATCAGTTTTTGTTTGTTTTGTTTATTAAATAGTTTTGTTCTGTACTTATATTAAACAATCTGGTATGAATAATGGATATAAAATTATATATGTTAGCCTTTCAAAATTGTCTACTATTAAATAGTATTTGCTTTGTGTATGAATAATGGATATAAAATTTTATATCTTGACTTATTTTTTTTTTACAAGTGATTGATTATGATTATAAACATTTATTGATTATGATTATAAACATTTATTAGCCACTTTACTTATGAGTGTATTAATTGATATTGGTTGTCCTAAAAAAGGCTCCTTAGCTCTAGAGTCTTCACCAAACTTGCTGAAAAAGGTATTAGATCCACTGTGATAATTGATAATGGTTGTCCTGGAAAAGGCTCCCTGGCTTTAGAGTCTTCACCAAACTTGCTGGAAGAGGTATTAGATCCACTGTGCTCTATGATATTGATTTTCCTAGAAAAGGCTCCTTGGCTCTAGAGTCTTCACCAAACTTGATGGAAGAGGTATTAGATCCACTTTATTTATAGAATGGAAAATTTTTAACTGTTCCCTCGAACAGAATCAGACTGAATAGTTAATTAGACTCACCGAATTTCGGAAATTTCCCGTTAAAGAGTCTGATTCAATACAAATTGGTAACTATGATCTATAGTAACAGAAACTCTTAAATATTATCTAATTATATTTTGTGCAGAAATTTTTAAAATTTGTAGACATATGTTTGACAGCTCTTGTATGCATTTTGCATTATTACGCTGATTCATACCACCACAAGAACAGTTTAACACAAAATCTAACATCAAAATCCCAGAGATTCCCCTACTTACCAAAAAAAAAATACTTTTACAGTAACCAGCAGATATTGGAACTAAGGAGGCAGGGGTTCCCTGACTAAATATCTCAACGTTACAGAGTCTGGATACCAGAGATTACTATGGTATCCAGAGGTTCCCTGACTAAATATCTCAACGCTACAGCGTTTGGATACCCGCAGTTGATTTTTGTTATTTTTTTGGGTGGCTAATTTTTGTGCTCATATCAATTTCTGAATATGTTTGTCTATTCAATACATTTTTTTTTATGTGTGTGTATTGGCTTCCTAATGGTTGTGTGTGACTGCATATTATGCTTGTATGCTTATTCTCTCAAAGTGTTGTGCTGGCCTATGTTATAGTTAGTTCTTCTAGATATGTTGTGTATAGAATAAGAGGCTATCTGCTGCCCATCAATCACAAGTGTCGTGCAGAGATAGTTAAATGTTGGCAGTATCTAACAAGAAACCATCGATTCTGGAAGAGAACAAAGATATGAAGGCTAAGAGGCAAGAGCCAGGGGAACTATAGAAGTAGTTATGTAGGACTATATCCTCAACAACTCGTATCAGAGCCATACCCTGTTGTAGAAGAGGTTGGCCATTAGAGGTTGTCTAGTATGCATTTGCTTTGCCTGTAAGCCTATGAAATTCTGTGGAGGCCAGAATTTGGAAGTGGGAGCTTTCAGTAGTGCTATTTGAAGCAACATGGAAACTCCAACTGTGAGTGACATGGAGAAACTAAATGGAACTAATTTTGCTTAGTGGAAAGCACAGATGGAAGACATATTGATCTTAGAAGATCAAATTTTCCCATTGAAGGAGCAACAAGTAAATATTCATCAATGACAAATGAAGATTGGAACAAGCTTGGTAGGAAGGTCATTGCTACAATCAAGCAACACTTAGCAAAGAATGTCTATTTCAATGTGGTTGGAGAGAAGACAACACTAGATCTATGGAAGAAACTACATGATCTCTATCAAAAAAACATAGCATCAAACAAGGTATTTTTATGAAGAAGTTGTACCATTTGAAGATCAAGGAGGGTGCTTCAGTTGTGGAGCACCTAAATGAATTCAACATCATTACCAGTCAGCGTGCCTCTATTAAAATTGTGTTGGATGATGAAATCAGATCCATCCTACTCATGTGATCCATGCCAGACAACTAGGAGAATTTGATAGTTTCCATAAGCACTTCAGCTCCTGCAGGAACCCTGAAGTTTGATTATGTTAGCAGCAGCTTAATGAATTAGGAACTACGATGAAAATCAGTGACAGAAAACCAGGGAGGAGAAGCTCTCAACATAGTTGATCGTGGAAGGAAAATTGACTGAACTAGGCAAGGGCACTCCAAGTCAAGGGGTACATCAAAATCAAGAAGAGGCATAATTACTTGCTATCATTGTGGAAAACCATAACACATGAAAAGAGAATGTCTGATATGGAAGAAAGAACAAGAGGAGCAAAAATCAACTAGCTCAAATAAAAAATCATCCAACACAAATGAAAGTGAGACCACTGCTGTAGTTTCAGATAATGATGTTTTATTTACTGTTTCAATGGAAGATGCATGCATATACACCTCAAGCAGTAGCATCGATTGGATTCTAGACTCCGGGGCATCTCACCATGTAACCCCATGCAAAACCAATTTTGTCTCATACGAAGTTGGAGACTATGGTCGAGCACATCTAGGAAACAATCATTTTTGTGACATTATTGGAGTGGGAGATGTCTGAATCCAAACAAAGGATGGGCATGATATCCTGTTAAAACAAATCAGGCATGTTCCAGAGATGCGCATGAGCCTAATCTTATTGGGACAATTGGATGATGAAGGTTGCTCCACTAGAGTGGCTAGAAAATTAGTAAATGAGTGTTGGTCATGGATAGAGAATTCAAAACAAGGACACTGTATACATTGAGAGCAACAACAAGAAAATCAAATTTGGCTACTATTGCAAAAGAAGAAACCTCACCAGATTTGTGGCATAAGCGTTTGGGCCACATGAGCGAAAAGGGCCTAAAAATTATTGTTGGCAAAAATCTTCTTCCGGGTTTGAAATATTATGAACTTGATCTTTGTGAGCATTGTATATATGGTAGGCATCGTAGAGTCTCATTTATGAGAGGAGGACATGAAAGAAAAAAGAATCTATTGGAATTGGTACACTCTGATGTAGTTGGGTCTATTAGTGTTAAGTCTCTAGGAGGAGTTTCATATTTTGTTACTTTCATAGATGATGCATATAGAAAGGTTTGGGCCTATCCTATGGAGGGAAAAGATGAGGTATTTGAGATATTTCAAAATTTGCATGTCGGTGTTGAAAGAGAGACTAACAAACTGCTCAAGTGCTTAAAGACATATAACGGTGGGGAATCTTGCTCCAATTCCTTCAAGGACTATTGCAACAGATTTGACATAAAGCATGAGAAGACTATCCCTGGTACTCCTCAACAAAATGGTACCACAGAAGGGATGAATCGCACCATCATGGAGAAGGTGAGGAACAGGTTGTCAAATTCTGGGTTGGGGAAGCATTTTTGGGTAGAAGCAGTGAGGACAGCTTATTACATCATCAACCAATCACCTACAAAAGCCTTGGACAGTGGCATTCCTAAAGAAGTTTGGACCGGTAAGAAGGTAAACAACTAGTCTCACTTGAAAAAATTTGGATGTGAAGCATTTGTACACATTCCCAAAGAGCAAAGAACCAAATTAGATAACAAATCCATGAAATGTGGTTTGTTGAGCAACAAGAAAACATCCCACCATTGCAAGAAAATAATGTACATCAGTCAAAAAATGGTGGACCACCAGCTGAAGATGATGGAAAACCTGCTGAAAATTATGGGAAGCAAGAAGAAGAAGCTTTGCAACAACCACTACAAGAGATCCAACCAAAAAATATACCACCAAAAACCGTTCGCAAGTCCACTGTGCCTCATAAGCCATCACAAAGGTATCCTCCCTCAAATTATATTTCATTAACTGATGAAGGTGAACCTCATTGTTTTCAGGAGGCTTGTGATGATGAGCATAGCAAAGATTGGAAGAAAGCCATGCATGAAGAAATTGTTTCTTTGTTGGAGAACAAAACATGGGAGATAGTAAAGCTTCCAAAAGGAAGAAAAACTCTTCAAAACAAGTGGGTGTACAAGATCAAGCATGAGGGTGAAGGAAAGAAGGAGAGGTACAAGGAAAGGTTGGTGGTGAAAGGATTTTCCCAAAAAGAATGTATTGATTTTAATGAAAAAATTTTACCTGTTGTTAAAATGTCACCCATTAGAATTATTCTTGGTCTTGTTGCTACTTTAGATTTAGAGTGTGAACAGCTAGATGTGAATACTTCCTTCCTTCATGAAGAATTGGAGGAGGAGATTTATATGGAGCAGACGAAAGGACTCAAAACAAAAGAAAAAGAAAACTTGGTTTGTAAATTGAAGAAGAGTCTCTATGGGTTGAAACAAGCACCTCGCTAATGGTGTAAAAGGTTTGATTCATTCATGTTTGGACATGAATTTAGGAGATTAGAGGTCGAACATTGTGTTTACATTAAAATATATGACGAAGAAAGGTTTATTAGTTTGTTGTTATATGTGGATGGCATGCTAGTTGTTGGGCATGATAAGAGTATGATTAACAGGTTGAAGAAGGACTTGGGAAGTCAATTTGCAATGAAGGATTTGAGCCAAGCAAAACAAATATTAGGCATGAGGATTATACGTGACAGAAAGAACAAAAGGTTGTGGTTGTCACAAGAAAGGTATATTGAGAAGGTGCTTATCGGGTTCAACATGAAGGATTCCAAACCAGTGGGAACACCTCCTGCGCCCCACTTCAAATTGAGTGTTGATTTGTGCCTTTGTAATGACAAGGAGAAGGAGGAAATGAGAAAAATCCCCCATGCTTTAGCAGTTGGAAGCTTTATGTATGCCATGGTATGTACACGCCTGGACATTGCACACTCACTGGGAGTAGTGAGTAAATTTATTGCCAATCCGAGCAAACAACATTGGCAAGCAGTAAAGTGGATTTTAAGGTACCTCGAAGGTACTAGTCATTATTGTTTATGCTTTGGAAATCCTAATATTGTGCTTGGAGGTTTTACATATGCAAATATGGCTGGAGATGTGGACACTAGAAATTCCACCACTTGTTACTTGTATACATTTGCAGGTGCAATGATGTCTTGGGTATCTAGGCTAGAAAAAATTGTAGCTCTCTCCACAACTGAGGCAGAATACATAGCTGCAACAGAGGCTTGCAAAGAGATGTTGTGGATGCAACGATTCCTATGATATATAGGAATGAAACGGGACAAGTATGTGTTGCATTGTGAGACTCAGAGCGCCATTCACTTGGCGAAAAACCCAACGTTTCACTCAAGGACCAAGCACATTGATATAAGGTACCACTGGATTCTCCAAGTGTTAGAAGAAGGGCATTTAAAACTGGAAAAGATTCATACTACTAAGAACCCTGCTGATATGCTCACTAAAAATTTTCCAAGAGACAAGCAAGAGCTTTGTAGAAGCTTGGTTGGCTTGGGAGTAACATGATCCATAGTTTTGGATGAATAACGAGAGATTTTCCTCCATTTAATTTCAATTGGGAGAATGTTGGTTGATGAAATGAAATTATGGCAAATAGGAGTCGTTGAGACCTATATCACCAACCCATTTTCCAGCTCATTCAGTTAGTTGCAGCTGGTAGTTTCAAACATGAATGTTGTATTAAATTATTAGAGACTTCCTAAAGAAGTCAATCCCCACACCAACATCTATCGAAGGCTCTAGATGCCTTGTTTTGAGATATCTCCATTGTAATTCTTCCCGAAATGTAACTTTTTGTTGTTGTTTTTCTAGTTGTTGTTGGTTGATGTAAAAGGAACGCTGAAGGAAATAAAAACACATTTGTGTGCCCAGATCATTTCTAAGTATGTGTGTCTATTCAATGCATTCCTATATATTCGCTTCCTGACGGTTGTATGTGACTGCATACTCTACCTGTATGCTTATTCTGTCAAAGTGTTGTGTTGGCCTATGTTATAGTTAGTTCTTCTAGATATGTTGTGTAATGAATAGCAGGCTATCTGTTTCCCATCAATCACAAGTTCCATGCAGAGATAGTTAAATGTTCGCAATATCTAACAACAAATCCATCGACTCTGAAAGAGAACAAATATATGAAGACTAAGATGCAAGAGGCAGGGGAACCGTAGAAGTAGTTATGTAGGACTCTATCCTCAACAAATGGGAGAGCTTACTACATGATTTACACTTGTGAAGGTGAAGGAGGAGATGGATGAGTGTCTTTATTTCGAGTTTTTAACATTTCATTTGAAAGAGAAAAAGTTATGTACAGGAAAAAGTAGTTCAGAAAGTATCTACATAAAGTTGAGCTTTGATTTATCTAAAATGGATAAAGAGTTTCATTTATGTGGTTGATTGTTATAACAAATACTTTGAAACTATGTTTTAATAGTTGATGTACTCAAGAAGTGCATTAAAAAACTGTAATTGAAAATAAAATAAATAAAACCAACATAGATCCATCTTAAGCCTAGATCTATCAAGCACCTAGAGAGATCTAATTTCTTGAAGTGTAATTTTTATTTTGTTTATCTTAAAATTTTTACACCTCCAAAAAAATTTACACCTCCTGAATAATCATGATTATTAAATTTGCATATAAATATATATGTAGTTTTTATTAAAACATATGTAAATTTGTTTAAGTGTATGTGTTTTAATTTTTTTATGATTAAAGTATGTCAAGTTACTTAATTTTACTTGACAACATCTCCCTCATACTTGGCTGTAAATCACCTTATTACTTTCAATGCAATAATTCTTAGGATGAAAAAAATTTATGTAATGTAATATGAGGGAGGTGGATGTGTAATTATTTGTATACTTAACACATAGTTGATAAGTAGCATTTAAAATAAATATTAATAACAAAATAAATATTTCAATGTTTGACTTAAATACAATATCTTAATATCCATTTTAAATAAAATAGTTTAATATTAAATTTATATAAAATAGCAATATATTAATAAAAATTTACTATAAAATGATTTGGTACATTGATTTGAAGTATATATTAAAAATTAATATAATTTAAAATTTTAATGATATTGCCTATTTATTTTAGTGATAATAACAAGTTGAAAAAAGTATGTAAAAAAAAGGGTGAGTGACTTATATTAAATGTGGATATCAAATAATATGGAGTAAAATGAAAGTAAAAATATGAGAAACATAATTCCAATACACTTGAAATAATAAATTGCGAATAAAATGATGTAGTTTCCATGATACATGTTCATAAAAGTTTAAAATTTTAAATGAAAATATAACGACTTCATAAATGGATATTTATTATTAAGGAAAATAGATGATAATTACATATATTGCATGTGAATATAACCATAAATTCATCATATATCATGCGTGGAGAAGGGTGGGAGAAAGAGCAACTTAATCAGGTACACATTTTTATTTTAAGTTTTTACAATATAAGAATGATTTGCATTTCTATAAATTTGATCTGTTTTTGGGCTTGAGAACTAAAATGGATTTAAGGTACTATATGATTTTATATATTTTTTAATGGATTTAAGGTACTATATGATTTTATATAATTTTTATTTTTTTATATTGTAAATGTTTATAAATTAAAGTTTTATTTAATTTTTGGATTTATTTATATTGATAATGATGAAGTTGATCAACGTCTATTTAGACCAATTTTGGTCTATCACACTTTAAGAAGGGTATTATTTGGTTTACATTAAAATTTATTTCTATGCTCGAAAAACTTAGCAAGAAGATTTCTTAACTCACTATAATTTTAGCAAGTTAGGAGGTTACAAAGACTTGTGTTGTAACAAATATTATGAAACTCAGATCAGATTTAATGTGAGTGTAAGCAAGGCACTCTAAGAAAAATGATTTTCATCCTCAAGGCTCATATACTCACAAAGATGGAAAACCATTTCCACCCACAGAGTTTTAGGAATACACCAATGTCGGGTTTCACTATGGAGCTCATGATAGTTCGTTCTTATCCTATTAATTTTCTTTTTTGATAAGATACTTTGTGAACTATTAATTAAGAACTGGTATTAATAAGATAAGAACGAAAGTAGGGATGTTATGATCTATGCCCCACTTTGCTTCAACATACTCTTTTTCATGAGTGCTTAAGACATCAGAATGTCTTCTCCAATATTGATTTACAATAGATTGGATGTTTCCTTCTTCCGAGTTTTCACATTTGCTTTTCTTAACTCAACAATGTTATCTGGAATGAGATCTTCTTCTTTTGCAACTTCCTTACATCTATTTTTCAACTGCTGATTATGATTTCCTATTTCTCCATATTCATTGGTCTTTAAAGCAAGTTTTCGCTCAATGTCCTCTTGTTGTCCCTGATATATAATTGCATCTCTGAAAAATAACTTGTCTTATATCTCATTGATTACATCTTTATATTCTTCATCATCTTTTATGCTTGCAAACTCTTGATTAGTTTGAAAACTAAAAACCTCCTATGTTTGCTCAGATACTTTGAGCATCTCTTTTCCTCCAACTATTCCAAAACATTGTATAAGACTGACTGTAATGTCTTCCTCTTCCAACTGATCTTCAGATTGAACTTCTTCTCCACTAAGAGCACATCTATGAGCTTCTTCTACTGTAATAATTGAAACCTATCATCATTCGAGAGATATTCCTCATCATATTTGACTTTGAGGTTTTCATTCATCTTTATGACAGTTAAAGATGATTGTATATCCTCTCTTGCCCCATAATCTTCCTGAGAGGGTTTTTGCAAAACATATGCTTCCTTCTCCCTTTTTTTCACATGCTTTGCAGTGTTTCAACTTGAACTTCTTGTTCTTCTTCAATTTGTTGATTGGACTGTGCTAACCAATCCTCTCGAAACGCAAACTCTTCATTAAAGTGCATAGGCACTATATCTGAGTGATTTCTTTCTCTTACAAAAAGACTATTATTCTTCATTTCATATGCTGGAATATTCTTGCCTTTATTTTCATTTTGACTATATTCAGAAATCAAATCTGCCATGTTCTCCATAACTACTACATTGGTCAATCGTATGTGTTCTTCTTCTGACATCACTTGATCTACTACTAATGCATGCTTATGTTCATTAATTGAAATCAGTAAAGATAAATCCATTACCTTATCATCTCTTATAAATATGGTAGCGTCTTCTTTTGTTCTTGTCACAAGGATGCTTTGTTGTGTATTTTCCATTCCAACTCCTGAAATATCAAATCTTTGCCTCAGTATGTTTAATGTAACTTCTTTAATAGCTTGCATTTTCTTCTTGTATTTTCCTTTTGCACTTTCATCTACTTGCCCACGATCTTTTGGTTGACTCCTTTCTTTCGTCTTGGTGACAAGTTCTTGGGTCAAATATTTACCACCTTCAGTGCTTGTAGACATATATGCACACAACATTTTAGTTTCAAAAACATTAGACTCTTTTGTCTCCTAGGATGCTTCTGGCATCATCTCCTTATGTTGGTATGAATTTCCCAACAATTCTATGAAACTTTCAACAAACTCCTCATCAATATCTTCATCCTCCCCAAGGATTGATCCTTGTTCAGGTTCACAAATGCTCACATTCATCTCGGATACCTTGAGCTCTTCACTCCTCTGTTGAATACTCGACCTATGTTTGAGATTTACCTGCAACTTTTGTCATTTAACCTTTTTTTCTTTAATGTCCAGCCATATCTTTGGTCTTCTTCAAATTCATCTAATAGCATCATCACTATACTGAGTTCTTTATTTAATTCTATTATTTCCCTATCAAACTCCTCTTGACTCATCTGCATTTCCCTGCCATTTTCCTTGACACTCGCTTCCCTTTTGTTGTGCCTAATCTTTAAATATTCACCGTGACTTTCAATAGTCATTTTCTCTTCCTTTTATGAACTCTCTTTGTCCACTCGTGAGATGCAACAAACCTTTCCCATGTCTGTAACAAGTTGACAACTTGTCACCGATACCAAGTCACTATCTTGGTATTTTCTTGGTTCTCTGTAATAGAACCTCTTTTGATCACACCTGCTATTCAACTTCCAACGTTGTTTGTATTTTATGCTTCAACTGCCCACATGCACCTCTTTTCTTACGAACTTATGTTGTTATTATTCTCTCAACAACTTATCATACTATTCTCTGCCGCCAGCTTCATTATTTCACTTGGAAGCCTTTACTTGCTTCCTCTATAACGACTTCCAGTCGTGATCATCTATTGAAACAACTTATCAGCTGCTACTACCTACACATCTAACAATTTTAAAAATAAAGATGAATCACCTGTCATCTCTCAATAGACCTTCTTCTTCAAGAAATTTCAAGTTCTTTGCTCCCAATATTTAGTAGTTTCCTTCTACTACCAAATCCTCAAGGGCACTTCAAAACAACTTGGCCCAACTCTATTTCTTGGCTGGAATCGTCTCACTTTTCGTGCAAATTCCTTGCTTTAGAACCCCCATACTATCTCTGCATGTATCCTCTTCCACTGTGCAACCAATCTCCAAATTGGTCTTTACTACTTACTGCATTCGAACAGATCCCAAAAACTTCCTCAACTATAGCTGAAGGAAATCAAATTAAAATGTCAATGTAATTCCTCCAACATTCATGTATGTTGCATGTTGGATCCTCAGATCTTGCTTTTAATTTATGATTTTAACAACAAAGAGGTATTTAGGGATACTAAATTTCTTTTGCAGGCTCATATGCTATTCCATGATAGTCTCCACTCCCATTTCATGAATACATTTTGCCTCACAATTTCATAATTCTAAAACCAAACCTTGACACTTCATAACTGCGAGTCTAAACTTTAATTTCATTAGAAATATACTTACAGGAACTTTAACAACTTGTAGCTTCAAACCTTAACCATTACCTCGTCATCAACTTATACTCCTCCGTCATTGATTTCTTATCTCCACTGTCCAGATCTGCGTAACTCAAACCTCATAATGTATATATAAATATTCAAGGCAGAAATACTCCCAATCTCTCGGACCTATTCAATTTGCAACTTCAATGCTTCAATTGCTCTGTCTTCATTGATCTTTTCTCCAAACCAAAATCTTCCAATATATCTTCAATCAAAAGCATTTGGTTTAACTTGCATCTATCTTAGTCTGGAAACACTTGGGAACATTTAATCATAGAATCCAATGTTGTAGCTCAACTCAATAATTGAACCATTAAAACCTCCATTCTTCAATCATTTGAAACACAGCTACTCCAACACATAATCAAGCGGTGAATTACTCTCTCTTCAACACAACTTCAATAGCGACTTCCTTCAATCTTTTTACTAATCTTCATGAAGTCTTAGTGGGCTTCGATACCAAAAATGATGCAAGCTACTAGCGATACACCAGTTTCAACATATCGGTTCAGTCTTCAGCGTGACAATCAACGTTCCACCTCTTCATCAACAACGGGTATGATTATCACAACTCCTACCAAGCATGGATAAATAAGCCAACTCCAAAATAGAAAAGAGTTTTAGGAATTTTCAAAGCCTATAGTTATGAACAGAGTTGCTCTGCTTCTGGTTTTCCCAGCTTATAATTCTTCAAACACGCTAAGTCTCTTTCCCTTTCTCTTCAATTTACGAGTTTCAAGTGGTCCATGCTCAGGACGCATAAGCACACAAATGCAAAAACTTCTATTATGTACCAGCGTTAAAATTTAAAAGCAGAAATTCAAAACTCACAAGATTTATGAGTAACATCCTCAACAACAGCGTTTAGGGATTTTTTTATTCTCAACCAAAATTTTACAGCATCTAGTAGCTCATAATCACATAATCTGGTGCCTCTGTCATATGACCCTCCCGAGACTAAATAAGAAAATATTACTAAAAATGTCTGTTGTTTTGCATATAGTTTTGACAAGAAGAAGCCCATCTTATTCGTTGTCTACTTTTACATAGAAATTGCAATTCATAAAAAATTCAAGGCCACGAGGAATGGATCTCCGTTTTCCCCTTTAAATACTTCTCTGCATTCAATGGTTCAAAACTTCTTTCAATTACATATAAATTTCAGTATAATGTACATGCATGGCAACTCTTTATTTCGCTCAAACAGAGGTAGTCCTCCTCAATATTGCACAGAACACCATGTTCTCAAAATAAAGGTAAATGAACACGTTAACTATGAATCAAATTCAAGTATACAAATCCATTATATGGGCACACAGCCTGGTATTTATTCCTATCCTACCACTTCAGCTCCGTTCTTATGATGCCCTATAGGCTTACAATATGTACAAAACATAGATACTTCGAATTCAAGAAACCACTACCTACAATTACTATAACTAATTCTTGAAGAAAGTCAATCTTATCCTAAGAAGGTCTTCAAAGTATTTCGATTGTTTCCATCCAACATGGTTTTGGGTTACATAACCCACCACCCTATTTAACACTACTTTATATTAAGAACCAAACCAACCAATTCAACAAATGCCTCGTTAACTTCTAGAAACTTGTAGGCCATAGGATATTTACAATTAGTTCACAAATGAGTCCTCTTTTGACCAATATCAAGACCCTAATGGTTTGACTATAGAGTTAGATGAGTGAAGATGCTCCTGCATCATATGTAATAATATTTTTGACATTATTGATATTCTGCAAAGTGTCATTTTCATCAATATCTCAATGGTTTAACCAAGCCATGTTATCTTTACACCAACCTTGTTTGAGGCGTAGTTGACTTTGACTTGACTTTAAAGCAATTTTACGAAGTCTCTGATCCAAGAGGATCATCTCATAATCGATCAAAATTAGAAAAGGCCTCTCGATACAAAAGTTATTAATGTTTGAAGTTTCGGCAATTTTGGTTAAAATGGCAAAAAAAATGGTTAATTTGGAAATGTAATGGTTTATTAACATTTGTGTGGAGTCTATGGGGATTGTACCCAAGACCTCCAAGTCCGCCCAAGTCTTCACCCAAGTCTTCACCGATACCACCTTATTCCTTGTAAGGTATACTGGTAAACTTTTAATTAAGTTTGCGCAATATATATGTTTTTAAAAGGGGAGGACCTGGGACCTGAGGGCTTAGCCCTCGACCCCATTGTCAACACCGTTGAACCATATGTTAGGGGATATAACCATAACCATAACTTTATCAACAAATTACATCGTGGAACAATATACCATATGCCATCACAAACATATGCGAACGCATCCAACAACCACATCACATATATATATCGTAATCACATGCCATCACAAACATATGCCAACACAACCAACAACCATATCACATATATATATCGTAATCACATTAAAAAGGGAGAAACAAGAGGCCCATGGGTTTAAGCTTGGTACCTGTGTTCCCCATCACAACGTTTTACCAATAAGCCACATCCAAATCCGTTAGAAGATTATGGCATATATTATATTTGAATTTGATATGGATTTCGAGCCTCAAAAAGAGTGTGTGGTCGTTGCCTTCCCGCCCCTATTTAAACCCCCTTTGGAGCCATGAAAAGGAAGTTCAAAAACCAAGGTTTTGGCACGGATTCCAAGATGGGTTTGGCACATATCCCAATACAGTATTTGAACGCTTCTCGAGGTGGTTTTGCAAGTGCCCCAAGGTGGTTTTGCATAGATCTCGAGACAGTTTTGGCATAGTTCTTGAGGTCTGTATAGTCATTAATTGGCACAGATCCCAAGGTGGAATCCATACTGCTTTGTCTTTTATGCATGTAGAGTTTCTCGATTTGTGTGCTAGAGGAGGCCTCAGAAAAACATGGTCAAGTTTATACTCATTTTTCTCGAAATTTCGAGCGGATTGCAGTGATGTTATCTGTTTTTTATGGTTACTTACAGAAAATAGAAGTGGTTTTAGAAACCCATTATTGTAAGCTTTGAAAACTGAATAAGATCGACCTTCCCATTGGAAGTGGCCCGGAAACGTATCCCAGGAGGGTTGAACTCCGTTATCAACTCTTGTCTATCATTTTCATGGTTTTCTTACTGTTTATTTGCTTATGTGTGTATGTTTGAGCATTCATTTCAGTTTTAAAGCTTGTTTATAAGTAATTGACATACAACATTCACATGCAATTTTTAATGTTTAAAAATATCCTGAAGATTTTCATATCAAGTTTGGTATTAGAGCCTAATAACCATTGCATTGTGAGTTTCTGTTAACAAGATCCAGGCTAAAGCGAGGTGAAGGTGTACTTAAAGCTTTTAATCCAGAAATTGGGCGGGCATATTGTTAGAATAATCCGTCAGGATTATTGTAAATAAATAATAAATAGGAATATGAATAGATAGGAAGGCGAAAAGGCTGGTAATCAACCGCCTCATTGTAATCTATAAATTAATGTTTTAGCCATGAATAGAAATCAAATCGGGAGTTATACCTAACAAGTGGTATCAGAGCAGGGCTGTCTGCCATAACTCCTGGCTGCCATTCTGCTTGCCAGTCCATTGCTAGACTGCTCCATCAGTCTGCCAGTCAAGTCGCATGCATTGCCTGCGTTAGAATTCCTTCACGATTGAGTTTGTGTGCTGCAAACCCTAATCTGGACGAGTTTGTGTCCTTTAGGCTACATACAACAAGCCACGATGGATTGGAAAAACTTAAGGCAACATAAAGGTCAAAATGTACAAGAGTACACTCAGGAATTCATAAAAAATGAGCTTTGATTTTGGTTATGCCTCTTTATACTCAAGAAACTATTCTCAAGTTTATTGGAGGAGTACATAGTTATTTGTGTCATACAATACTTATGTTTAATCCTAATAACCTTGACAAGGTATGTGTGCAAGCTATGCACATTGATTCCAAAGGGAAGAGTGTTCACGATTTTTCTTCAGCTAAATCCAACCGGGCAAAAGAAGGCAAGGTAAACATGCAATTACAATGAATAAAGGTGATGAGAGGCCTACATGTTCGCATTGCCAAAAGAAAGGGAACGAAGAGGCAAAGTGTTGGGTACTACATCAAGAACTAAAACCGAAGTGGTTTAAGGATCGGAATGGGAATCAAAAGGCCATGGTTATCGTTGAGGATCTTGGATCAGATTCTGAGGACGAAACAAAAATAGCAATCGTAGGTGTGAAAGGTAAATCTATTGTAGGAATGCATTGTTTCATATAAGGGTTAATATAAAACAAACTAAGATCGACACACTCATAGATAGTGGATCCCAATCTAATATTATTTCAGACGAAGTTGTTAAGAAGTTGGTATTAACAACAAAACCACACAAGAAACCTTATCCATTAGTATGCGTGTGCAAAGATAAATGATAACAAGTAACAAAACAATGTGATCTAAAGTTTGCAATAACATCTAAGTTTATAGATGAAGTTGAATTTGTTGTGGTTCCACTAGATATCTGTGGAATTGTGTTGGGTAGTCCGTACTTATATGATCAAAAAGAAATCTTCTATAGGGAACATAATCAGTATCATTTGTTTACGGAATGAATTGAGTACATAGTTCATTCACATTCATTTAAAAACGACAAATCATTGGGAACTACAAAACAACTAAAAGGGTTGTTAATGGAAGTCAAAATTTGGCACTTATGTCTATGCAACGTAAGGAGAAAAAGAATCCTAAACATGAAAAGGAAGTGTCATTTCACTACAATGCACCTAATATGGTTGATAGTGTTTCTATGGTAAAATATAAGCATGATATGGTTACAATATTTTTCAAATGTTCAATTTTGATATTCAGCTTTCTATTGATCGACAATTTATGGTTGATTTCAAAAATTTTGAATAAAAATTTGATTGAAAAATGGATTGATGTACTTAATAATGTCAATGTTGATTGTTGTTGAGATGAGTTAGATGTATAGGTTCCAAGAATAATATACAAATGATACAAGACAAGTGAGACGAACATGTCCTCACTTGAATTATGAATGATTCAGGATTTTGGTGGTCCAAAAGCTTCTCAATGTGAAGGTTTGATCTAGGAGGATCATCTCATAGTAGATCAAAATTAAAGTCGTCAAAAATTAAATGAAATCTTAAAGGGTGAAAGAGATCGTCAATAGCTTTCTGGCAATGCTTGTTTCACGCAAAAAGGCCTCTAGATACAAAAGTTATTAATAATGTTTGAAGTTTCGACAATTTTGGTTAAAATGGCAAAAAAATGGTTAATTTGACAATATAATGGTTTATTAAAAAACTTGTGGAGCCTATGGGGATTGAACCCAATACCTCCAAGTCTTCACCGAGACCGCCTAGCCAACCTCCACACATTTGTTCCTTGTAAGGGAGAGAGGTAAACTTTTAATTAAGTTTACGCAATATATATGATTTTTTAAAAAGGAGGGGGGAGGGGCGAGGGCTTAGCCCTTGACCCCATTGTCAACGTCGCGACACCCCGTGGCACCTAGGGTTATATTACATATCTCATTGCCACATATTTCCAAACTAAGTCGTCGAACCATATGTTAGGGGATATAACCATAACCATAATTTTATCATCAAATTACATTGTGGAACCATATACCATATGCCAACGCACCCAACCGCCATATCACATATATATGGTTATATGATTAAAAGGGTAGGAACGAGAGGCCCGCGGGTCTGACCTTGGGACCTTCGTTCCCCATCATAACATTTTACCAATAGGACACGACCTAATATGTTGGAAGATTTGGCATATATTACCTTTAATTTTGACATGGATTTCGAGCCACAAAATGAGCGTGTGGTCATTGCCTACCAGCGATATTTAAACTTCCTTTAGATCCATTAAAATGCAGTTCAGAAACCACGGTTTTGACGGATTCCAAGATGAGTTTGGCACATATCCCAAGACGATATTTGCATGCTTCCCAAAGTGGTTTTGCATGTTCCCCAAGGCAATTTTGCATAGTCCCCGAGACAGTTTTTGCACAGATCTTGAAACATTTTTGGCACAGTTATCAAGGCCTATACAGTAATTAATGAGCATGGATCTCGAGGTGGAATATTTATTGTTTTGTCTTTTTTGCAAGAAAAGTTTCTTGATTTGTGTTCCAGAGGAGGCGTTAGGAAAACCTGATTGAGTTTATACTCATTTTTCTCGAAATTTCAAGAGGATCGCAGTGGTGCTCTTTGTTTTTGTTGGTTACTGATAAAAAATAGAAGTGGTTCCAAAAACCCATTATTATAAGCTTTGAAGATTGAATTAGATCGACCGTCCCATTGGAAGTGAACCAGAGACGCAGCCCAAGAGGGGTGAACTCCGTTATCATCCCTTGTCTATCATTTTCATTGTTTGATTACTATTTATTTTCTTATGTGTGCATTTTTAAGCATTTAAATTTCAGTTTTAAAGCATGTTTATGAGTAATTGACATATAACATTCACATGCAATTTTTAATGGTTAAAAATCCTAAATATTTTTAGATCAGTCTCTCATCGTTCATGTTATTTATGTTGTGCTTATACATCAAGTACCTAGTCATAGCCATGCTATAAATGGGTGAAAGACCCACTACTGCCCACCTACTGCCAGGAGAAACTAGAGCATTAGATTTTTCAAGGAAAAGAAAGATACAATCTAGCTTGCCTTGTCCAATCACTTTTGCAAGTGACCACAGTTGGAAAATTAGGGTTTTTCAGTCAAACCCTAGGTCATCCTAAAGCAAATTCTAGAAGCAGTATTCAAATTGGTAAGTTCTATCTCCCATATTTCCATTTGACATTCTCATTCATTAAAGATGACAAATAGTACCAAGATTGATGAGAATTTTGAGGGAGCAGAGAACTTCAAAGCATGGAAGTACAAAGTCATGCTCATCCTTAAAGAACATGACCTAGAAGGCTACATCAAATATGAGGTCAATGAACCAGAGGGAGATGAGGCAATGGCCAAGCACAATAAGGATATGATCAAATCCGAAAGGAGCATAATTGATTCTATCAAGGATCATTTGATCCCCCAAGTATCTTCAAAGAATAATCCAAAGGAAATGTTAGATGCAGTTATAAGTCTATTTGAAGGAAAGAACACCAATAAAAGAATGGCATTGAGAAACGAAATCAAGGGTGTGAGGATACAGAAGGAAGAAAATACACAATCATACTTCTCAAGAGTATCTCATATCAAAGAACAGTTAGAATCTTTTGGTGATATGGTGGAAGAAGCAGAAGTTGTGATGACCACCTTAAATGGTTTTCCAAGATAATGGGATTCCTTCATTAGAGGAATATGTGCTAGAATAAATCTAACCAAGTTCAACAGACTATGTGAAGATTGTGTACAAGAAGAAGGAAGGATAACAATTAGAGAAGAGAAGCTAAATGATAATGAATATCAAGCTCTAGATGGAAGAAACAAATGTAAGGATAGAGAGTCACCTCCTAGAAGACCACAAGACTTCAATAGAGGTAAGATACCAAGAAAGTATTACTCATCCTTTGAATGTTATGCATGTTGTAAGATGGAACACATTGATAGAAATTATCCTCATAAGAAATATCATTTCAAGAAGAAGAACCAAACGTGTTATTCCCATGCAATTGAAGAAAATGAATCAGATGAAGACAAGGCTAGATAAAATGAAGACTCTACTGAAGAGTGTGTCCTAATTTGAGTTCTCATAGGATCAGACTCTCATGGAAGTGACACTTGTCTTATAGATAGTGATGCTTCCAAACATATTAGTGGTCACAAATATTATCTTTCATGTCTTACCCAAAAAGACTATTCACACAAGGTGCAGCTTGGAGATGATTATATTATCAATATCCCATCAAAGGAATGGGAGAATCCTAATACAAGATAAAATACGGAAATTCCATGAAGATGAAAGAAGTATTATATGTTCTAGGTTTAACAAAGAATCCTCTTTCTATCTCAACTTTAGATAAGAAAGTTTTTAGAGTTTCCTTTGTATATGGTGAAGTTCTTATGCGGTCAAAAGGAAATAACTATATGATGCTACTATAATTGGTTTTAAAGAAGTAGGACTCTACAAATTTAAGGGACGCATAGATTTATCTCTTACAACCAATACAATCAGTCCATGTGATCTTTGGCATAGAAGACTTGCTCATTTAAACTAGAAACTATTTCCAATTCTGAGCAAGGTAGTGACAGGTCTACCAGAGCTCTAGATAGATCATGAAGGAGTGTGCAAAGGTTGTGCTCAAGGAAAGAACACCGAGAACCCATTCCCAAGTAGTAACAATAAAGCAAAGGGGATCTTATATATTGTCCACTCATATGTGTGCATACCAATGTCAGCTAATTCCTTAAGCGGGTATGTCTATTATGTCACTTTCATAGATGAATACTCTCGTAATACTTGGCTATACTTTTTGAAAGGAAAAGATGAAGTATTTGAATACAAATAAAAAAAGATAAGACTACACATACTCTATTCACCGAATAAAGATGCAGAGAAAGCTGGAACAGGTGGATACATTATTGTCGACTATAGAATATGGTTTTGATGTATAGGTTTTAGGGAATTAGTTATAGGTTTAGAGATAAAAATCCTCCAATTTCGTGTAAGACAAAACTAGGAGTACTAAAGTGTCACATGCCCCAATTTTGCAAAATCAATTTTATATTATTTGAGGAACATTATGTTAAATTTTATGCTAAGTTGTAATTAATGACCAGTGGGGTAAAGAATACTTACTGTAAATTCAGGATATTTTATTTATAAATAAATAAATGAGGAGACAACAACTTAGGAGAGCTGTTAAAAGAGTGTTTACTGGTCAAATTGGTGGAGGAGACTGGGTGGAGAGAAAACTGACATGTGGCAGCATCCTCAAACCACTTTCAACTGTTGCAGGTGGAAACCTCCCTACATTTGTGGTCATGATTCCCCAAGAAAGTGGAATCAGAGCAGGTGGCGCAATTAATGAAAACTGACCCAGAAGACCTAGGCATCCTTATAGAAATTCCCATTGAAGAGAGCTGAGGCTGCTCATTCTAGAGAAGTGATCATTCAGGGTGAATGAATGTACTTCAGAGAAATTCAATGGAGGGGAAATCTGGAAAGTGTTTGAGGGGATAACTGCTTGTTGATCTAGTAGCAGCTTTTAAGCTGAAGATCATACTACTGAGAGCAAAGTGTTTTATTGAGGTATTGAACTAGTCAGTTGACAGAGGGTTCTACAGTTGCATTCTCCACCCAGTTCTCAGCCAAGAAGACCAGGAACAGGCTCGGGAGTCTTGAGGAAGCGTTGTTTGAGTGCTCTCCAGGAGATTGGTAGGGAGGAACGACCTCCTAAAGTTGTTGTCGTCTTATCCTCTACAAGTTCTATGTTGTTTTATTTTACTATTTTAGTTAAATAAATATTAGTTTAACTGCTATATGAATGTTAAAAGTTCAAAGTTTGTGAAATGTTAGATTTAGTATTCTTATTAGATTGTTATAGGAATAAAATTGGTTTAGAGAATAGAGAATTAGAATGAAAATAAATTTCTAAACTGTGTTTTTCCACACCTACAAACCAGGTCGTACTCTAGCACAATTAGAATGCTTCAAGTAGATGAAAGAATCTTTAAGAGAATGAAAATAATAGATATGAATTTATATTTGTAGATAGCAAAGTAAAATTTTATTTTCGAATGTTTAGAATACAATGAAAAAAAACAGTGTTAGGGTTTGTTTGTGTTTACTGTTTTACTTAATGTAACTAAATAAAAATGCAGGAAAAGAAAAAGTAAACTACACTAGAGTTACAGTAATAGTATACTGATACAAATAAAAGTTTATAGAAGATAACAACTAAGTATATAAACAAGTTATTAACCACACTGTATATCTTTTAAACTATTAACTAAATCATAAACTATTACTTAATAAAAACTAGATTAGGGTTATGTTTATAAACCCTTTATTTATGAAAAATAAACAGAGTTCCAGAGTTAAGCTTCTATTCTTTACAGAGCTCCGAATAATTCTAAGTTACAGAATAGTAATTAAAAATCAATGTAAATATAAACATTAAACGAAATAAAACTAAGAATTACATACTTAGGAGTTAATTTATTCTTAACAAACAGGCTTATAACCTGTGAAAGAAAAACCTGAGGGTCAAAACCCTAACAACTAATTTATCCAATTATAAATTAATCTATTTAAGTTTTAACCTTTTTACATTCTTAACTGTGTAAACAAACTTAACAAGAAGGCTATAATCCATACTTTAGATTGTTTAGAGTCTTTTTCTGAAAATAAACATCTTTTGTAAATAGTATAATAAACACATAATTTACAGGTTAACGAAATCATAACAACACAAAATAGAGCTCAAAGTTTAACAAAATCTTTCTTTAAAAACCAACCGCACTACAATGTCGGGCCGTAAGGCTAAAACTTAACAAAAATACATATCACGGCTCAAAGGCCAGTATTACCCAGCATAAACAGCAAGGGTTTTAAAGTAAATTGGAGAAAACATCATACTAAAACCTCTTAACTAACGAAGAAACGGAAACAGTATTCCAAGCATTGTGTTTCTCCTTTAACAACCCTCATTGCAAGTAGGGAAAAACCCATATTTGAAATTAGGGCTTACCGGTTGGGGCCACGATTCGATTGAAGCCGGTCGTTGTATTATTTCCACTAAATATTGGAGCTTTCATGGGTCGCTGTAACGAGCACATTACTGAGTGTTAGCACAAAGCTCGGCTTCTAAACTTAAAACCCTAACTGTATTAATAAATTGACAAAGAGTTTCCATATTAAGAATTGAGTTGTCTTACCTACAAGTAAGAAGAGAATTCGGGCAATGAAGAAGTTATCACCAGCTTTAGCAATTTACACAAGGAAGTATTCAAACCCCTACGCTGACCCTGGAGTGGAGACAATGTCAACAAGCTTAAGCTTCAAAAGCCGTGACGAGCCACAAGAAAAACAAAACTGAAACCATGGGCATGCTGAGAGCCAAACACATAAACAAATAATCACTCGCGCAGTAAGGTTCGTGACCTAAGACTGAGTAATGAGACTATAGCAGCAACAAACACAAGCTACGGAGCAAGCAAGCAGAGGAACGGCCTCTCATGGCCACCAAGAAAAATAGATAGAGCATCCTACAGGCCAGCGAAACCCTCGAAGTAAAAATGACAGGTGAATAGGGTTTTCCAGTCTTTTAAGTCACCAATGCATGGATGAGAGCAGACCACGTGCCCTCCAAATCTTTTCAACCATGCAAGGGTCTTATCTATAGTTAATCTGCGTTCCAATTATCAATTTATTATTGCAATGATCAATAAACCAATTATGAAATCGACTATGGAATGTACATATATATATTCGCTAATGAAAACATAAACTATATCATAGTAATCAATAAGTATCGAGGTATGTGTTAATTGTTAACAATGATTTTATAACGTTGACCATACAGTAAGGATGTAAAAACCTTGCCATTGGTACAATCCCAAGGTCGACCATAGTTTACACGTTTCTAAACAATAAATTGCATGCAAAACAACTTTAAAATATTTACATATTATTTGAAGCTCAACTATACTATTGGTAATCGATGGTTTAAGGTTAGTTATAATTGCTAATAACTAATATATGTTTATTGACTATAGAGTGAGGTGTTTTAAACCATGTCAAATAAATAATCATGAGGCTTGACCTTAGTGTAAACTTTTACAAATAATGGTTTGTATGCTCAACTTGCTAATGACAATAATAATGAATCTTATCATTATTTACAAAGTCAATTGTTCTTACTTGGTTCTAGCATAGTATAGGAACCTTTGTTATAATGTTTCACTTGATATAGACCTTAGATTAAAAGTTCTAGGTAGTAAAATCTACTACAGAAGTCACTATAAACTACAACTTATTATAAATGGGGCAACATTATAATAGTAATATTATTATGGTGTAAACCATGCACAAGGTTTATAAATTATAGGAATAACATCGATAACATATTTACCTATTATTTAAACTTTATAAAAGTGGTGGTAGGTAGTATTCCATCTTAAGATGATGTATCTAGTTACAAGAACCAAATTTATAATGTCATGGAAATTTCCAAGTAGTAAGATTTCTATAGGATGCAAGTAACATTTAGATTGGTACAATATAAAATAATGTGGTATTGTATGTTGTTACAATAATACATGCAGCAAGGTGATAATTTAAGTACTGAAGTTTATAACTTGATGTTTAGCATTTGTACATACAAACAACAGGTTAATAATTTATGTGACTAGTAAGATATAGACAAAATAGAAACATGTACTCTATTGGAAATGTTTACCTTCGAGATTGATAGGAGTACTCTCATGAATAAAAGACAGTACATTTAAACATAACATTAGCGTTATAAGTATGTTAAATTAGAAGTAATTGTATGGTGAAGAACTTGAGCTCTAAGCTCACAGTAAGTATCTTTTGTTTAGCTAAATATGATAAAGTTAATAATATTTATGACTAAACATTGAATACTGTCTTGGAAACAAAGTCTATAGAAGACAATTACTTTACCTCATCAGAGCTTGCTTTAGAATAATCAGTTTATTTACTAGCATATTAACATGCAACAGATATACTTCTTGCTACCTTATGAATTAACTTCTACTTGATCGATCGTTACCTGTTGAACCTGTAAGAACCAGCAGTCCATCTGCATTAGCATAATGCTAAGTAAGCCCAAGTTTTCAAAGATAGATTTCACCTACTTGCCAAAAAGTAAAATTATTAGTAAAGCTAAAAGAAATCTAAATGCAGGTCATTCTTGTATACCTTATGAAAATGAAAGTTGTATTAGTTATTGTATTATGAAACTAATTAATACTAATTGTTAAACTATTTCATTTTCCGCTAACTACTAGCAGTTAGTAAACTGCGTATTTAGACATTTTATGTTATCTTAAAAGTTTAAATTTTTATGAAATTTTGGGGTTATGACATGTGGTATTAGAGCACAAGGTTCATACACTAGGCCTTGATGAAGCTCAACTTGCTTATATGAAACAGTGAATTTAAACTATTTTGCTGATGTTCTTTTCTTTTAATGTTATTCAACAGAGAAATTTGTTTCTGAGTTTAACAACGGGTATGGAAAGACTGGAGGAATATGTGGAAGAGGAATCTCCCTTTACTGAACAAGACAACTTACAAAGAGAACCCATACAAGAAGACATAACCACTAATTCCTTAGAACTTTTACAAACAGTAAAAGAATTAAAATCTGAAATGGAATGTGTTAAAAAAGAAAATGAGAGGATTCTGAGAGCTCAGGAGGAGCTGAATCAGATCCTAACAGAAATATTTCACACTGATGGAAGGGGAAAGAGAGCTGAATCAGAAGATATAAGTTATGAACATAAGTATAAAAAGACTAAACAAACTAAAAATGAAAGTAGCTCATCTTCCGAAGTGTTTAATGATCGATGTAATTTTCATTCTACCAGTGATAGTAGTGAGGATAACCATTATACTAAAAAGAGAAAATATAAACCTTATGAAGAAATTTCTAAAGAGTTCAAAAAGATTGAGCCGCCAACATTTAATGGAGAAAATGAGAAGGAGGAGGAAGTAGAATCCTGGTTATCTGGGATGAAGAAGTACTTCCAGATTTATAACTATTCTAACCAATTAAAGGCTAGAATGGCTATCTATAATCTTTTAGGAAAAGCTAATATATGGTGGCAAGATTTAAAGAGAGTGAAAGGAATAAGAGAGAAGAACATAAATTGGAGTACCTTCAAGAAGTATTTTAAAAAGAAATTTTTATCTGAACAGTACTATGAAGAAAGAGCTAAAGAATTCTATGAGCTTAAACTAGGTACAATGTCTATGAAAGCTTTGAACAGTAAGTTTTTAAGTCTGCTTAGGTATGTGCCATGCCTTGTGGATGAAAAATTGAAGGTAGAGCGGTTTCTCAATTGTCTACCTTATCACTTAAAGGATAGGATTGAATATGACAATTCAAAAACTCTGGAAGAAGCTATGAGGAAAGCCAATTTCAGTTATGAACGGAATAGGAAAAATGAGAGTATGGCCAACTGGAAGGCCAAAAAGAATAATAATTATGATCAAAAGAAGAAAGAGTTTGTGCCCAAGCGGAATTCTAAAAATAATAAGGCCAGAAATTTTTCTAATAAGAATTTCCAAGGGAATAAGAATAATTCACCAAACAATCAGAACAATCAAAAGAGTAAAGAGTCTGCTAATAATCATGGTAATTACACAAAAAAACTTTGAACAAAAAGAACCCATAAAGTGCTGGGAGTGTAATGCCCCACATTATGCCTCAGCCTGTCCTAATCGGAAAAAGACCGTCAGTAATATCCATACAATACAGGAGGAGATGACCGTTGGAGATTTAGCAAGGACTATGCCCAGGATCAATGCAGCGTTGGAGAATCGACAAGCAAACTATCAAACTTTCATGGTGGAAGTAGAAGGCAAGATAAACCAAACACCCATAGCTATTTTAATTGATCCAGGAGCTAGTTTAAGTTATATTTCACCTAACTTGGTAGAAAAATGTAAACTGCTTGTTGAAAAGTTTGTAAGTTCTTGTTTGGTTCAATTAGCTACTGGTGCAAAGAGGAAGGTAACTAGTTTTGTAAATAATTGTGCAGTAGTTATGGATCAATTTGAAACTTTTGTAAAGCTTAATGTACTACCTTTGGGTTCTTAGGACATACTAATCGGTATGGATCGGTTAGAGCAACATAGGGTGATCTTAAACTACTATAATAAAACCTTTACTTGTATAAATAATGATGGAAAATCAATAAGTGTAAAGGGAATCCCTAGAAAAACAACTGTAAGGCAGATTTCTGCTTTGCAACTTAAGAGAGCTATTAGGAAAGGTTGTAAGGCTTATGTAGTAACAGTAACTAATGAGGAAAATCTAAATAATACACACAAATTAAAATTGGAGGATATACCAGCTTTAAAAGAGTATGCAAATGTATTTCCGGAAGAGATTCCAGGACTACCTCCGAAAAGGGAACTAGATTTTACCATTGAGCTGGTACCTGGTGCAGTACCCAGCTCAAAGGCCCCTTATCGAATGAACATACTTGAACTAAATGAACTTAAGTCACAAATAAAATAACTTATTGACAAAAAGTATATTCGACCCAGTGTGTCTCCCTCGAGGGCACCTGCCATCTTCGTTAAGAAAAAGGATGGAACTCTACGACTATGCATAGATTACCGTCAGTTGAATAAGATGACTATTAAAAATAGATACCCGTTGCCTCGCATAGATGATCTGTTTGATCAACTACGTGGAGATATGGTGGTTTCAAAAATTGATTTGCGGTCTGGATATCACCAAGTTAGGATTAAAGATGAAGATATCTTTAAGACAGCTTTTAGGACTCGATATGGCCATTACGAGTTTGTCGTCATGCCATTTGGGCTTACTAACGCCCCAGCTGTTTTTATGTGTTTGATGAATAATGTAATGCATAAATATCTGGATAAGTTTGTGGTTGTGTTTATCAACGACATATTAATCTATTCAAAATCTGAAGAAGAGCATATAGAACATTTAAAAATTGTTTTGCAAGAGTTACTAGATCATCAACTCTTTGCACATTTTTGTAAATGCGACTTTTTTAAGGATAAAATCCAGTACTTAGGTCATGTGGTGACTAAAGAAGGAATTTCAGTGGATCCCGAAAAGATAAAGGTGATTGAAGATTGGCTAGTTCCTAAAGACGTAACGGATGTTCGATCCTTCATGGGAATTACCGGTTATTACCGGAGGTTCATTGAAGGGTTTTCAAGAATTGCAAATCCGATAACCTCTTTGCAGAAGAAGGGAAAGAAATTTGATTGGAATCAAAAGTGCGAGGATAGTTTTAAAAAGTTAAAAGCTTTATTAACCAACGCACCTATTTTAAGAATAGATTATCCAAATAAATTTTTTGTAGTGTGTATTGATGCCTGCAATGATGGTTTAGGTGGAGTATTGACTCAGGAAGGGCAGTTATCGCTTCTGAGTCTAGGAAATTAAAAATTCATGAAAAGAATTATGCAACTTATGACTTGGAATTAGTTGTTGTCATACATGCTCTAAAGATGTGGCGTCATCATTTAACTGGAAGAAAATTTATTCTAATGACAGATAATAAAGGACTAAAATATCTATTAGATCAACCTAACCTAAATGCTAGACAAGCTAGGTGGCTAGCTTTTCTAAGTGAGTATGATTTCGAAATTCAGCACATTAAAGGGAAAGAAAATAAAGTTGCTGATGCATTAAGTAGAAATGCAAGGCTGAACTTTATAGCAGTTATCGGCACTTATACAACAGATCTAGAAGAACAGCTTAAATCAGGGTTAGAACAAGATGAAATTTACCAAAAATTACAAGCAAAAATGAAAGAAAATCCAATTGAAAGTTTAAGTAAAGGGTACATCTTGAATGACAAAAGATTTTTACTGTATAAAGACAAAATGTATGTACCTAAAGTTAAGATATTAATTTTAGATGAAATCCATAAAACTCCATACTCAGACCATCCAGGTTATCAGAAGACTATAACTATGTTAAGAAAAGAATATTTTTGGCCAAACATGAAGACTGAACTAGCAGAATATATCGCTAGATGTTTTGAATGTCAGCAAGTAAAAACTGAACATTAACCCTCGACTGGATTACTTCAGCCATTGCCCATTCCTAGTTGGAAATGGGAAATAATTAGTCTTGATTTTGTTACTGGAATACCTAAAAATCAGAATTTAAATAATTCTATAATGGTAGTAGTTGACAAATTGAGTAAAGCAGCCCATTTTATACCTGTAAAAACTACGTATAAAGCTGCAAACATAGCTGATATCTTTTTAAAGCAAATTTTCCGACTGCATGGGATACCAAAAGTTATAATCTCAGATAGAGACCCTATATTTACAGGTAACTTTTGGAAATCTCTGTTTAAAGGATTCAATACTACACTAAATTTTAGTACTTCGTTCCATCCTCAAACTGATGGACAAACTGAAAGAGTGAATCAAGTACTGGAATATTTACTAAAAATGTATGTAAAGGATCAGCTAAGTAAATGGGAGGATTATTTGCACCTGGTAGAATTTGCTTATAATAATAATTATCAAGATTCAGCCAGATTTAGTCCTTTCGAAATCTTGTATGGAAGGAAGTGTAACACTCCTATTTCTTGGAGTAATCCGATGGACGGGATAGTATTAGGACGTGAACTATTGAAAGAAATGGAAGAAATTGTAAAGCAGGTGCAAGGTAATCTGAAAATTGCGCAAGATTGACAGAAAAGTCAAGCATACCTTAAAAGAACTCCAAAAGAGTTTCAGGTAGGTGAACATGTGTTCATCAAGGTGAGACCCAAAAAGATCTCTCTGAAGTTGGGTAGTTGTGCGAACTAACACCTTGTAACTTTGGTCCTTTTGAAATATTGTCCAAGATTGGATAGGTAGCCTATTAGTTAGCCTTACCACCGAATTTAAGAGTTCACAATGTTTTTCACATTTATGTATTAAAGAAATATGTTCATAATGCTACTCATGTTGTTAACTGGAATGATGTACAGGTGGAACCAGAAGGAGATTTTCTGATGGAACCTGACTGTATCATCGAGCAAAGGGAGATCACACTTTGGAACTGCATGATTGGTCAGGTGAAGGTGCAATGGAAGCACCTTAGTCCAGAGGAAGCCACCTGGGAATTGGAAAGTCATATGTGGAATGCGTATCCAATCCTGTTCCAAGGGAATTCTAAGGACGAGGAATAAATAACATCGAGGATGATGTTATAATTTAAGGGGGTGTGTATGTCACATGCCCCAATTTTGCAAAAACAATTTTATATTATTTGAGGAACATTTTGTTAAATTTTATGCTAAGTTGTAATTAATGACCAATGGGGTCAATAATACTTATTGTAAATTCAGGATATTTTATTTATAAATAAATAAATGAGGAGACAACAGCTTAGGAGAGTTGTTAAAAGAGTGTTTACTAGTCAAATTGGTGGAGGGGACTGGGTGGAGAGAAAACTGACATGTGGCAGCATCCTCAAACCACTTCCAATTGTTGCAGGTGGCAACCTCCCTACATTTGTGGTCATGATTCCCTAAGAAAGTGGAATCAGAACAGGTGGCTCAATTAATGAAAACTGACCCAGAAGACCTAGGCCTCTTTATAGAAATTCCCATTGAAGAGAGATGAGGCTGCTCATTCTCACGAAGTGATCATTCAGGGTGAATGAATGTACTTCATAGAAATTCAATGGAGGCGAAATATGGAAAGTGTTTGAGGGAATAACTGCTGATTGATCTAGTTGCAGCTTTACGCTGAAGATCATATTGTTGAGAGCAGAGTGTTTTATTGAGGTATTGAACTAGTCAATTGACAGAGGGTTCTACAGTTGCATTCTCCACCCAATTCTCAGCCAAGAAGACCAGGAACAACCTCGGGGGTCCTGAGGAAGCGTTGTTTGAGCGCTCTCCAGGATATTGGTAGGGAGGAACGACCTCCTAAAGTTGTTGTCCTCTTGTCCTCTACAGGTTCTATGTTGTTTTATTTTACTGTTTTAGTTAAATAAATATTAGTTTAACTGCTATATGAATGTTAAAAGTTCAGAGTTTGTGAAATGTTAGATTTAGTATTCTTATTAGATTGTTATAGAAATAAAATTGGTTTCGAGAATGGAGAATTAGAATGAAAATAAATTTCTAAACTGTGTTTTTCCACACCTGGAAACTAGGTCATACTCTAGCACAGTTAGAATGCTTTAAGTAGATGAAAGAATTTTTAAGAGAATGAAAATAGTAGATATGAATTTATATTTGTAGATAGCAGAGTAAGATTTTATTTTCGAATGTTTAAAATACAATGAAAAAAAGCAGTGTTAGGGTTTGTTTGTGTTTATTGTTAAATACTTAATGTAACTAAATAAAAATGCAGGAAAAGAAATCGTAAACTACACTAGAGTTACAGTAATAGTATACTTATACAAATAAAAGTTTATAGAAGATAACAGCTAAGTATATAAACAAGTTATTAACCACACTGTATATATTTTAAACTATTAACTAAATCATAAACTATTATTTAATAAAAACCAGATTAGGGTTATGTTTATAAACCCTTTATTTATGAAAAATAAATAGAGTTCCGGAGTTAACCTTCTATTCTTTACAGAGCTCTAAATAATTCTATGTTACAGAATAGTAATTAAAAATAAATGTAAATATAAACATTAAACGAAATAAAACAAAGAATTACATACTTAGGAGTTAATTTATTCGTAACAAACAGGATTATAACCTGTGAAAGAAAAACCTGAGGGTCGAAACCCTAACAACTAATTTATCCAATAATAAATTAATCTATTTAAGTTTTAACCTTTTTACATTCTTAACTATGTAAACAAACTTAACAAGAAGGCTATAATCCATACTTTAGACTATTTACAGTCTTTTTCTGAAAATAAACATCTTTTGTAAATAATATAATAAACACATAATTTACAGGTTAACAAAATCATAACAACATGAGACTGAGCTCAAAGTTTAACAAAATCTTTCTTTAAAAACCAACTACATTACATTGTCGGGCCGTAAGGCTAAAACTTAACAAAAATACAAATCACGGCTCAAAGGCCAGTATTACCCAGCATAAACAGCAAGGGTTTTAAAGTAAACTGGAGTGAACATCATACTAAAACCTCTTAACTAACGAAGAAACGGAAATAGTCTTCCAAGCACTGTGTTTCTCCCTCAACAACCCTCATTGCAAGTAGGGAAAAACCCATATTTGAAATCAGGGCTTACCGGTTGGGGCTACGAGTCCATTGCAGCTGGCCGTTGTATTCTTTCCACTGAAGATTAGAGCTTTCATGGGTCCCTGTAACGAGCACATTACCGAGTGTTAGCACAAAGCTCAGTTTCTAAACTTAAAACCCTAACTGTATTAATAAATTGACAAAGAGTTTCCATATTAAGAACTGAGTTGTCTTACCTACAAGTAAGAACAGAATTCGGGTAATGAAGAAGCTGTCACCAGCTTTATCAATTTACACAGGGAATTATTCAAACCCCTACGTTGACCCTGGAGTGGAGACAATGTCGACAAGCTTAAGCTTCACAAGCCGTGACGATCCACAAGAAAAATAGAACTGAAACCATGGACATTCCAAGAGCCAAACACATAAACAAATAACCACTCGCTCAGTAAGGTTCACGACCTAAGATTGAGTAATGAGACTACAGCATTAACAAACACAAGCTACGGAGCAAGCAAGCAGAGGAACATCCTCTCATGGCCACCAAGAAAAATACACAGAGCAACTCACAGGCCAGCGAAACCCTCAGAGTAAAAATGACAGGTGAATAGGGTTTTCCAGTCTTTAAGTCACCAATGCATGGACGAGAGCAGACCACGTGCCCTCCAAATATTTTCAACCGCGCAAGAGTCTTATCTATAGTTAATCTGCGTTCCAATTATCAATTTATTATTGCAATGATCAATAAACCAATTATGTAATCGACTTTGGAATGTGCATATATATATTCGCTAATGAAAACATAAACTATATCATTATAATCGATAAGTATCGAGGTATGTGTTAATTGTTAACAATGATTTTATAACGTTGACCATAGAGTAATGTGTAAAAACCTTGCCATTGGTACAATCCCAAGGTCAACCATAGTTTACACTTTTCTAAACAATAAATTGCATGCAAAATGACTTTAAAATATTTACATATTATTTGAAGCTCAACTATACTATTGGCAATCGATGGTTTAAGGTTAGTTATAATTGCTAATAACTAATATATGTTTATTGACTATATAGTAAGGTGTTTTAAGCCATGTCAAATAAACAATCACGAGGCTTGACCTTAGTGTAAACTTCTACAAATAATGTTTTGTATGTTCAACTTGCCAATGGCAATAATAATGAATCTTATCATTATTTACAAAGTCAATTGTGCTTACTTGGTTCTAGCATAGTATAGGAACCTTTGTTATAATGTTTCAGTTGATATAGACCTTAGATTAAAAGTTCTAGGTAGTAAAATCTACTACAGAAGTTACTATAAACTACAACTGATTATAAGTGGGGCAACATTATAATAGTAATATTATTATGGTGTAAACCATGCACAAGGTTTATAAATTATAGGAATAACACTGATAACATATTTACCTATGATTTAAACTTTATAAAAGTGGTGGTAGGTAGTATTCCATCTTAAGACGATGTATCTAGTTACAAGAACCAAATTTATAATGTCATGGAAATTTCCAAGTAGTAAGATCTCTACAAGATGCAAGTGACATTTAGATTGGTACAATATAAAATAATTTAATATAGTATGTTGTTACAATAATACATGCAGCAAGGTGATAATTTAATTACTGAAGTTTATAACTTGATGTTTAGCATTTGTACATACAAACAACAGGTTAATAATTTTTGTGACTAGTAAGATAGAGACAAAATAGAAACATGTACTCTATTGGAAATATTTACCTTCAGTATTGATAGGAGTACTTTCATGAATAAAAGACAGTACATTTAAACATAACATTAGTGTTATAAGTATGTTAAATTAGATGTAATTGTATGGTGAAGAACTTGATCTCTATGCTCACAGTAAGTATCTTTTGTTTAGCTAAATATGATAAAGTTAACAATCTTTATGACTAAATATTGAATACTGTCTTAGAAACAAAGTCTATAGAAGACAATTACTTTACCTCATCAGAGCTTGCTTTAGAATAATCAATTTATTTGCTAGCATATTAACATGTAACAAAAATACTTCTTGCTACCTTATGAATTAAACTTCTACTTGATCGATCGTTACCTGTTGAACCTGTAAGAACCAGCAGTCCATCTACGTTAGCATAATGCTAAGTAAGCCCAAGTTTTCAAAGATAGATTTCACCTACTTGCCAAAAAGTAAAATTATTAGTAAAGCTAAAAGAAATCTAAATGCAGGTCATTCTTGTATACCTTATGAAAATGAAAGTTGTATTAGTTATTGTATTATGAAACTAATTAATACTAATTGTTAAACTGTTTCATTTTTCGCTAACCGCTATCAGTTAGTAAACTGTGTATTTAGACATTTTATGTTATCTTAAAAATTTTAAATTTTTATGAACTTTTGGGGTTATGACATAAAGAGTGAAGAATCCATAAGTAGCGTAAAGTACTTGTCGGGAAAGTGTCTCTAATATGAGTGTCAAGTGGTAGGTTAAGCTAGTTCAATTGCTGAAATTGTCTCGTGTCGCTTGGATTAGTGTCCTTGTGTGAGTTTGGGAGTTTTTTAGTTGTTCCAAGTCCTCGAGGTGACACCACCACTATACTGAGAATTTTTTGTCTAGGACTTAATCCTATGTTCCATGCCCATTCGCAAAAATCCCTTCCCAACGACTATTCCAACTGAATACCTAGTATGAAGGGTTATCCATAGTTTATCTTCATAGATTTCTATCAGGTGACTGTAAGGGGAAAGTCTTCTAGTACATGAGACATAAATAGAATCTCCATCTTAGCTTCTTGCAGGGAGGGTATTCGCCAAAGGTGAGTACTTGCACCGCTGGTGATTGTCGTGTGAAAATTATGTCACTATTTCTCACACATTCATTGGTTGGATTTAGAATCTAGCCATCCCATATTTACCTTCAGAAGGACCATGTTCGACTATTCAATAGTTCAACTTAGGACTTAATCACCCTGGTTTGATTTCTGGGAGAATGAGTTTTCTTGGATGTATCTTAGTGAGTCTTTTATATGAGTGTGTTGATTGCAATATTTTTACCCCCATAGAAGGCCTTAGAGATTTCTTATTGTTGAATCATAGTATATAACTAAAGCTCCTGATGAAACTGACCAAGGGACCCATATTCAAGTGTATCATTGAGGTATTCCATTTGTTGGAGATTATTTTCCTCCCTTAATGGTCACTTTTAATCTCTTAGGTTCACTATAAGGATGTTGATTTAGTTGTTTTCCACTCCCAATGTCTTGAATGCTCTTGATGCTTCTCAAGAAG
Source organism: Pseudotsuga menziesii (assembly GCA_001517045.1). Lineage (NCBI taxonomy): Eukaryota > Viridiplantae > Streptophyta > Pinopsida > Pinales > Pinaceae > Pseudotsuga > Pseudotsuga menziesii. The sequence continues at coordinate 60,496 of LPNX010615883.1, forward strand.
GAACTATATGTCAATAGCATTAAAACCCTTTTCCTTCTTCTCCGGTGATATTTTTACCTCCTCCTTCTACCTTATGTGGTGAAATTATAGATACCGGTAGCCAACAATCTAAAAGGACCAAAAAGAGGAAGGATAAGAAGAAGATGAGAAGACAAGGGGGCATGGTGCCATCTACTGTAATTCATGCTAGGGGGGTGTCACTAGTAATTGGTACTAGAGACAAGTAACCAATCTCTAATAGTTATTTTGGATATAAGAAACCAACTGCTACAAGTCATGGTAGGGGCGTACAACTAGCCACTTCAAATCATGTTGGGATTGAGATAGAATATGAAGTTACCTTGTAATATTTACAAGGGAGACGACCTTTATCATATGTTCCCTACACCTCTAAAATTACAAAGAGTGTGGTCCCGGTCTCAAAAATATTTTTCTTATAGGAAATCAACCTTTGTAACTCATGTTGGGGAAAACTACCGACCAATGCTAGTCATGTTGAGAGTAGTAAGGTTGTGGAAAAATCTAGATGAATAAGATGCAAGCCTAAGTTCCCGTGTAATATTTGCGAGTTATATCACGTGTATATCACCTTACTCATTTGTTCCCTTCACTTCCATAGGTATAAATAGTGTGTCCCATGTCTCTAGGATGTCTTTATCCTATGTTATCTATAGTTTCCCAACAACTTGTTCAACCTTTGGTGGATAAAGTGGTCAAACCAATGCAATGTTCAATCGATCCCACTTTTCCCTTAAGGAGAAAAAATATTAAAATCGCCAAGTATATGTAAACTTTGGTTGATCCTACTCTTCCCTTAGAGAGTGAAAATATTAAAGTGGCAAACTTGATGAAATCTTCAATTGATCCCACTCTTCCCCTAGAGAGTGACAAGATTCAAGAGGTCAAACTTATGTAATATTCGATTGACCCCATTATTCCTTTGGAGAGTGATGTGGTTATCCCTCAAGTATTATTCACTGAAAGTTCATAACTCTCTAGACAAGGGGGCACTCCATTCACTTAGAATGAGCCCCCACCAAGCTCTAGGATGGCTTCCCTTGATTGGAATAGTCTAGTTGAGCCTTTCCTTCCTTCTTTTGCACCCTTCCAATTAAGGGTTCAAGTTAAACACGAGATGGTTTTTTTGTTGTATTATGGATGAAGATGCCTCTCCTAGTATTTTCTTCACACATGCATGGAGAGGTATGGGTTATCCCAACCTTGTTTTGACTGATAGTCACCCACCATATTTTGATAAAATACCAAGTGAGCCCTTGGGGATTCTTCCTCAATATCCTATTACATTAGGTGGAAAGACTGTATTAATTAATTTTATGGTTATGAAGGGCCCATTGGACTTATATATGGTCCTTTAGAATGATTATGCATATTTTATGAATGGTGTCATGTCTATGCTCTTTCATGTGATGACTTTTCCTCACAGTGGAAGCATTGTTGACCAGCTTGAATTTCTTGATCTTCCTCATTACCTGAATTTAAACAAAGCATCAACTTTGTCCATTCCTAGTGTTTTGATAGACACTACCCTACCATGAGTGAATTATTTGGTCTCATATCTTGCGTATCCAACTGCTACTAAGAAAAAACCTCTGTATTTAAGATCACTTTCTTGGGACTTAGTCCCAATAGATGACCAAGTGTTTCATCCAATGAGGGCATTCAATATCGTTCTCCACCTTATTGTTCCAAGTGAATATTTTGAGGTGTTTTATCTCTAGGATGGAAACCTTCCCTCAAATGAAGCTCTCCTAGATGATATGATTGAGTCTAGAATTCCTTTGGATATTTATGTCCTTCCAAAGATCATATACCTAGATTGGACCTTATTGCAATCAAATCTAGTCTTGAAAGGTTCTAAGGCTTATGTAGTAACGGTAACTAATGAGGAAAATCTAAATAATACAGATAAATTAAAATTGGAGGATATACCAGTTTTAAAAGAGTATGCAAATGTATTTCCAGAAGAAATTACGAGACTGCCTCCGAAAAGCGAACTAGATTTTACCATTGAGCTGGTACCTGGTGCAATACCCAGCTCAAAGGCCCCTTATCGGATGAACATACTTGAACTAAATGAACTTAAGTCACAAATAAAAGAACTTATTAACAAAAAGTATATTCGACCCAGTGTGTCTCCCTGGGGGGCACCTATCATCTTCGTTAAGAAAAAGGATGGAACTCTACGACTATGCATAGATTACCATCAGTTGAATAAGATGACTATTAAAAATAGATACGCGTTGTCTCGCATAGATGATCTGTTTGATCAACTACGTGGAGCTATAGTGTTTTCAAAAATTGATTTATGGTCTGGATATCACCAAGTTAGGATTAAAGATGAAGATATCTTTAAGACAACTTTTAGGACTCAATATGGCCATTACGAGTTTGTCGTCATGCCATTCGGGCTTACTAACGCCCCAGCTGTTTTTATGTGTTTAATGAATAATGTAATGCATGAATATCTAGATAAGTTTGTGGTCATGTTTATCGATGACATATTAATCTATTCGAAATCTAAAGAAGAGCATATAGAACATTTAAAAATTGTTTTGAAAGAGTTACAAGATCATCAACTCTTTGCAAAGTTTTGTAAATGCCACTTCTTTAAGGATAAAATCCAATACTTAGGTCATGTGGTGACTAAAGAAGGAATTTCAGTGGATCCCAAAAAGATAAAGGCGATTGAAGATTGTCCAGTTCCTAAATACGTAACGAATGTTCGGTCCTTCATGGGAATTACCGGTTATTACCGGAGGTTCATTGAAGGGTTTTCCAGAATTGCAAATCCGATAACCTCTTTGCATAAGAAGGGAAAGAAATTTGATTGGAATCAGAAGTGCGAGGATAGTTTTAAAAAGTTAAAAGCTTTATTAACCAACGCACCTATTTTAAGAATAGCTGATCCAAATAAAAATTTTGTAGTGTGTATTGATGCCTGCAATGATGGTTTAGGCAGAGTATTGACTCAAGAAGGGCATGTTATTGCTTATGAGTCTAGGAAATTAAAAATTCATGAAAAGAATTATGCAACTTATGACTTGGAATTAGCTACTGTCATACATGCTCTAAAGATGTGGCGTCATCATTTAATTGGAAGAAAATTTATTCTAATGACAGATAATAAAGGACTAAAATATCTATTAGATCAACCTAACCTAAATGCTAGACAAGCTAGGTGGCTAGCTTTTCTAAGTGAGTATGATTTCGAAATTCAGCACATTAAAGGGAAAGAAAATAAAGTTGATGCATTAAGTAGAAATGCAAGGCTCAACTTTATAGCAGTTATCAGCACTTATACAACAGATATGGAAGAACAGCTTAAATTAGGGTTAGAACAAGATGAAATTTACCAAAAATTACAAGCAAAAATGAAAGAAAATCCAACAAAAAGTTTAAGTAAAGGGTACAGCTTGAATGAAAAATGATTTTTACTGTATAAAGACAGAATGTATGTACCTAATGTGCCTAAAGTTAAGTTATTAATTTTAGATGAAATCCATAAAACTCCATACTCGGGCCATCCAGGTTATCAGAAGACTATAACTATGTTAAGAAAGGAATATTTTTGGCCAAACATGAAGACTGAACTGGAAGAATATATCGCTAGATGTTTTGAATGTCAGCAAGTAAAAACTGAACATCAACACCCGGCTGGATTACTTCATCCGTTGCCCATTCCTAGCTGGAAATGGGAAATAATTAGTCTTGATTTTGTTACTGGAATACCTGAAAATCAAAATTTTAATGATTCTATAATGGTAGTAGTTGACAAATTGAGTAAAGAAGCCCATTTTATACTTGTAATAACTACGTATAAAGCTGCAAACATAACTAATATCTTTTTAAAGCAAATTTTCTGACTACATGGGATACCGAAAGTTATAATCTCAGATAGAGACCCTAAATTTACAGGTAACTTTTGGAAATCTCTGTTTAAAGGATTAAATACTACACTAAATTTTAGTACTTCGTTCCATCCTCAAACTGATGGACATACTGAAAGAGTAAATCAAGTACTGGAATATTTAATAAGAATGTATGTAAAGGATCAGCTAGGTAAATGGGAGGATTATTTGCACCTGGTAGAATTTGCTTATAATAATAATTATCAAGCTTCAACCAGATTTAGTCCTTTCGAAATCTTGTATGGAAGGAAGTGTAACACTCCTATTTCTTGGAGTAATCCGGTGGACAGGCTAGTACTAGGACCTGAACTATTGAAAGAAATGGAAGAAATTGTAAAGCAGGTGCAAGGTAATCTGAAAATTGCGCAAGATTGAATGAAAAGTCAAGCAGACCTTAAAAGAACTCCAAAAGAGTTTCAGGTAGGTGAACATGTGTTCATCAAGGTGAGACCCAAAAATATCTCTCTGAAGTTGGGTAGTTGTGCAAAACTAGCACCTTGTTACTATGGTCCTTTTGAAATACTGTCCAAGATTGGACAGGTAGCCTATCAGTTAGCCTTACCACCGAATTTAAGAGTTCACAATGTTTTTCACATTTCTGTATTAAAGAAATATGTTCATAATGCTACTCATGTTGTTAACTGGAATGATGTATAGGTGGAACCAGAAGGAGATTTTCTGGTGGAACCAGACTGTATCCTCGAGCGAAGGGAGATCACACTTTGGAACCGCACCATTGGTCAGGTGAAGGTGCAATGCAAGCACCTTAGTCTAGATGAAGCCACCTAGGAATTGGAAATTCATATATGGGATGCATATCCAATTCTGTTCCAAGGGAATTCTAAGGACGAGGAATAAATAACATCGAGGACGATGTTATAATTTAAGGGGGTGTGTATGTCACATGCCCCAATTTTGCAAAAAACAATTTTATATTATTTGAGGAACATTATGTTAAATTTTATGCTAAGTTGTAATTAATGACCAATGGAGTCAAGAATACTTATTGTAAATTCAAGATATTTTATTTATAAATAAATAAATGAGGAGACAACAGCTTAGGAGAGATGTTAAAAGAGTGTTTACTGGTCAAATTGGTGGAGGAGACTAGGTGGAGAGCAAACTGACATGTCGCAGCATCCTCAAACCACTTCCAATTGTTGCAGGTGGAAACCTCCCTACATTTGTGGTCATGATTCCCCAAGAAAGTGGAATCAGAGCAGGTGGCTCAATTAATGAAAATTGACCCAGAAGACCTAGGCCTCTTTATAAAAATTCCCATTGAAGAGAGTTGAGGCTACTCATTCTCGAGAAGTGATCATTCAGGGTGAATGAATGTACTTCAGAGAAATTCAATGGAGGGGAAATCTGGAAAGTGTTTGAGGGGATAACTACTGATTGATCTAGTTGCAGCCTTAAGCTGAAGATCATACTGTTGAGAGCATAGTGTTTTATTGAGGTATTGAACTAGTCAGTTGACAGAGGGTTCTATAGTTGCATTCTCCACCCAGTTCTCAGCCAAGAAGACCGGGAACATGCTCGGGGGTCCTGAGGAAGCATTGTTTGAGCGCTCTCCAGGAGATTGGTAGGGAGGAACGGCCTCCTAAAGCTGTTGTCGTCTTGTCCTCTACAGGTTCTATGTTGTTTTATTTTACTGTTTTAGTTAAATAAATATTAGTTTAACTGCTATATGAATGTTAAAAGTTCAAACTTTGTGAAATGTTAGATTTAGTATTATTATTAGATTGTTATAGAAATAAAATTGGTTTAGAGAATAGAGAATTAGAATGAAAATAAATTTCTAAACTGTGTTTTTCCACACCTGGAAACCAGGTCGTACTCTAGCACAGTTAGAATGCTTTAAGTAGATGAAAGAATTTTTAAGAGAATGAAAATAGTAGATATGAATTTATATTTGTAGATAGCAGAGTAAGATTCTATTTTCGAATGTTTAGAATACAATGAAATAAAAGCAGTGTTAGGGTTTGTTTGTGTTTACTATTTTACTTAATGTAACTAAATAAAAATGCAGGAAAAGAAATAGTAAACTAGACTAGAGTTACAGTAATAGTATAGTGATACAAATAAAAGTTTACAGAAGATAACAACTAAGTATATAAACAAGTTATTAACCACACTGTATATCTTTTAAACTCTTAACTAAATCATAAACTATTACTTAATAAAAACCATATTAGGGTTATGTTTATAAACCCTTTGTTTATGAAAAATAAACAGTGTTTCAGAGTTAACCTTCTATTCTTTACAGAGCTCTGAATAATTCTATGTTATAGAATAGTAACTAAAAATAAATGTAAATATAAACATTAAACGAAATAAAACTAAGAATTACATACTTAGGAGTTAATTTGTTCTTAACAAACAGGCTTATAACCTGTGAAAGAAAAACCTGAGGGTCGAAACCCTAACAACTAATTTATCCAATTATAAATTAATCTATTTAAGTTTTAACCTTTTTACATTCTTAACTGTGTAAACAAACTTAACAAGAAGGCTATAATCCATACTTTAGACTGTTTACAGTCTTTTTCTGAAAATAAACATCGTTTGTAAATAATATAATAAACACATAATTTACAGGTTAATGAAATCATAACAACATGAGACAGAGCTCAAAGTTTAACAAAATCTTTCTTTAAAAACCAACTGCATTACATTGTCGAGCCGTAAGGCTAAAACTTAACAAAAATACATATCATGGCTCAAAGGCCAGTATTACCCAGCATAAACAGCAAGGGTTTTAAAGTAAATTGGAGTAAATATCATACTAAAACCTCTTAACTAACGAAGAAACCGAAACAATCTTCCAAGCACTGTGTTTCTCCTTGAACAACCCTCATTACAAGTAGGGAAAAACCCATATTTGAAATCAGGGCTTACCGGTTGGGGCCACGAGTCCATTGAAGTCGGCCGTTGTATTCTTTCCACTGAAGATTGGAGCTGTCATGGGTCCCTGTAACAGGCACATTATCGAGTGTTAGCACAAAGCTCGGCTTCTAAACTTAAAACCCTAACTGTATTAATAAATTGACAAAGAGTTTCCATATTAAGAACTAAGTTGTCTTACCTACAAGTAAGAAGAGAATTCAGGCAACGAAGAAGCTGTCACAAGTTTAGTAATTTACACAGGTAAGTATTCAAACCCCTACGCTGACCCTGGAGTGGAGACAGTGTCAACAAGCTTAAGCTTCACAAGCCGTGATGAGCCACAAGAAAAACAAAACTAAAACCATGGAGAGGCCGAGAGCCAAACACATAAACAAATAACCACTTGCACAGTAAGCTTCACAACCACGAAGGTTCGTGACCTAAGACTGAGTAATGAGACTACAAAAGCAACAAACACAAGCTACGTAGCAAGCAAGCAGAGGAACAGCCTCTAATGGCCGCTAAGAAAAATACACAGAGCAGCCCGCAGGCCAGCGAAACCCTTGGAGTAAAAATGACAGGAGAATAGGGTTTTCCAGTCTTTTAAGTCACCAATGCATGGATGAGAGCAGACCATGTGCCCTCCAAATATTTTCAACCACACAAGGGTCTTATCTATAGTTAATCTGCGTTCCAATTATCAATTTATTATTGCAATGATCAATAAACCAATTATGTAATCGACTATGGAATGTACATATATATATTCGCTAATGAAAACATAAACTATATCATTGTAATTGATAAGTATCGAGGTATGTGTTAATTGTTAACAATGATTTTATAACATTGACCATACAGTAAGGATGTAAAAACCTTGCCATTGGTACAATCCCAAGGTCGACCATAGTTTACACTTTTCTAAACAATAAATTGCATGCAAAACGACTTTAAAATATTTACATATTATTTGAAGCTCAACTATACTATTGGCAATCGATGGTTTAAGGTTAGTTATAATTGTTAATAACTAATATATGTTTATTGACTATAGAGTAAGGTGTTTTAAGCCATGTCAAATAAACAATCACGAGGCTTGACCTTAGTGTAAACTTTTACAAATAATGTTTTGTATGCTCAACTTGCCAATGGCAATAATAATGAATCTTATCATTATTTACAAAGTCAATTGTGCTTACTTGGTTCTAGCATAGTATAGGAACCTTTGTTATAATGTTTCACTTGATATAGACCTTAGATTAAAAGTTCTAGGTAGTAAAATCTACTACATAAGTTACTATAAACTATGACTGATTATAAGTGGGGCAACATTATAATGGTAATATTATTATGGTGTAAACCATGCACAAGGTTTATAAATTATAGGAATAACACTGATAACATATTTACCGATGATTTAAACTTTATAAAAGTGGTGGTAGGTAGTATTCCATCTTAAGACAATGTATCTAGTTACAAGAACCAAATTTATAATGTCATGGAAATTTCCAAGTAGTAAGATCTCTACAGGATGCAAGTAACATTTAGATTGGTACAATATAAAATAATTTAATATTGTATGTGGTTACAATAATACATGCAGCAAGGCGATAATTTAAGTACTCAAGTTTATAACTTGATGTTTAGCATTTGTACATACAAACAACAAGTTAGTAATTTACGTGACTAGTAATATAGAGACAAAATAGAAACATGTACTCTATTGGAAATGTTTACCTTCGAGATTGATAGGAGTACTTTCATGAATAAAAGACAGTACATTTAAACATAACATTAGCTTTATAAGTATGTTAAATTAAAAGTAATTGTATGGCGAAGAACTTGATCTCTAAGCTCACAGTAAGTATCTTTTGTTTATCTAAATATGATAAAGTTAACAATCTTTATGACTAAACATTGAATACTGTCTTAGAAACAAAGTCTATAGAAGACAATTACTTTACCTCATCAGAGCTTGCTTTAGAATAGTCAATTTATTTACTCGCATATTAACATGCAATAGAAATACTTCTTGCTTCCTTATGAATTGAACTTCTACTTGATCGATCGTTACCTATTGAACCTGTAAGAACCAGCAGTCCATTTGCATTAGCATAATGCTAAGTAAGCCAAAGTTTTCAAAGATAGATTTCACCTACTTGCCAAAAAGTAAAATTATTAGTAAAGCTAAAATAAATTTGAATGCAAGTCATTCTTGTATACCTTATGAAAATGAAAGTTGTATTAGTTATTGTATTATGAAACTAATTAATACTAATTGTTAAACTGTTTCATTTTTCGCTAACCGCTAGCAGTTAGTAAACTGCGTATTTAGACATTTTATGTTATATTAAAAATTTTAATTTTTTATGAAATTTTGGGGTTATGACATAAAGAGTGAAGAATCCATAAGTAGCGTAAAGTACTTGTCGGGAAATTGTCTTTAATACGAGTGTCAAGTGGTAGGTTAAGCTAGTTCAAGTGCTTACATTGTCCCGTGTCACTTGGATTAGTGTCCTTATGTGAGTTTGGGAGTTTTTTAGTTGTTCCAAGTCCTTGAGGTGACACCACCACTATACTGAGAATTTTGGGTCTAGGACTTAATCCTATGTTCCATGCCCATTCACAAAAATCCCTTCCCGGCGACTGTTCCAACTGACTACCTAGTATGAAGGGGTATCCATAGTTTATCTTCATATATTTCTATCAGGTGACTGTAAGGGGAAAGTCTTCTAGTACATGAGACATAAATAGAATCTCCATCTTAGCTTCTTGCAGGGAGGTTATTCGCCAAAGGTGAGTACTTGCACCGCTGGTGATTGTTGTGTGAAAATTATGTCACTATTTCTCACACATTCGTTGGTTGGATTTAGAATCTAGCCATCCCATATTTACCTCCAGAAGGACCATGTTCGACTATTCAATAATTGAACTTAGGACTTAATCACCCTGGTTTGATTTCTGGGAGAATGAGTTTTCTTGGATGTATCTTAGTGAGTCTTTTATATGAGTGTGTTGATTGCAATATTTTTACCCCCATAGAATGCCTTAGAGATTTCTTATTGTTGAATTATAGTATATAACTAAAGTTCCTGAGGAAACTGACCAAGGGACCCATATTCAAGTGTATCATTGAGGTATTCCATTTGCTGGAGATTATTTTCCTCCCTTAATGGTCACTTTTAATCTCTTAGCTTCACTATAAGGATGTTGATTTGGTTGTTTTCCACTCCCAATGTCTTGAATGCTCTTGATGCTTCTCAAGAAGGAACTATATGTCAATAGCATTAAAACCCTTTTCCTTCTTCTCCAGTGATATTTTTACCTCCTCCTTCTACCTCATGTGGTGAAATTATAGATACTGGTAGCCAAGAATCTAAAAGGACCAAAAAGAGGAAGGATAAGAAGAAGATGAGAAGACAAGGGGGCATGGTGCCATCTACTGTAATTCATGCTAGGGGGGTGTCACTAGTATTTAGTACTAGAGACAAGTAACCAATCTCTAATAGTTATTTTGGATACAAGAAACCAACTGCTACAAGTCATGGTAGGGGCATACAACTAGCCACTGCAAATCATGTTGGGATTGAGATAGAATATGAAGTTACCTTGTAATATTTACAAGGGAGATGACCTTTATCATATGTTCCCTACACCTCCAAAATTACAAGGAGTGTGGTCCCGGTCTCAAAAATATTTTTCTTATAGGAAATCAACCTTTGTAACTCATGTTGGGGAAAAATACTGACCAATGCTAGTCATGTTGAGAGTAGTAAGGTTGTGGAAAAATCTAGACAAATAAGATGCAATCCTAAGTTCCCCTGTAATATTTGTGAGGTATATCACCTTACTCATTTGCTCCCTTCACTTCCATAGGTATAAATAGTGTGTCCCATGTCTCTAAAAGAACCCACAGGTGACGAAGAGTGACCCTTTCTATGAGGGGATCAAAGCATGAATGCGAACAGCTCAAAACCAAGGAGCCCTGCAGGATGGTCCAAAGGTTTCCTAAAATGAGAGTAGCATCAATCTCCTCGATAAACACAAAAACCAGCTGATTGTTTGCAAGAAGACTAATCGAAGGGACATAGTGGATGATGGGCTTCCAATGAGTAGTCTCCCACTCAACCCACTCTACTTTAGACATGGAACAATACTCTAACCTCCTAATAAGGGCTCTGCGACATAGGGTTTCTACCTTATCAAAGAAAACATCATGACCCAGGACGAAATGATGCTTCTCTTCAATCACCTTAAGGGCCTTGGCTTTCCGATGGGCACGGCTAGAGTGTAAAGACTAGGAAAATTTTGCACCCACACCACCCTCAAAAGGAGCACCAGGGTTACCACATGAAGACATATCTCAAACCCAACCAAAACAAGGGTTAGACAAGACCGTCAATCGACACAACCAAAACCGTGATTGCCTGTCAACCAGAAACCCTACCCAGCGCACCCGATACTAAGGCACCTGAGTCAATGAGACTCTCAACGGACCTTAACCTAGGTTTAGACTCAACCAAAATGGGAAAACGGCCACAGTAAATAGAAGAGACTACCGATAGACCAATTAAACAGTAGTATCAGCTTAAACACCAAAAATACCGACCACAGACCTGACATAAATTAACAGGATTCCCACTTTTTAATCATGGTTGGTACTAACTCTTTGGTGAGAGAGTGAACTCTATGTGGGGTGGCCGGCAAATAAAATGCCCATAAACCCTTTGTAGAGGAGTTTATACCAAGCCCCAAAACCAAGAACTAGAAAAAGAATAAAAAATAGCTATGTTGAAAGGTATCTAGTCACTGTAGAGCACCAGTTCTCGTGACAATGTCTGTCATCGCCGAAACAACACCCATCAAATCCAGAGCCTTCCACTACTATAATGAAAACCCACTAAATCAGAACCCACGAAAGTCTCCGCCAAATAGTCTGAGGTGACAGATTCAAATCCGACCGAAAAGGGTGCTCGTGTATAGCGCAAATCCGAGGTCAAACAATGTGCATGGCTAACATACCAACCCCTAAGGTGCTAATCAGTCCTGGCGATAATATGACCTCTAAAACCAGCAAAGGATCACCATTACCTAGCGAGCGTTCCAATACTAGCCAGGAGAACTAGATAACGAACCTCAGCGAATACACAGAAGATTGGTACAAAGTCATACGATGCTTCAGTAAACCCTGAATGCCTACAAAATCCTTAAACTCCACAGCTAAACTCTACTCCTCTCCTTGTTTATAATGTTGTGATGCGCAATGTGTATCCCTGAGATTTTTAATTTGGGAAGCGTTACTTTCATAGTTCTGACCGGCAGAAAATAGTGAAATGCCTACTTCAATTTATAGCCTACTCGGTGCATACCTGAGCAAGGTAAGGCTTTTTTTTATTCCATGCAGATGTAGACCTGCCCAATAGCAATGGAATGGTTTTTTTCAATATTTTAATTTTCTATTCTCATTAACTAACCACTCTTTAATTGAAGCTTATTTAAATTTTAATCAAGATACATTGAAGAATAAAGAAGATAGGACAACATGAAATTAATCTTTGCTATACACTTATTACACTTGGTTAATCTTGTTGATAAGCATTTAGATATTATCTCAGATTTTGGACTTGCCAAGATTAACCTTAATGTAACAAATGTACAACAAGGATTAATTCCACTAACCAACATAATAAATCTAAATCTAAACATCTGGATGAAATGTTCAGTTTTTCCTGTGTGATGTGTCAGGCCAGATTTGTTGTGGGTTGTGACATGGCAATCTCTGAGAAATTTAAAGAAAGATTCGAGCATCTTTCTTGTGATTCGAGCTTCTTGCTCAAGTCTCATTCTAATGGCCTTTTGATTATGATTCATATTAATTTCTCCATTTGTATCATAATAAAGTCAATGGACTCGGCATTATTAATTAACTAGGAGTGTTGTAACCATGTTCATAAACTCATTGTATAGAAAACCAATTATTAGAAGATTGTAGAAGTCTTTTTTAATCACCTGAAAATAAAATAAATTTTGAACCAAAGATTATATAGATATATGTTCTTCATTTTCAACCTAAACTGCCAACAAAATATTGTGCATAGTCTATATTCTTTACAAATCTAGAAACAGACTTCGACATAATAATAATAAAAAAACCTACTATCTAAACAAATCTGAGTATAACATATCATCATACATAGTAAATAAAAAGTTTCACTAAAAAATAAATATAAGGTTTCAACAAACCCTTTAAAGAACAAAAAGGATTTTGTAAATATAACAGTCTTCCGGCATAACAAAAAATATCGAAAGGAAAATGTAATCATCTATATAATTGAACAATGCCATGTGAAATCACTGAATCATTTTGTAGTTCCTCATAGAATAGAACACCTTCCTCCTCCCCAAGCCCTTGCTTTGAAGGGAAGTTAGCTTCCTCATTCAATTCCCTATAAACCATGAGTGAAAACAAGATTATGAAAAGATGGTTTGAGTTGTCTAATCCTTCTTTCCAACTAGTGTTCAAGAGAAGCCACCAAAGAAATGCTTTATCATTTACCCAGTCTATAAGATAACTTTTGAATCACCAAACACATGAATTCCATACATTCATTTCTTTATTACAAAATATAATAAGCCTCAATGAGCTATCACTTCTGCCCTAGTATTAGTAGGGTATCCACATCCCATCCACACTTTTTGAATATGATTAATTCTAAATCTAATTGTCATACTAGTTCCACAAAAACCATCTTGTGAAGCCCCATCAAAATGTCCTATACTATAAAATCCATAGGATAACTTGTGTTGAATAATTCTGAATAAGTCTAGTTGATTGAAACTTTAGAGCTTTATAGTATTCCTTGAAAGAGCTGATAACTTTATGTGGAACCATACTCCCTAGTTCACAGAGCTGGGAAAATTATAATCGGTGACATAATGAACCCAATTTTTTAGGCTTGATTCAAAGGTTTGTAAATCCCAATTTCCATGAATGTTCAAAACCTTCTTAACCTCCTGAATCTGGACTAATTTTGTAAAAGAACAATTCACCAATAGGTGGTCAATAGATACTTCCTCCTTGAAACACAACAAACATATATTTGGGCAGACACCCCCTCTTTTGATATAATTATCCCAGGTTAACAATTTGTTTTCAAGATCAAGCCAACAAAATATTTTAACTTTTGTAGCGCAATTCCACTTCCAAAGATACCTATAACACCATTTATCCTCACCTTCCATAAGTAGAAAGGAAATAGCTTCATATGCTAGTTTAGTATTCACTATACTATTTTGTGTGTTCCAAGACCGTCTGATTTGATCATCATTCTCAAAGAGAATAATACCAATATGATATAGACCTCTTATATACATGTTCCACTCTTTCTTTAAAGCACCTTTGAGCTCCAATTATGATGCCTTAAGCCAATGCTGTCCAAAAAGTGTTATATTACTTATTATTTGAGCTAACACAAATATAACTTTTGATCTTAGGACATATTTCATATCTTGATAGGGTCTAAAGTTACTATTCCCACCAATATATGGGTTCTACCCAGCTAGAATAGAGTGGCCATTGCCAACCTTCTAGGCTATCCATAAATCAATTTGAGGAAACAAATCTACAAATCCCCTCCAAATGTTTGATGCAACAATGACCTTTTCTGAGCTAGCTCGGATCCAACCTTCTATAAAAAAAATCTTGAGATATTTATCTTGAAGCACTTTACTCCAAAGTCTTGATCCAAAAATTCCCTTCCAAAGGATTTTCATGGCCAGACCCTGATTAAACCACAATATGTTTTTTAAACCCCAAACTTCATTCATTTTGGGAGTAGTTGTTTTATCCCATGTTACCAAATGAATACCTTCCTTCTCTTTTTTTGTCACACAAAGAAAACAAAATACCTTTGGTGATTTTTTTGTAAAATGTGTTTCGATATTTGTGCAAGTGAAGTCTAGTAAATAGGAATACTTTCAAGCACTGATTTTTCCATAGTTAGTATGTTGGATAAGTGTTGTCATTGATGTCAAGATAAGTCATTAATGGTTGGTGAATGGTGTGATAGATAGTGGATTAAAAATTCAGCTTTGAAGTGAGCTTTAGTGGACAATAAAGAAAATAACAAGATGAGACTTGGATGGTTATTGGATGAATGAATACCAAGTGGAACATTGGTTCATTGATTAGATTTTGAAGAAGAGCATTAGGCCTGTAGAACAAATTGAAAGCATGAAGAATAATGTGATATTTAAAGCCTAAGTGTCGATCAGCTATGATGGGTCCACAAGTGTTCCCATGACCCCACAAAGATCTTTAAACATGAAATCAATTTGATGTGGATGTATCTCTCTCTCAAATTGTATTCTTGGTTCATTAAATCTTATAGGAATAAGTTAATGTAATTATGGATTTACGAAATGTAATAAGGAGAAATTGGTCCACTTGTGAAAGAACTCAACCCTCCCACGATTGAATTAACAAGACAATATGAAATCAACTCTTCCTCAGAACACCCAACAACAAGGATACAATTAGTTGGCCCTCTTTCATGCAATAAAAAAAAAATATTAGCACATCTACAAGTCGTTGGCTTCGTATTTGACAATTGAATTATATAAATAAGACTTGAGGTGCACTCTCACTGAGTAGTGAAGTGATGATGAATATATCAAGAGGAGTAAAGGTACAGGGGGGAGTGTTGAAAATAAGCTAATTCAAGGACATTTTAGGCCTACGTGTTAAAGACTGATTGTTGCAAATCTAAACTAATTTTTTGGGGCACATTTTTGAGAAAATTTGAATGCATCTTTTAAGCTCATTCTTGGATAGATTTGTAAAGGAACAGTAGTTAAATATTTGAATGCATGTTTTAAGCATATTCTGTGTAAGACTTGTAAAGGAACAGTAGTTAAATATTTGATAACACAATAAGCACAAGAGAAGAACGAGGATTGTGTCAAGGTCAATTAGAAAGAAATTTGAAACCCCTGGTAGCTAGTATGAGAGCAGAGACATTGAGAGATAATTGCAATATATATATGAAAATGTGGACTATGTAGGAACTACAATCGTGTGTATTGTTTGATATTTGAGGTTGCAAATATTGTATAGAAAAATGTTGACTATGAACACAATAGAGGTTGGTACTGAGAAGATTGTGTGGATGAATATAAACCAGATCTTGAGGACTCTAGAAGAGCAAGAGACAAGGTTGTTGACAGAGTGAGGTATGAGAGAATTTTGCAGAAAGAAGAAATAATTGATTAATGACATATTTGGAAGTTGACATATTTGATTTCAAGTACTGAAGTACAATCCTGGGGGGTAGGAGTCTCCTTCTAGTTAGAGTTAGTAAATCAGGGGGTTGGAGCCTCCTTCTAGTTGGAGCTGGTAAATCAAGGGGTTGAAGCCTCTTTTTCATTGGAGATGGAGAAATTTGGAGATTGGTGTCTCCTCATATTTTGTTGTAAAATATTATGGTTTTTATCAATATGATATATTGATATTTCCATATACATCTTGTGTACATTATTGTGATTTTCTATCTCGATGTCATGTCCCCAATTAAATAATTTCCAAATAAGACTATTTGCAAATAATGTTTCACCAACCTAATAGTTCCCTAGGTTGAGATGGAGACATAAATTTTATAATAAGGGGATATGGACCCAAAAGGACTTTAGTTTACCATATTCAAATTTAATTGGGTCACATAAATGATAAATTCTAAGAAAATAAGGGAGCATGAGTTCATAAGACACTTGGAAGCTTGTGGAGCCTTTGGGTGACTAGATTCCCCGCACACTTGGCATGATATTCATCCAAATTCAAAAAAATGGGTAATGTAGCAATATTGGATGGTTATGTTGTGTAAAATATCATATAATTAGCTAAGGAATTCGAATTGGTAAAGTAGGGTCACTCCCATGGAAGAGGAAGGAGATTTTATGCACTCTATGACAACAAATGATGGAAGATTCTATGACAAGTATGAAAAATTCAGACCTGATTGCTAACATATGACAAATATTACATGTCAGGGCTAAAAATAGCCACCAAGAGGTCGAATTTTGGAGTTAGAGGCAGCCATTTGAATTGGGGAAAGAATTGGAGCATGAAGAGGAAGACAAGTGTCATGAGAGTTACTAAACCACTAAGATGAGTTGGAGGAGGCTCATGAAGGGAAATTAGACCTTAGGAGGCCTCATTAAGTTAATAGAAGGATTTCATGAGGAATGAGAATATATTTTGATCATTTTTTAATTGGCCTTTGTCATTTTGGAGAGCTTTTGCTTGTCGATTGCACGATGAGTGTTCACTCTCCCTGCTTGTGAACCAATTTCGAGGGAGTTGGATTCCTCTCCAAGTCGGTTGATGGAGAGGGAATTCATACCTCTCATGGGATATTAATGAAGGAGTTTTATTTTCATTTTTAAATTCCATATATTCAAATTCTTATCTACCTCCCCATTCTCTCATTCCTTCTTCTCCATTCCCCCACACTCTCATTTGATGGCGCACTTGTTGGAGTGATTCTTGCGCCTTGCTGAGGATAGTTGATGCCCAAGATTTGATACATGATTCATGGCTCTATAATATTATATATATATTCTCTATAATTCAAAATCTCAGAAATATATGTATGAAAGGCTCGCATTCCCCATGCTCTTGAATAACTAGTTTTCATGGATTTGACTTCAATACTGAAGTAGCTTTATATCATATTTGTATGAGGACATTTATATGAGTTTTATGATGACAAGGAAGAAATATATGATGTATGGCTCTGTAATATTATGTACACATTCTCTATAAGTCAAAATATCATAAATACATGTATGAAAAGCTTGCATACTCATGCCCTTGTATCACTAGTCTTCATGGATTTTGGCTCCAATCTTGAAGTAGTTTTATTCCAAATTTGTATGAGAGATATTCTATGAGTTTGAGGATGTTGTGACATAAATATACGATGTATTACTTTGTAATTTAATTTCCATAACCTTTGTGGGTCTAAATCCAAGAAACTCATGTGTGAAAAGCTTGCATTCCCATGCCATTGAATCACTAGTTTCCATGACTTTGGCTTCAATATTGGAGGAGTATTGTATCATATTTATGGGAGGGTTTTAATTTTGAGTTTTATGATGTCGGGGAAGAAATTTTTATTTCATATTACTCTCAGAACCATATATTCTACCTTTCCTATCTCAAAGTCTAGCTAGTAATGCAAATTTCCCTTAGGCAATTTTTATGAAAGTTACCTTGCAAATGTTGCAGACCATAATCCATTTTCAGAACTTAATAAACATGATTAAGGACATTAATTGATGTATGATACTCATTCCCATACATTGTTATTAAATTTGGGAGGGTCGTACTTGATTTGGAAAGCTAGTTTGGCCATCACCCTTGGGGGGATTTGAACAGAATTTCCTAGTAATTTTGGTCTTTTTGTAATTAGCCCCAAACAAGTTTGCAGAGGTTTAAAGTCTGATACAAAGTATCCATAAAAATCCTTGAGATGTTTTAAGACTCACCATACCATCTCCTTTCAAATTTGGGACCATTTGGTGAAAGTTGGAACCCTCTAGAGTCATGACTAGTTAAGCTCGAATTTTGCCCAATTTGTGCATTTCTAAAAAATTTCCAAAAAGGGACATTACACTCAAAAATTATTAATGCTGATGATATAAATACATATGTTTTATGAATTAAAAAGTAACATATGTGTTAGATACTGATTCACCCCCTGCACACCTCTCAATATCTATGTGTGTTCAACAATTGGTATCAGAGCGGGTCCTTCATACAATTTTCACCAACTTGAAGGAGATCCTTGAGAACACTCACGACTACTCAAGAAGGATTTCCATCAGGCAAATATCCTCTATTTGATGGAACATACTATGCACTTTTTAGTAGAAGGATGAAGACTTACTTGGTGTCTTTGAGTTTTGACGTTTGGGAAAGTGTAATAGATGGGTGCAAAGCACCAATTACTCCCCCAATTGATCAAGCAAGAAAGAAGACCAGTAAGAAAATTGATAAATCCATGAATTCCATTTTGAATGGGCTAGTAGAAGCAAATTTTATTAATGTCATGCATTGTGATTTGGCTAAGGCCATATGGGACAAGCATAGAAATATCTATCAGGGAGATGCCAAGATATAGAAATCAAATATTCAAACCTATAGAATTCAATTTGAAATTCTAAAAATGATGGAGGAAGAAACTATAACTCTCCACTTCCAAAGAATTGATGAAGTGGTAAACACAATCAAAGTACTTGGTAAAGAGGCGAATGAACAAATAGTCATTCAAAAAGTACGATGGACTCTTTCAATGAGATTCAATCCAAAGGTATCAACTATAGAGGAAATGAAAAATCTACACAAAGTCACAATGGGCGAACTACATGGGATTCTCATAGCCTATGAGATGAGAATTAAAAACCCAAATCCAAAAGAGTTTTCCTTCAAAGTATAA
Organism: Pseudotsuga menziesii; assembly: GCA_001517045.1. NCBI lineage: Eukaryota > Viridiplantae > Streptophyta > Pinopsida > Pinales > Pinaceae > Pseudotsuga > Pseudotsuga menziesii. Next base: position 79,808 of record LPNX010615883.1, read on the forward strand.
AAAATTAGAAAAAGAGCAAGAAGGATTCTTCCCCTTCCTCCTCCTCTAGTTCAAATGAAGAATCTGATGAAGAGATTACTTATTTTGTTAGAAGACTAAAAGTAGGTACAAGTAAGTATAGAGAGAAGATACCTTTGAAATGTTTCAATTGTGGAAAAATTGGACACTTTGCTACCAAATGTCCTTTCAAAGAGGATAGTGATTGAATCCAAGCAAAGAAAGATACTCAAAGAAGAAGAGTATCGACTCTAGAATGGGAGATGTGTCATCTGAATATGAAGAATAAGAAGAATAAAGCTTCGATAAGGTAGGCGCTAAATCCTATTTCTAGCCTTAGGAGACAAAGATTATTCTAAAGATAGAGGAAACCTAGAGTATGAAAGTCTGAAAGAAGATGAAGGAGTTGTGGTTCTAGAAGTTGAACTTGTGGTAACTTTGGAAGAAATTAGTGACTTGAGGAAAATGATCAAGAAGAAAGATAAAGAAATTGATCTTCTCAAAACACAATTGAAGGAAGCACATCATGTGGAAGAATTTCTAACAAAACAATTAAGGTAAGGAAAAGAGAACTGACAAGAAAAGGAAGAAGAGATTAAGACCCTGAATGGAAAATTGGAAAAGGAAAGCCTTATCAATTTCAAATTTGGAAAAACTACATCAAATTTGGATAGTTTCCTCAGTCAAAAAAGATATCCTACTGATGGTGTAGGTATAGGATATGACCATAAGCAGAAATACATTGAGGAAGAACCACCAAGAAATACTAAAGAAAAACCTCAAGATCACACAAATGAATCAAAATACACTTATGCAAAAGAAATCCAAGTAAAAGGTCATGATAAATCAAGGCATGACATGGAAGTATCCCAAAGACCTCCATTCCATAGAAGATCAGTCACCTCCAGGTATCAAAATATTTTTCATGGATATTGTTATTTTTGCAGAAACTACAGACATAAGGTTCTACATTGCAAAGTATATGGAAGAAAAACTCAATACCGAAATAGAGGTATTGGGTTCTTTTAAAATTCAATGTTATAATTGTCAATACTATGGTCATATTGCAAGACAGTGTAAGAGGCAGGGGTATACAAAAATATGGAGGAGAAAATAACACACAAATTCTCAAGAAGGAAAAAATGAAAGTGAAAGCACAAACAAAGGAATACACGATAACATAAATTATAATCCATTTTCACCTTTGTCAAAATATCATATCGAATGCTACAAATGTAACAATCTTGGACATATGGTAGAAATTGCCATATCATTTATGTCGAGCTAAAAGAAGGATGTGGACTTGCTCTATATGCTCAAAATACAAAAAATCAATGGTACATAAACAATGGGTTCTCCAAACACGTGACATAATACCAAAGGAAATTCATCATGATGAAAAAGGAAAGGGGTGGAAATGTGACATTTGGAGATGACAGGACCACAAAGATTTATTTTAAAGGTACCATGAATATTGATAAAGGAACAACCAAAGAATAGAATGCACTCTATGTTGAAGGACTCAAACATAATTGTCTACATGTTGGGAAGATGTGTGATCAAGGTTACAATCTTACTTTTTATGCCAAAGAATGTGATATCCCAAGGAATAACTCAAAGAAAGTAGTAGGAAGAGGAGTTAGAATGCCAAGAAATGTGTATGTCTTGGATGAAATTCAAAGAGAAAGATGCTACATTGGGTGAATGGATGAAAGTTGGATATGGAACAGAAAAGTGGGGCACTTAAACTTTGATGACATTGTAAAGCTCAATCAAACACAATCAATGAAATGTTTTCCTAAGATTTCCAAGCCTATAAACATTTTATGTAAGTGATGACAACATGGAAAGCAATCCATAGTCAAATTCAAGAATAAGGAACATTTGACATCAAGACCTCTAGAACTAATACATACAGATTTATGTGGACCAGCCATGATAAAAACTCTTTAGGGGGGAACGTACTTTATTCTTCTCATTGGTGATTATACTCGAATGACTTGGGTCACTTTTCTTAAAGAAAAATATGAAGCTTTTGATAAGTTCAAGACATTTAAAGCATTGGTTGAAAAGGAAAGTAGTCTAAAAAACAAATGCTTATGATCATATTACAGAAGAGAATTCAATCAATTCTATGAATAAAATGGTATTCAAAGACAATTCTCTCTTGCAATAAATCCTCAACAGAATGGGATAGTTAAGAAAAATAACATAATTGGACAAGACGCAGCAAGAACTATGTTGATTCAAGCTAAATTTTCCAAGATTTTTTGGAAAGAAGTAGTTGGAGCAGTTGTATACAACATAAATAGAGCTCAACTAAGAGTTAATCATGATAAGACACCATATAATTTATGTAAAGTAAATCCATCCTCAATTAAGTATTTTAAGATATTTGGAAGCAAGTGCCACATGAAGATCAATGATGACAATTTGGGAAAATTTTACTAAAGAATAGATGAAGGAATATTATTGGGTTATTCTAGTAAGAGTAAGTCATACATGTTCTACAATAAAAGACTACGAAAGATAATAGAATGCGTCAATGTGAGAGTAGATGAGAAATTCTAGAAAGGGGAGAAAACCAAACTGACGAAAACTTGGAGGAAATAGTGTGTGAAGACCAAGAAGACATAAATGACAAAAATAATCAAGAAGAGATTGAGGAGTTGAAAACTAAGTCATCCTCTAAAATTGTACAAAAACACCACACAAAAGATCAAATTATTGGAGACATTGAAGCAAGTATACAAACTAGAAGCAAAAATAGAACCAAAAGAGTTTACATCAGCAAGGAAGGATGACCATTGGATAAAATATATGGAAGAAGAATTGAATCACATTGAAAAAAGTGGAACATAGGAACTTGTGCTAAGTCCTAAAGACAAAAATGTGATTGGAACTAAATGGGTTCTTAAGAACAAGTTAAATGAGGATGCATAAATCATGAGGAATAAAGCCAGATTGGTCTGTAACAGATATTCTCAAGTTGAGAGAGTTTATTTTGATCAAACCGTTTCTCCAATTGCTAGAATGAAAGCCATAAGAATGTTCATTCCTACTCTTGTTTCAAGAGCTTCAAGATGTATCAGATGTATGTTAAGTATGCTTTTTTGAATGGTGAACTTCATGAAGAATTCTACATTAAACAATCATAAGGGTTTGAGTTGTCTAAGAAAGAAGACCATGTATGTAAATTAAAGGTTCTCTATGGCATAAAACAAGCACCTAGGACCTGGTATGCAAGTTTACACAGATATGCTCAATACCAAGGGTTCAGAAGGGGTACTACAAATTGCAACATATACATCAAAATTGAAGGGGACAACCTATTAATCACAGTGGTCTATGTGGATGACATTATATTTGGAAGCAACGATGATGATATGAGCCAAAAGTCTTCCCAAGACACGTTGAAGGAATTTAAAATGTATATGATTGGTTAGTTGTCTTTCTTTCTTTGACTTCAAGTCTCACAATCACAGAAAGGAATATTCATTTCTCAATCCAAATGTATTAAGGAGATGTTGAAAAAAACTTGGAATGGAGGAATGTGCACATGTTAGTATTCCTATGGATACTTGTTGTAAACTGAGTAAAGACGAGGATTCCCTTCAAACAGATTAAATAGTTTATAGATCAATGATTGGGGGTATGTTGTACTTAACAACACATAGACCTGACATCATGCAATCAGTACGTATGGTGGCTAGATTTCAATTAGCTCCCAAGGAAAATCATGTTCAGGAATTCAAGAGAATTTTTAGATACCTTAAATGCACATATGATATTGGATTATGGTATCCCATGAGTAAAAAAATTGGTATAGTGGCTTACACAAATGTCGATTGGGTAGGGAGATTGGACGATGAAAAAATCACTAGTGGAAGCGCATATTACCTAGGATAATTTTTAGTCTCCTAGTTAAGAAGAAAACAATTATCAATATCCTTTATCCACAGCTGAAGCAGAGTGTAATGTGGTTGTTGAGTGTTGCACCTAAATTCTTTCGATGAAACAAGCCTTGAAGGATATCAAGGTTGAGTATGACAAACCAATTCCCATATGTTGTGGTAACACAAGTGCTATTAGCATTTCAAAGAATCCATTTATGCATTCAAAGACAAAACACATACATATTAAGTATCATTTATTGAGAAAACATGTAGATGGGCAGAATGTCAATATGGAATACATCAACACTAAGGAATATATAGTTGTTATATTTACCAAACCCTGTCCTAGGGAATCATCTGAATAACTACGACAAAAGTTGGGAGTCATATGTTTCCCTAAAGTTCTTAATATTTGATTCATTATTGGCACACCTAAATTGAAAGAATAATGAAGATGGGGATAATTGTGTTTGTAGGAAAGACATTGAAGAATTGAAGAACAAAGAACAACAACAAGGACACAATTATAGCAGCAAAATATATCCTTGTGAACACAAGTATGTTTTAACAACAAAATAGCACTTGAACAGTCCAAGACAGCATGAATAAAGTTTCAAAAGTATGGCAGCCACTAAATGAAGAAAAGTGAGGAGTTGAGATGTGTCATTACTTGGGACCAAGAACAAACCTCTTTATCAATAAAAGGAGGAGAAATAATAGTGATTATAAACTTGATGGGAGCTAATATTGCATAAACAAAATAGAAGAGTCATTGATGGGGGGAGAAAAAGGATAAAGCAAACCTTTGAATTAACATTTTCTGTTGATGCCAAAGGGGGATAAAAAGTAGTAAAACATGAGCATGTTCATAGGGAGAGTTATTCACAAGCATCCAAAAAATGATGAAGCACAATTATAGGGAAGAACCTAGCACATGTTTTACTAGGTGTTGAAATCAATGCCAAAGTGGAAGATTTTTGGATAAGTGCTGTGATTGATGTCAAAATCAGTCATTGATGACCGATGAATGGTGTGAAAGATTGTGGATGGAAAAGTCAGCTTTGAAGTGAACTTTAGTGGACAATGAAGAAGATGACAAGGTGAGACTTGGATGGTTGTTGGATGAATGAATTCCAAGTGGAACATTGATTGGATGATGAGATTTGGAAGAAAAACATTGGGCTTATAGAAAAAATTGAAAGCATGAAGAACCAGATGATATTTAAAACCTAAGTGTCAATCAGCTATGATGGGTCCACAAGTGCACCCAATACCCTACAAATATTTTTAAACATGAAATCAATTTGAAGTGGATGTATCTCTCTCTCGAATCGTATTCTTGGTTCATTAAATCTTATGGGCATAATTGTTGTGATTATGGATTTAAGAAATGTTATAAGGAAAAATTGGTTGACTTGTGAAAGGAAGGAACCCTCCCTCCATTAAATTAACAAGATAATATGAAATCAACTCTTCCTCATAACACCTAGTAAAAAGGATACAATAAGTCATCCCTCCTTCATGCAATATTTTTTTTAAAGATTAACATATCTACAAGTCGTTGACCTCATATTTGACTATTGAATGGATACAAATAAGACTTGAGGTGCACCCTCATTGAGTAGCGAAATTATGAAGATGAGGATATGAAGAGGATCAATAGTATATGGAAATAAGGTTTGAATAGAATATGAGTCAAGGAAAATTTCGACCCAGAGGTAAAGACTAATTATTGCATATTTGGACTGCTTTTTTTCGACACATTTTCTAGGAAGTTTTAATGTAAGTTTGAAGCTCATTCTTAGACAAATATGTTGATTGTTATTGAGTTTTGCATATTAATTGTAAGACTTGAAAAGGAAAGTGTAGTTGTATAGTTGAGCAATATCTAGTAACACAATAAGCACAAGAGAAGAACGAGGATTGTGTTAATGTCAATTAGAATAAAGTTTTAAACCCCTGATAGACAATAGGAGAGCATAGCCATTGAGATATTACTAGAATATATATATGAAAATGTGGGTTGTGTAGGAACTACAATCATGTGCATTGTTTGATACCATATGTTGCAAATATTGTATAGCTGCAAGGATGACTATGAATGCAATAGAGGCTAATACCGAGGAGACTTTGTGGATGAATTCGAACTAGATCTTAGGGATTGTGGAAGAGCAAGAGGCCATTAAACTAGTAGCAATAAGCAAGGTCTTCCTACATGCATGTGTTCTTGCATGCAGAAGACTTAAAATAGGAAACCAGTTGTATTTAATTTACTTTTCCTAGGTTTACTTTGGAAAATAAATTAAAGTGATCTAAATTAACTTTAGTGAACCACTAGTTAAAGTGAAAGTGAAATTAGGGTTTTTGCTTTACCACTAGTTAAAGTGAAAGTGAAATTAGGGTTTTCGCTTTACCTAAAGTTATAAAAGAGAGATCAATTGGTGGAGAGAACACACACACTTGTATTCTGACAGAGACAAGATACAGACATGGAGAGAAATTCAGACAGAGGATTTAGCTGAGAAGACGAAGGACCGAGCAACAGGATCATCGAGCTTCGTACAGGTGGGTCGTACACTCACACAAGAGGGTGTTGAGGTTTAGCTGGGATTTGCCCAGTGATTCTGTCGAGTACTGCATTCACCAGGTTTGGGTGAATTTGCAGTGATTGTAAAAGTTCCATATTTTCTCATAATAAAATCTATATATGACTGTTGCACCGGTTTTCCCATCTTGGGTTTTTCCAGGGGTTTCCATACCCAAAATGATTGTGTCATTATTGTGATGTGATGTTGTGAGTTATTTCTCAGTTTTATATTCCACTACATACTGTAAAATATATTCATGTGTGCTTATCAAATGATATTTTGCATGCACTGTTTAGCCCTAGTTGAATATTAAAGGAAAATTTACATGGTATCCAAGCTCTGGTGAGCTAAAGTTGAGAGATTTGCAGCAGCAGTGATAGATCGGGGGTAGATCTATAAGAAGACACAAACCTAGACATCCAGATCTAAGGTTTGACAGGTACACTTCATTATGGTCGTGTAGTTGAGAGTTGAGGATAGACTCCAGGGTGCTCAAAACTTTCCTACATGGAAAGAAAGGATCATAAGGATCCTTGATGTTAGTGATGCAGAGGAGCACATTGACTCCATCAAGGTTGCACCCACGGATCCGACAAATTTAGTAGCTTGGAAGAAGATTGATTCCAGAGCCATGTTGATTATCATGGATGGAGTGAAGGACCATATAGTCCCTCACCTTTCTGGTAAGAAGACCGCAGTAGAGATGTGGACGGCTTTGGAGAGTCTATACCAAAGCAAGAACGAGAACCGAAAGATGGTGTTGCAAGAGAGGATGCGCAATACCAAGATGGCCAAGGGAGAAGGAGTGGTGCCTTATCTCACGAGGCTCACACAGATTAGGGACGAGCTTGGAGCTATTGGCTCTAAGACAGTGGATTAGCAGCTAGTTCGGATAGCCCTCAATGGTTTCTCTAAGCCATGGGACATTGTTATCAAAGGTGTTGTGGCTAGGGAGAAGCTCCCTGATTGGCAGAGACTATGAGATGACTTTGTGTAGGAGGAGACCCGCATGGGTCAAGGATCAGGCTCATCTAGCAGTGCCCCATAGATTATGGATGAGGAGGCTCTATCCCTTATAGGGAAGAGCAAAGGGAAGTCAAAGAGGAAGAAGGATGGTAAGAAGAACCTTGATGTCTCAAAAGTCAAGTGTTTTATCTGCCACAAGCAGGGACACTTTTCCTCTAAGTGCCCAGAAAGGAAGAAGAAGAGTAACACTTAGATGGCTGGATCTACAAAGGTGGATGAGTTCAGCAGGAACTTCGATGATGAGTTTTGCTTGATACCTTGCATGGAAAGCACCACAAGGAGCAACATATGGTACATTGACAGTGGAGCATCTAGTCACATGACTAGACAGAAGAGATTCTTCAGAGACTTACAAGAGGGTGGAACATGGATCCACATTGATTTGGGTGATGATGTGCGGTATCAGGTGCAGGGAGTTGGCACTATTTCATTTGAGAGGGATTTTGGCAAACCCCTCAATTTTACTGATGTGTTATATGTTCTAGGACTGACCAAGAACCTTATATCAGTCTCCACTTTGGAGGGAAAATGATATCAAGTGAAGTTCTGTGACCATAGAGTGTATATAAGGCCCAAGGGGTCAGATAGGAGTTTGGATCGGGTGATTGGCAGAAGGAGCGAGAAAGTGTACATATTACACTTTGAGCATGCAAAGGCTATAGTCAGCAGCAGCAGCAGCAGCAGTCAGGGTGAGTTGTGGCATAGGAGGAGGGCACACTTACACCATGGATCATTGAAGCATTTGAGACAGGAAGTCATTGGAGTTCCTCATGTACAGGAGGAAAAGCATAACCACTGCAAGGGTTGTGCTTTGGGGAAGAACAATAGGAAGACTTTTCGACAGAGTGAGCACAAGTCTAAGGAGCCCTTGGACTTGGTGCATTCGGATGTATGCGGACCTATGAGTGTCCATTTGTTTAGTGGTTATAGTTACTGCGTAACCTTCATTTATGACTATTCCAAGAAAACCTGGGTCTATTTCCTAACGGCCAAGTTAGAGGTCTTTGAGAGGTTTCGAGAGTTCAAGACTCTTATGGAGAACCAAAAAGGAAAGAAGATTCGAGTGTTGAGGACAGACAACGAGGGTGAGTACACTTCCAATGAGTTCATGGAGTATTGTTTGGCTGAGGGGATCAAGAAGGAGCACACTGTGCCCCATACCCCACAACAAAATGGAGTTGCAGAGTGGAAGAACAGGACTATGGTTGGAGCAGCCAAGGCCATGCTATTTGATCAGGGATTACCACTATTCCTCTGGGCCGAGGCATACAAGACTGCAGTATACATTCAGAACAGGTGTCCCCACATAGCCTTGGGGAGGAAGACACCGGAGGAGGTCTTCACAGGCACTAGGCCAAATGTGAGTCGCATTCGCATATTCGGCAGTGTCTGCTATTGTCATGTTCATGCCGAAAATAGGAAGAAGTTGGACCCTTCTTGTTAAAACCCCAAATTTTGATAAAAATTTAAAAATTTTGAAAATACATAAAACGCTGAGAATGCGGTCCTATAACAGCTAACAGTTATCTATAAAAGAATTGGTTACCGGATTTTTTAATACATAATATTAATTAAGTAACTTAGCATTCTACTTTTTAATATAAGGTTAGGTTTAACTTGTGCATAATTCCTCATTCAATTTGCTGATGAGTTTTAACTTGCGACAAGTAGGTGGAACTGTCTTGGATTCTGGGACTTACTTAGCTTTTAAGCTAAAGCAGAAAATTTACTTGTCCTTACAGGTTTACAGGTATGAATGATCGAGTAACGCTTTTTAATTCCATAAAGCATTCAGCTATATTTTTATTTGCAAAATAAAAAGCTCGGTAAATAAGCTGTTACATATCAATCTACTTCTATGAGGTAAAACAAGTAGTTTCTTTCTTTCAATTATTTTTGTCAACGATATATATATATAGAAGAGTTTCTTTCTTAAATGTAAATAGCGACAATAATTATTCTCCCTGGTTCACAACTTGTGATCTTTGTCATAAGTTAATTTTACCTATAGTGCATGACCTGTAATGCTGTAATGATGGTTCTAATAGTAATAAACATTATCAACTTATAATAATAGTATAAGCAACTTCTTGTCATTCATCTTCTGTAATAAAGATTGCTGCTTATAAGGTTCTAAACATTACAGTAAAATACAAAGTCCTAAGGACTTAGGGTCTAGTGGGATGGTTCTACTCCAGTTTCTTATTTTATTTTTATAATACTTCTTTTTCGATTAAGCCTCTAACCACGATACTTAACTTATGTCAATTCTTCAAGAGAGATTGATTTATTACCTCATGCAAGTAGTAGACAATTCTAAAAGATTATGTTACTAATCAAAAACATGGAGAAGCTAATAGTACTTGTCATGGTTGGTAAATAGCCAAATGTTATTAAACTTTGTTGATCTGAGCTATGTAAAGGATTCATAGCCATCATCTGAGTATTTGCCACACACTGATCTATAATTTTATATGATACTCAACGATACACACATAAACTATCTTGTTTATAATGCATTCATGTTTACCAGTAATTTTGGTTATAAACATATAAGGTTTATAAAGTTCATGATCCTAATTAAAACTATGTTCTATAACATTATCAAGTCACAACATAAATGTTGGTGACAATATGATTAGCTATGCAAAGTTTGTTAGAAATACTTTATTATCATAGTTTGGCTAGGAGATGAAATAGCATTTTTATTTGCATCTCCTAAGTATCATAAGATTTACTTTATAAACCTAGTTTCGATAGCTCAAGGCTTATCGACATATGTAACTATAATATTTATGCTATGAAATAATGGATAAACCATTAGTGATAAACTAAAGCTTAAATGCATAAAAATACCTTGAGCATGAATATGGATTATAAGATTTCGTTGATTTCATGGTCAACCAAAAGTTTAAAATGAATAAACATGTAATTATAAAGTTTATAGTGTAACTTGTAATGGGTAATGGATGTGGCGTTAGACCACTCCATCGATGGGATTATGTATAAGGTTATGTATAAAAACAAGGCTTTGAAATCGCCCTCGTCCCAAACTATACAACGACTATATTATAAGCTTGGCAAATGATTTGAAGGTTCATAGTTTAAGCCATGCAACCATAGGTTGACTCGATGATAATGTGGAACCTTTCTAAATGATTGTAATACTATATGATTGTGCATAGATTATGTTTGAATAATTGGAAATCATTTGCATGCAGGAAACTATACAATTTACCCACTGCATGGTTGAAATATTTGTGAGACCACGTGGTTCCTTCTCAGCCAAGTGTTGGGAGTATAAGGGTTTACGAACCCTACTGATTGTCATTCTCCTCCGTCGATCTCGGGCCTTCGGCTGCTCTGCAATTGTGTCTTGGCTGCCATGCTTATCCTACTGTGAAAAGAACGAGCTTTGCATCTTGTTTTGCAATATTTCGTCCACTTTCGTCGTCCTCAAAACCTTGCTTGCATTGTGAGTTTATCCTACAAAAGTTTGAGGAGAGTTGTGACATTTAGCTTACAGCTTGGACTGTGTATAGTGCTTAGGTTTGTTCCTCCACGGCCTGCCTGTTGGGTTTGTTTGAATGAGTTCTTGCTTCTGTTATGGCTCTGTCTATCATAGGGTTTTTGAAAGTGTGGATTCTCATGCTTCACACTGTGGTGACAGTGCGAAATTCACCGTCCGCTTCTTGCTTGGCCGTTGCTCCCTTCTCCTTGCTATTGCTAGCAGTGGTTTGTGCAAACGTTGAACCATCTTTGTCACAGGAGATATGAAGTGTTGGCTTTTCATTTCGCTGGTGGCGGCGCTCTTGCTTCTTGGTGGCTATGTTTCCTTCGCTTCCAGGTAAGAAAAGTTCTTTTAACAGTTCTTAAACTTGTTCTTAACTCAGTTTTTTATTTAATGCAATAATATTAATGTTGTGGGTTATCTTGCAGGTAATGGTTGACATTTCTCCTTGCTGTTGGTGCAATGCGTAAGGCTGGCTTCTTGGTGACAGGTAAACCATGGTCAACCCATGGCAACCCATGCTTGTTCAGTTCTTTAAGGAACAGTTTCGGTTGGGAGTCATGGCCTGCAAATAACCCTTCATGGTTTACTGTTTCTTGGTTATCTTGTTTAGTTTTTACTAAACCCTTGCTGTTAGCAGGGTTTTTCGGCTTATGCCGTGACTTGTAAATTTTGTTTTTACTAGTTTTGTATATAGTTATGTAAAGATTATTTGCAGCCTGTCAAGCCATTCTCTGTTTAAAACTTTAATTAAAGAGGTTTAATTCTCTTGAGCTTGGACTCAGCTATTTTGATGCTCTTACTGTAATTTTGTGCACTGAGGTTTTCACCCTATTTCGGCTGTGTAAAGAAATCTTTACTTGTTATCTTTATCTTACATTTACTTGTATTTTTAAATTCTATTCTGTTAATTCTTTCTATTATAGTACTTTGTTTATAAGCTCGGATATTCGAGCAAGGGTTGATACTGTTAATGACCTGTGTATAAAATAAATTCTCTCAATTATTCTGTATGTTTAGTTCATTAGTAAAAGTTAAATTATTTGTTTGTTGCAGGTATATAGTTGTTTAAACTTTCATGATTATATTTCTCTGTCCTTATAGGATTGTAATAACATATAGTTTTATGTTCAGAATACTAAACAAATCCAAATCCTTGGATTATTGCTTATTTGATTAATTATTACAATGTTATTACTATGATTTACAATATTAATACTATAAATTATAGTGTTAGTATTATAATGTTAATACTGTAATTTACAATGTTTAATATTATGTGGGTTTCGACCCTGTACATTCTTTTATGATTAATTTTTTTGTTTAGTTTATTTAAATAAATTTGTTCATATATAAATAATATTTATTAATATTATTTAACATTGTATTCAGTCTTTTAATAAGTACATAGATAGGTTTGGTTATTGTTTCCTTGTTACATTATTATAATTGTTGTAGTTAATTTATTTGTAAAAAGAACTATACTAGAATTACCCTACTTGAAATGTGAACATTTGTAGAAATAGTTAAACAGTATGAACAATAAAATAACTCTATAAAATAACTTGGTTCTTTCTTCACATAAATAAATGAGTGTTTATCTAAGTTAAATCTTTTACCTATGTGACAGGTTAGTAGTTTCATTTTGCAGAAATACAGTTCTGAATAAGATAAATAACCTATCTACAGTAGTCAACATACTAAAAGAAATAAACCTGCTGTTTGAAAAGTATTATGTATACTTCTTTGCTAGCATTCTTAATACAATAGTCTGGTTTTTAAACCATAACTTAATTAGATAGATTAGTATCCTTTCCAGAAAAAAACATCTATATACAGAAATAAATTACTCCATTGTTCTGAAATACAAAATAACTCTAATCAATCCAGATTTCTATCATATCTTCATCTATTTTAAACACACTACCTGTGCTAGAGTACGGTCTGGTTTATCCAGATGGGGAAAAACACAGGTAGGATTATCTCATTCAATTACAGTTTCAATATTCAACAACTAAAAGATTATAAATTCTAACAGTTCACTACATAACATGTAAGGCATTCATTACTCATTCATTCTCAGAAATAAACTTTTAACACAGCATATAAAAGACTGTAGAACCTGTTTTAAAGATGGATGACAACAGCGTTGGGAGGCCGTTCCTCCCTACCAACTCGTGGAGAGTGCTCAAATAGCGTCTTCTCAGGACCCCCGAGCCTTTTCCTGGTCTCCTTGGCTGGGACTGGGTGGAGCAAGCAACAAAATACTAGTCCAATGACTCAGTACTAACTCTACACTCAGTAGCAAGATCCTTCAACTGAATAGCTGTACTAGATCATTCTCTGCAGTTTACCCCTCAAACACCTTCCAGAAATTCCCTTCCCAATGAAATCCTTGAAGTACATTCACCTGAATGATTCTCTTTTTGGAATGAGCAGCCTCAACTCTCTTCAATGGGCATTTTTATTAAGATTGCCTAGGTATTTTTGGGTTAGTTGTCATTAATTGAGCCACTTGCTCTAATCCCACTTTCTTGGGGGATCATGACCCCAAATGTAGGGAGGTTTCCACCTACAACATTGGAAGTGTTTGAGGATGCTGCCACTTGTCTATTTGTTCTCCACCCAGTCTCCTCCATCAACTTGACCAGTAAACACTCTTTTAACAACTCTCCCAAGCTGTTGTCTCCACTTTTTATTTATTTATAATTAAAATATACATAATTACATTCAACATCCTTGACTCTGCTGAGTCATTAGTTACAACTTTAGCATAAAATTTAACATAATGTCTTGGAATAAAATCAAATAAGATAATATTATTTTGCAAAATTGGGGCATGTGACACTTCTAGAGAGAAGGGGTTACTTGTTGGTTACAATGAGATTTCGAAGGCATATAGAGCTTACATTCCTTCTTGCAGGAGGATCATTGTGAGCAGGGATGTCCAGTTCGATGAGGGCAGGGCCTTGCAGAGATCTCTGGACTTACCAGCAGAGCAACAGCCAACACAGGAGTCGAGAGTCAAGTTGGAGGAGCCAAATGTACATGTACAAGTACAGACACAAAGCACATGTTCTAATGGTCAGAGGGAGTTAGGTGGACAAGATCCTTCAGTCCTTGACACTAGGCCAGGGCCTAAGTGGTTTAGATCCATAGTGCAGGATTCCAGGCAGGTAGATCCTCCATAGACATCTTTTAGACAGAGTGTACCACCAGAGAGGCTTAGTTATATGGCACGGATGACAGAGTTGATTAACTATGAACCTTCCAGCTTCGAGGAGGATGCACAACATGATGTGTGGTAGGAAGCTATGGTTGAGGAGTATGAATCCATTATGAAAAACCAGGTATGGGAGGTTGTGCCAAGGCCACAAGGGAAAAAGGTGGTGGGATCTAGATAGATCTACACGGTGAAGCATGCAACAAACGGAAGCGTGGAGAAGTACAAGGCATGCTTTGTGGCAAAGGGATTTTCATAGAAGGAGGGTATTGATTATGAGGAGAACTTCACCCCTGTTGCCAGGTATTCTTCCATTCGGACCATTATCTCACTAGCAGCTGAGATGGGTTGGCGTGTCCATCAAATGGATGTCAAGATTGCCTTCCTCAACGGAGTGATGGAGGAGGAGGTGTATATTGAGCAGCCATAGGGGTTTGATGTGGAGAATAGGGAGATGCATGTATGCATACTGCATCGAGATCTTTATGGGCTCAAGCAAGCACCTCGAGCATGGTTCTCGAGGATTGATAGCTATCTACGGGAGATGGGATTTCAGCGGAGTGAGGTTGACCACAACCTATACTTCTTGACAGGTGAGGTGCCTCTCATACTGGTCTTATATGTGGATGATCTCTTTTTGACAGGAGATGAGAGGTTGATTGGAGATTGTAAGTCCAACCTTGCAGTGGAGTTTGAGATGAAAGACCTTGGGCTGATGCACTACTTTTTGGGATTGGAGGTTTGGTAAAGAGATGGATGCTTCTTCATCAGACAGGGGAAGTATGCAGTAGAGATCCTAAAGAGATTCAAGATGGAGGACTGCAAGCCTATGGCCATACCTCTAGTTTCCAACTAGAGGAAGATTGATGCATCAGGGTCAGACGGATTTTATCCTACCTTGTATTGTCAGCTTATTGGATCACTTATGTATCTGGTCAACACTCGACCAGACATCAACTTTGCAATTAAATCTTTGAGTCAGTTCATGGTGGACCCTCAGAGAGTGCATTGGACGACTGCGAAGCACATACTTCGCTACATCAGAGGTATAGTGGAGTATGGATTGGTTTATGAGCGTAGGGGGAGTGTATAGTTAGCAGGTTTCATAGATGTTGACTGGGAAGGATGTGTAGAGGATTGAAAGAGTACTTCAGGTTGTTGTTTCAGCATCGGATCAGGGGTTGTCTCTTGGTTCAGCAGGAAGCATAAGTCAGTTGAATTGAGCTTGGAAGAGGCTGAGTACATGGCAGCCAACATGGTTGCTTGTGAGGGTATGTGCCTAAGGAAGTTACTTGCAGGGTTGTTCAAGTGTGAGCTAGAGGCTACAGTAGTTCACTGTGACAATCAAGGTGGCATCAGGCTATCTGAGAATCTAGTGTTCCATTACTGGAGCAAACACATAGACATCAGATACCACTTCTTGAGAGATTGTGTTCAGAGGGGAACCATTCGGTTGGAGTACATACAGACAGATGAGCAGGCGGCAGACATTTTCACCAAGGCACTTTGCAGACAGAGTTTTGTGAAGTTTAGGAATAAGTTGGGGTTGCTACTGAATCCCTTCCTCATTGAGAGTGAGTGTTAAACTAGTAGCAACAAGGAAGGTCTTCCTACATGCATGTAGGAGACTTAAACTAGGAAACCAATTGTATTTAATTTACTTTTCCTAAGTTTAGTTTGGAAAATAAATTAAAGTGATCTAAATTAACTTTAGTGAACCACTAGTTAAAGTGAAAGTGAAATTAGGGTTTTCAATTTACCTAAAGTTATAAAAGAGAGATCAACTGGTGGAGAGAACACACACACTTGTATTTCGACAGAGACAGGATACAGACAGGGAGAGAAAGTCAGGCAGAGGATTTAGTTGAGAAGACGGAGGAGTGAGCAGCAGGATCATTGAGCTTCGTATAGCTGGGCTGTACACTCACACAGGAGGGTGTTAACGTCTAGCTGGGATTTTCCTAGTGATTCTGCAGGGTACTGCATTCACCAGGTTTGGGTGAATTTGCAGTGATTACAAAAGTTCCATATTTTCTCATAATAAAATCTATATCTGACTGCTGCATCGGTTTTCCCATCTTGGGTTTTTCCGGGGGTTTCCATACCCAAAATAATTGTGTCATTATTGTGATGTGATGTTGTGATTTATTTCTTAGTTTTATATTCCGCTGGATATTGTAAAAGTTATTCATGTGTGGTTATCAGTTGATATTTTGTGTGCACTATTTATCCCTAGTTGAATATTAAAGGAAAATTTACAGAGACAAGGTTGTTAATAGAGTGAGGCCTAATAGAATTTTGCAGAAAGAAGAAATAATTGAGTGATGATAGATTTGGAGGTGGGAATTTTGATTTGAAGGATTTAAGTACAAGCCTGGTGGTTGGAACTTCCCTCTAGTTGGAGCTAGTAAATCAGGGGGTTGGAGCCTCCTTCTAGTTAGATATGGTGAGTCAGGGTGTTGGATCCTTCTTCTACCTGGAGTTGGTAAATCAAGCAGTTGAAGCTTCCTTCTAGTTGGAGCTAGAGAATCTTGGATATTGGCATCTCCTCATATTTTCTTGTAAAAGATTATGGTTTTTATCAATATGATCTATTGAGTTTTCCATATACATATTGTGTACATTCTTGTGATTGTCTATCTCATACATGGTTAATGTTTATGATATAACTGCATACTGTTTGATAAAGTAAAAAGTAACAATTATGCTAGATACTGATTCACCCCCCGCCCTCCCCTTAGTATCTTTGTGTGTTCAACATAGTCTTCCTCCAAGTGAGATCCATTTATAGAACCAGATTCCAATTTTATTTTCTAACTTTTTAACCTTCCATAACCATTCCTCTTTAACATATTTATTTGTCTCTAAGAAGTATCCCAAATTTTAAAACTTTTTCAAGAGGGTCCATTTGTAAAGGGAAAAAATCTCTAATTTTTACCCTAACCTTTTCAGCTATATCATTCTTAAAAAAAAATCCATATATGTAACTGCATAGAAGACATATAAAATGTCTTTAAAGGTATTCCATTCTTCCACCAAACCACGACCAAACAATAATACACCATCAAGAAACAAGAAATGTGTTGAGAGATTATGTAATTTTTATTCCATTCAATTTTATTTCACTTGTATCCTTCCCAATAATCCTACTTACTCCCTCAATAATTAGTAAGAACAAAAATGGGAAAAGGGGGGATCCGTGCCTTATCCCTCTATAACTTTTCAAAAATCTTGAAGGAGATCCATTGACCAACACTACAAAATTTACAGTGGAAACGCATCCCATGATCTAGTTTGTAGCCTCTAAGCTCAAACCTATATGTAAAAGCGTTAATTTCATAAAATACTAAGAGACTTTATATTATGTTTTTACTAGGTCAAGTTCTAATATCAAAGAGCTCATATTCTTTAACTTAATAGATTACTTTCTTGAGTAATAACAATTGCATCCAAAATTTGTATGTTTGATAAAAATCCAAATTGTTCACTAGACATACAAGTAGATAATCTTCCTTTGATTCAAACATCTATCACATCTGAAATGATCTTATAAATTAAGTTACATAAAGCAATTGATCTGAAATCATTGAAATAGACAGGACACACATTTTTTTCGGAGTAATTCTATAAAGGTTGAATTTAGAGCACTTGATACTTTGCCTTTGCATATGGATTCCTCCACCACCTCCAGTAGATCATTTCCTAAAATATCGAAGAACTCAAGAAAAACCTCCATTCTCTAACCATCTTTCCCATGTATTTTTTATTATTCAAACCCCTTTAAAACATATTCAACTTCCTTAAGATCAGTGACCTTCTCAGCCACCAACTAACCCTCTTCCTTAAAGAAAAACTAAGAAAATTTTGGATGACTAGCATTTTTTTCCTTATATTATTTTTCCTTGAATCCTAAAATAGATTTTCAAACTAAATAGAAGCTTCTTCCTCAATTTATTTTTGATCATGTATTTAATTTCCCCTTTGGCCTTTAATTTCCCAAATTCTCTTAATATTTTTCTTGAAATTTGCATATCTGTGGAAAAAAATTGTATTTTGATTTCCCTAAGAAATCCAAATAGATCTAGTTTTAAGGTGACATTCCTCTTCTCTTAGTTTCAAAACTTTAGCTTTTCTTATTTCTAGCTCACCCAACTAAAGTTTTTAATCTTTTGTAAAGATACTAGAGATAATTTTTATATAATGGAGCAACCGAATCTGGTTGTCCGTTAGTCAAATTTGACTATCATTTTAATAATGAATATGAATAATAATAATATATTGGATGATGGATAAAATGTACAATAAACTCGCCTTTCATATGGCTTGAGCCAACATAGTGAAGGGTTACACCCTTTCACTAGTAACCTAATAGTCTAATTAATATTGTATTTTATATTTGTTACATTGCCACTCCCTTTAAGGAAGCTTTGTCCTCAAAGCTTAAGTATTTTCCTAGTGTCGTTCTTTATTTTGACTCAATGTCGGTATTAGAATTGGACGAGGTCTCTTGTGCAGAGACTTGCACTTCCTTTCCATTGATGATTTTGCACTGTATTGTCTCATTGTTCCTGCATTTATGACCAGGGGTCCAATCATCACCGCATCGATGACATATGTTTTTCTTCTTTTTCTTTTTATTATCAGAGTAACCGTTAGATGACTTTGATCTATTTTCCATTTCGTAGGCGTATGATTGAGGTTTGTGGCATTGATGGCCGGGAGACCAAGTATATGCACAGTACCTACATTGTATCTCTTTTTCTTGTCGATAATGGCTATCTCCTTTTGTTTTTATTCCTTCCAATTTGTGTTTTGTGGCTTTTGCTTTACGTCTTGCTACTCCTACGTTAGGTATGTCATGTAACTTTAACTCTTTTTGGAGGTGTGGTTTAAGACCTCCTAAATAGGTTTTGAGTCTTTGCTTGTTAGACAACCCAAATACTCGTGTTGATAAGGATTCCCATTGATGAGTGAATTCCTCAACGTTTCCAACTTGCTGTGCTCTGGTAAGTTTACTGAAAAATTCATCTTCTTTGATTCCTTGAAACCTCTTAAAAAAATCATTTTTGAACAAGTTCCAGGTGTAGGTAAAATTATCTCTCTTCCACCATAAGTACCAATTCTAGGCACACCCTTCCATATTCATTGATGCATATTTCACCTTCTCCTCATCAGATTGAATGTTGTAAATGTTGAAGTATTCTTCTGCTTTGTTTAACCAAGCAACGCAATGGTCTTCACTCCCATTGTATTTCGACAACTCTATTTTTGCCTTAGGTGGGTACACTTTGTAAGGACGACGTTGATTTCCTTTTGCCTTATGGTTTGATGGTGGCTCAGAACTACTGGACGATGAAAGTGACATATCTAAATTGCTTTGTTGTTGGCGGTGATTTTTAGTTTTTCTTTTCTCTACGATTTTATTTATAGCGTCTATTTTGTTGTTTAATCGTTCCTCCATATCAGGCAGTACTTGTGTTTCTATCTCTTGCTTAAGCGTTGCATTGTTAATCTTTATTTCTTTTTGCAATTCTTCTTGATTCTTTGCAAGTGTTTTCTGGGTGGCACATGAAATGAGGCATCTAGCATGTGTGGACCGCTGACTTGGGCAATTCTTCTTGATTCTTTGTGAGTGTTTTCTAGGTGGCAACATGAAATGAGGCATCTAGCATGTGTGGACCGCTAACTTGGCCCGGAATAGGTATGAGCCTTTATAACATCTCGATTAATGTATTATGGTTCTGTGTCATGGTGTTCATGTTTTGTGTTAAGGTGTTTATGTTTTGCATTATGGTACTCATTTTGTCATCCACGTCTTTTTGTTTTTCGTTCAGGATGTCAATTTTGTCGTCGAGCCTTCTTTCTAGTACCAAAACAAGATCGTTTTTTAGTAATGTATTGTTATTTTGCATCTTTTCCTTCA
>LPNX010615883.1:100081-162859 GCA_001517045.1 Pseudotsuga menziesii
TTTTTTGTTGTAGGTCGTGGTTTTTTTTTTGTTGCAGGTCGTGGAGAGGAGCGGCGAAGGTTGGAGGCCGCGGAGATAGAGGAGGGCAGGGACGCGAAGAGGAGCTGTGGATGTTGGAGGCCGCAGAGATGGAGGAGGGCGTTGGGGCAAAGGAGGGTGCAAGGAGCTGTGCCGGCGCGAGGAGCTGTGCAATCGACGACGGAGCTATGCAAGTGTGAGGAGAGGGTTGGTCTGCGTGAAGGGTGAAGGGCACGGAAACGTGAAGCGTATAGTGGCGTGGAATGACACGTTGGCTGCTGGAGGACGGTGGCAATGGGGCTGGAGAGAAAACAGAGGGGCAGATTAGAGGCTGTGTGGAGGGGACGAAAGGGAGAGAAGGCTGCGCGTGTAGGAGATGGAGCCGAAGCGGAAGGGTCGTGCAGTGAGAGAGCCAAGAGGATGGGTGATGGGAGGTGGTAGGCGTGGGAAAACCATGGTGGAGGGACACGATAGGGTGTGGAGAGGTAGCAGCAGTTGTGCACAAGGGGGTAGAGTGAATGGTGTGTGAGGGGGCTCTGATACCAAATGGAGCAATCGAATCTGGTTGTCCGTTAGTCGAATCTGACTATCATTTTAATAATGAATATGAATAATAATAATATATTGGATGATGGATAAAATGTACAATAAGCTCGCCTTTTATATGGCTTGAGCCAACATAGTGAAGGGTTACACCCTTTCACTAGTAACCTAATAGTCTAATTAATATTGTATTTTATATTTGTTACATATAACTATCATTGATCTCCTCTCTGAAGATATATACCCTTCCTAAATTTCCCTTTTTTTATTATCTTTTCCCAATTGATTACTTTAGATTTAAGTTTCATTAGCTTCTCCACTAGGATTTGTATTGTAGACCCTTCAAATATGTGATCATAGTATCTCCATTTATCCCTTACTAGATTTTTAAGTCCTCCTCACCATTCCAAGAGTGATTAAGTTTGAATGGATATTTGATCCTATTGAGATCAAAGTCAATCTCCAAGCATATAGGCATATGATATGAGATAGCAATATTTGTTATCCATGATATAAATTGTCCCAAATTATCATAAAAATACTCAGCAATCATAAACCTATCTAATCTCTTGGTCACTCATTCAAAACCACTCCCCCCATTTCTCCAAGCGAGAAGAAAAGGATTTGGGATGACATCAATGCGATTTTCTCCTTCAAAAATATGATCAAAGTATCTAGCTAATGGATGTAATCTCACGTTCCTTATCCAAACTTGTCTTTCCAATACTATCAAATTTATATCTCCTCCTATAATTAGATTTGAATACATTAACACTTCTCTTTCTACAACCTCTTCCCAAAACTCCTTTCTATTTGAGTAAGGGCCATAAACATTTAGGATTTTAAAAGACTGATCTAGCCCTTTTACAAAATCCTCTATCAATATCTCTGCAAAAGTCAATTAAGGGATGAATTTAGTAGTCTGATGGTTCTAGGTTGTAAGTAATCCATCGGAAATCCTAATAGAATCCATTATACACATTTCCCATCCAATGAGTAACTTTAGAAAGACCTCGTGATATTTTGTTCCAGATACCATAGTTTCTTGAATAAGGAGAATATCAAGTCATTCCAAGTCAAACTACCTTGAGAGAGCATTAAATTTAGAAGTCCCTCTTGCTCTTATAACATCCAATGACAAGATTTTCATTTGGACCCTTCATTGATGGTTTCTTTGATCTTAGGACCCTAGAAGTTCTTACTACCTCCAATCGCGGTAGTTCACCAATAGACAATGAATCTAAAATATTCTTTGAAGAACTTTTTATTTCCCAAGGAGTTACTAGGGTTACCTCCAAAAAGAGAATTTGATTTTACTATTGAGATAAAACCAAGCTATAAGCCTATATCTAAGACACCTTACTAAATGATGGCTCCTGAGCTTTGTGTGTTGTAAATGAAACTAAAGGATCTAATGGACCTAGGATTCAACAAATCTAGCATTTTTACTTGGGATGAATCAATATTTTTCCTTCTGACTATGCATTGATTATAGAGACTTGAACCAAGCTACAACGAAGAATATACACCCTATACCTCGAATTGATAATCTCTTCGACCAAATGAAAAGGATAGAAATTTTATAAAAGATTGATCTATGATCAAGCTATCATCAACCTTGAATCAAAGAAGGTGATATACCTAAGACCACATTTTAGACACAATTTTAGAGCTACAAGTTTATTGTGGTGCCCTTTGGTTTGACTAATCCACCAACAGGATTCATGAGTCTAATGAATGGAGTATTTTGTAAGTACTTAGACCACTTTGTGCAAATTTTCTTAGAAAATATTCTCATATACCCTAAGAATTAGAAGGAGAATGAGGAGCACTTATGTTTAGTGTTGCCATACTTAAGAGAACACAAATTATATGGTAAATTGTCCAAGTGATCTTTCTTTCAGAAGGAGATTCACTATGTTGTGTATATTATTTTGAGTAAAGGAATTTTAGTGATCCATGTAAAGGTGAAGGCCATAAGGGAGGGCCCAGTGCCAAGGAATGCACACGACGTACGAAGCTTCATGGGTTTAGTCGGGTACTACCAAAGTTTTGTGGAATGGTTCCCCAATATTGTAAACCCCATCACTACTTTGCAACCCAAGGGAATCAAGTATGCATGGACCAATGGATGTGACATCACATTCATTAAGCTTAAGAGATTATTAATGAGTGCATTATTCCTATGAGTGCCCAATATCGACAATGACTTCACAGTTTTCATAGATACCTTGAAGCAAGGGTTGGGTGATGTGTTAACGAAAGAGGGTGGAGTAATAACATATGCATCAATGAAATTGAAAACTCATGAATATTTTTACCCCACACATGGTTTAGAGTTGGTAGCAGTGATGTTAGTACTCAATATTTGGAGGCATTATTTTGTATGGCACAACTTTGTGCTCAAGTATGATCGTGAAAGCTTGAAGTATCTCTTTGTGAAAATAGACCTAAACGCTAGGCAGAGGTGATAAAGTGAATATATGAGTGAGTACGACTTTGTGATATCTTATATTAAAGGAAAGGAGAATGTAATGGTTGATTCCATAAGTAGAATTTTGAGGATCTTCTCCTCAGTCCCTTAAAATTCGATTTAAGGGAGAGAGTATTAGGACAACTTATTGGAGATAGTTAGTACCTAAAGGTTACATCAGAACTTCAAACTGGGAGGTAGTTAGAACCTAAGTTTGAGGGGTATCACCTAGAGGTGGATGGATTGTTGTGATTTCATGGGAGGATGTATGTCCATGAGGGAGGGTATATTAGAAGTACTATCCTTAGGGAGGCCCATATATAACTTTATTATGCACATCCAAGGGTGAAGAAGATGCATGAATACATGATGAATAGTTTCTTTTAGGAGGGCATGAAGCGTGATGTAGTGAAATTTGTGGCCAAGTTCCTTGAATTCCATCAAGTAAAGGATGATCATTTCCACCCAAGTGGTGGTCCCTTGCAACCTCATGACATTTCTATGTCTAATTAGTAGGTAATCTTCATGGATTTTGTTGTAGGATTACCCCTCACATCTCTATGACATAATGCCATTTTGGTTTTAGTTTATAAACTAATCAAAATTTCCCATTTTATTCTAGTTAGGAACACGTATGACATCACATATGTGACAAGGGGATTTTAAAACAGATCATTCACCTTCACGAGTTTCCTAAAAAGATCATCTTAGACAAGGACCCTAGGTCTACATCCAGGTTTTTGCATAAGTTTGCAATCAACTTTAGGGTTTTAATTAAACTTAAACTTAACATATCATCCTAAAATAGATGGGAAGACAGAGAGACTTAATAAGGTATCGAAGGATATGCTTAGGATGTATGCTATGGATCAATAAACCCATTGGGAAAGTACTGACCTTTAGAGTTATCTTATAATAACAATTACCATAGTTCTATTGGAATTCCACCTTATCATGATTTTATGGGATGTCAAGCAAGACACCCTTGAGTTGGGATAGGTTAGAAGACCAAGTGATCATAATACCAGAACTAGTTCAAGAAATGGAAGAGCGAGTAATTCAAATTAGACATTGCTTGAAGCACATGATAGACATAAGAGTTATGTTGATTCTCATAGAATTGGTGGAAGTTATAATGTTGGAGATGATGCTTTTACTCATATTAGACCTAGTAAGACTACTATCTGATATGGAAAGGGGATAAAATTTTCACCTCAATTTCTAGGTCCATTTGCAATCCTTGAAAGAGTTGGACCCGTTGCATATCACTTAGCACTACCACCCCATTTTCATAAAAATCATGATGTTTTCCATGTATCTTAATTGTGTCATTATATTGCTCATGAATTTCATAAACTAAATTGGAAGGAACTGTAGGTTTCAGATGAGGGATCCTACCTAGTCAAACTATTACACATATTGGATTGTAAGTTTTAACAACTCAAGCATCGCTTAGCGAGCCAAGTTAAGGTCCAGTGGGACAAATATATCCTAGGATCCATTACTTGGGAGGACGCAAAGACCGTGCATCGTGATTATCCCTCACTTGTTTTTACTATAAATTTACGACTAAGTTTCTTGAAGGCTAGGTCTATGTAACACCCCACATTTTATGGGACAACTAAACAACATGTAAACCTATATTGTATTTATTTGTGTATTATTTGTTGGACTCATCTTGAAGGCTAGGTCTATATAACACCCTACATTTTATGGGACAACTAAACAACATGTAAACCTATATTGTATTTATTTGTTTGTTATTTGTTGGACTCATCTTGACTGAGTAAACTATGTGTGTGGATTTCTAAACCTTCTACATGAGTCAATTATGTTTTAATATATTGTTTATTGTATTAATGGTGACAGTGGTGTGATTTGCCTCCAATATGAAAGATTAAATAAATGTTAGGATATGTGGATACCAATGTGAATTGCAATTAGATTAATGAATGGATTCCATGCACATTTACAATATACTAACTTGTTTTTATTGAGTAGTAGTGGTTGATAAATTGGTAATTTACTTGAAAATAGAGAAAGAATATGTAATATCTTATGTTTTGGATGATACTAACCTACAGGTTAGAGGGGCTAAGCAATATCCAGATGCTTGTTATTATGTGTGGGATATTGTAGGTTAATGCAGGAAACCAAGTTTCTCAAACTGGTTATCTGATGACACAACTCTAAGAACCACAATAGAATCACGATGTGATTATTGATAGTGTGATGACCCTAATTCCATTAGGAGGGGTGGAGGTATTTCCCACCATGTATCTTCTGAAACTTGGGGTAGTGGGAGGGTTGTGTTGAGTCACACTCCCCAAGTTGTGTGATGATGACTACTGATTTTATGTTGGGGAAGTTAGGTTGGGAGGGTTGTGTTGAGTCACACTCCCCAAGTTGTGTGATGATGACTACTAATTTCATGTTGGGAAAGATAGGTTGGGAGGGTTGTGTTGAGTCACACTCCCCAAGTTGTGTGATGATGACTGTTGATTTCATTGGGGAAGTTAGGTTTATTTAGTCAATGCTTCTTCTTGTGGGTTATATTGGGGTTAGTCCAATATAGTTGAAGATCCAGAATATTATAGTAGAGGAATGGATTGGAAGTGGAAGTTGGAAGTAGGTTAGGAAGGAAGGATGATTAGATTAGTTAGGTTGGTATTTGAGACACAAATTTAGTTGTACTTTTTATTTATTTTCATTGGTAAATCATGGGTTAAGTCATTAAGGTAGATCTAAGTATAATGATAATTAGTGTTGATGTATTTTGACTTAGTTAATTAAATTTATTAATGGCGTGGGTGTTGGAATATTGCCTTGCATGTGTGCTTACCTCTCTTTCATGTGTGGTTATTATTGTCGGTATCCAAGAACTATGAATTAGAGGTGGTGATGGTTTCCTATAGTACTCACATAAGCTATGTGTATGCTGGTCACATACACACACACACACACACACCTTTCATGTGTGTGTGTGTGTGTGTGTGATTTGCATTATCATGTATATTGGTTGATATATGTAATAAGATTAAGTTATAATATTAATTACAATATTACCTTGTTATCAATTAAAATTCATTGCTAGTTACATTCTATAGTATGAGGTTCATTTACATTAACTTGTATTAATCACATTTAAATTGTAATTGTGTTGATTGCCTCTCATTTAAATATCATTAGTAATCACATTTAGATTACGTAATATCATTACATTGTTTAATTTTAATTAATATGCATAAGCTATTTATTGCATGTCATGTTATTGATGATCCAATTAATGTTTACCAAGCAAATACGATGTCATTGATAGTGGTTTATCAAATAATAGATACATTGGAGATATTTTGTCATTTAATAATAGTTAGCCTTACATGATCTAGTTTTAATAATGTGGTATACCTAAGGTGACTTTAAAGCATTATTTTATTTTTTTGGTTTGACCTTCATAGGACACTTCCCAAGGAGGGGGAAATAAGGCAGTGGAACGAGGGGATTAAAGAAAACTAGGAGGATGAGATGGGTTCTTTTATGATTTATTGGAACTAAGATACTCAAACTGTTATTGATTGGCAAAGAAGAAGTTGTTGTTGTGGTTATTGGAGTTGTGAGCATAGAGGGCTAGGAAACCCAACCTCATAGGTTTCCTATAACTATAAGCTTAGTTTTTAGTTGACTCGGAGGAATAATCACAATTTTGGAAACATAATTGGATGGCTTGGAGTTCAACCTACATGATTGCTAACTCAACTAGACATCAAAATATTCTATTTGATCTTACTCATCCATGTTATTTTGATTATTATTGCATTTTAATGTTATGGATATGCTATGTAATTATAAATTTATATTATTAATTTGTTAGATTGAAAAAAATATACATCGAACTCAAACTTAGAAAATCACATAGTTGTTGCTAGTTTATTTTCTTAAAAGTTGTTATTAACTTAACAATCATCACCAGGATGGATGTTACTAAAGATACTTATATTTATATTTTTTATCGAGATTGATTGATTTGGGAGGATTTGTGATTGACTGAATATTTTTTATCGAGATTGATTTGTGATTATTTGGGAGGATTGATTGATTGATTGATTTGTGAGGATTTATCGAGATTGATTGATTGGTGTTGTAGAGACTTCGATGTTGAGAAGATGGAAATTTATAGGAAACATCATGTGAAATAATACGTACCAGTGATTACATGCTTGAGGATGGGTATTTTGCGAGCAAATTGCCTTCACAAATATTTGTACAATTATGATTATTTTAGATGACCTTGACGATGCTCGTGAATCAATGGATGACCTAAAACTCTTTGCAGGGGCTATAAAACAGTAAATTCAAATGGAAAACATTGGTTTTGCAAGACTATTTTGGGGTTTGTTGGAGGATTATTATTGTTTTCTTCTATTTGTGGATGTAATAAAACTGTAAATTCAATTTGCTAGCATTAATATTGTAAAATTGTTTCATAGTACATTGAAATGGTAAACAATGATATAGTAATACGTTTTTGGGTTTCTTGGTCTTATTATTGTTTGTTGGTTAAATAAGGAAATATTGGTCAAAGCTCTAGCCAAAATCAGGCAAACCCTACAAAGGTGGGTTTTCCTAAGTTTAACTAGAGTATAAAGTTGTAGTCCAGACAATTTCCTAGAGTTTAGTGATCTTGAACACTTTGTTTTTCTCTAAGTATGTAAGAAAAAACAAGTTTCAACCATATTTGAGTCTGTTAGGAAAAACCATGTTCATCCATCAAAGGCAAGAGCAAAATACAATTTCTATAGAATAAATAGTTTCAAATGTGTAGATATTTAACATTGGTGCACACTAACATATAACATATTAAGAGTTGAAAATGTCAATAATTATGATGAGTGTTCTTTTTCAAATTTGTATAAGTATAATATTGGTAAAGAATGCAATATATAAATATATTATAACAATCATATTAATAATCCAATCTACATTAAATATTATTTTGGATATAATTGATATTTGCATATGAAGTATTTGGAAGATATTCCATGTTCAAACATGCATGCTTATTAAAATTTACCGAATCGAAAGGATTTGAGTTTTGAAGAAGTCACTTCCTACGATGGGTTTGTCATCTTTCATTATTATTAAAAAATACTCGTACAATGTCCTCTCCAAATTTGTTGGTGGCTTGCTTGTTCTCACGAATGTCTCTCGTGAGATCACTATTTGTGTCTTCTAGGTGGGATTTTTTCTGGTTATGGTTTAAGCATCATCCTTAATTCAGTTCCCATCATGGATAAACCAATGGATTTCAATTCATTATCTAAAAGAAGGTTGTGTTTCTGATGATTAAGGTTCATCTCCTTGTGTAATGACCAAAATTCAGAATAGGGATTTTAGTAAGGTTCATCTCCTTGTGTAATGACCAAAATTCAGAATAGGGATTTTAGAAAGGAACTCTCTCTCATTTTCCTTTTCAATGTGGGCTTGAACTCTTTCCCTCCCTTAATCTCCATCTCGTCTACCCTTGTATTATTATTGGTGTTTTTGGTGTTTTCAATCTTCATATCCACCCATCCTTAATTCATGTGGTATTAGGGAACTAGTCAACTCATCAACATGCAGTTGACCAATGTTTTTAGCACGTTCTATGACTACAACCACAAATTCAAAACTCTTCAACAAACTTATGAGAACCTTCTCAATCACTCTCTCATTAGTGATGTCTTCTCCGTATAATCTCAGTTGATTAACAACATTCATGACTTGAGTCATAAACTTATCTACAAAATATGATTCCTATAATTCTCAAACTTTCAAAATCACCCCTCAAGTTCTGCAACTAACAATATTCACCTTGGATACACCTTGATAATTGGTTTCAAGAATATCCCAAGCCACTTTGAGGATTCTACATTAGACAAATTTTTGAAAGACAGTGCCATCTAGGCCTTGTTGAATAAGACCGAGAGCTCTATTCTCTTTATTTTTTTCGTCAACATGTCACGTTCATAATTTGTTAGATTCATAATTTGTTAGAGCTTACTTCGCTACAAGATCTACAGGATTTGGATATGCAACTGTTACATATCTCTATAAATCTTGAGAACACAACAATGTTCTCATTCTAATAGACCAGGTATCATAGTTCTTCCCATTCAAGATGGGAACCAATGACTAAGTCAAACCGCTACTTGGACCCATCTCCAAATTCGTTTTGAGGAAAATGAACTCACTCCTGGGAAATACTACCACATGTAGGAGGAAAGAGTGATTTTAGCTTAGATACAAAAAATGGCACCTCCGGTGCACTATCAACACCTACCTATCGACACTCCTTCAGATGTCATCTTAACGGGCCTCTAATACATCAGCTCCGATGTATCGCCCCTACCTCTAAGGGGTTTCCTCCGCTACGCTCTCAGTCTTCCTCTTGATGACACCATTGTGCAACTATGATACATCACGATTGACACACTATCAGACTTGCTCCATTGGGTCTTCCCCCAAACACACTTGTTGACACCTCTTATATAACACCCCCTGTACATTATTGGGTGTTGGATTTCGAGACTTGAAAAACTTTGTGCATTTAATCACCAAACAAAATTTCGATGAGGGATCTCTGATCCTATTAAGCTATTTACACTTGTCATCTCATCGGATTGATCATCTCATACTTTGGCAAAACCTCCAATGTCAGACTTCTGAAAATACTCCAAGTGGTGGCAATAAACATAGTAGGTGAAACTTAAATGTTCAACAAGACTGAACCGCAGTGCCATTAAACTTGTTTGCAAAAATTCTTCAATGTGAGTATGGGTGTGGCAATAAACATAGTAGGTGAAACGTAAATGTTCAACAAGACTGAACCATAATGCCATTAAACTTGTTTGCAAAAATTCTTCAATGTGAGTATGGACCACCTCACCGCTTCACTACCTAAGCTTAACTTGAATTGACCACTAGCCCTGCTACTACAAAACATTAGTTGCACCATCGTGAAAAGGCAATTTGATTGAACAAGGGTCTGAAGAAATAATTATCTCCAACATAAAAGCTTATACTCTACATTTTTATCTTTATTTATGTTTCAATGTAGGTTTTGTTACTTCATTATGCATTGGGGACATCAACAAGCTTGCATTCATGTAATAAAAGAAACAAAACTTGAAAATGTGTTGTTCACCGATCCCAAAATTGCATAAAAAAACATATAAAGCTTATTAAAAAGTGCCTAAAGCTACAATAAAATAACATATAAAAAACCTTAAATTAAGATTTCAATATTACTCTATCTTAATCCAAAATACCATGAGAAAACAAAGCATGAAAGCTCCAAATAAAGATTGAAAGTGAGACCATGGTTTCGTATCAATTTCATCCTTGAGAGTCCACCTTCTATTCTTTGCAAATTTTAGTAATAAAGAAAAACAACTTACTAGCAACTATAACTTTATGGTTTCTCTTTTTGGTTATAAGCATGCAAGGTTGTCTAACTCGTATTATAGAGTGCAATTTTTATTTAATTATTATAATATGAAATACTTATTAATTATTATTATTATATAATATATATGTATGAAAATTGACAAATACTTATTAAATTTAACTTCTCGGGGGCCACACTTATGGAAAAATAAATTAGGGGTGATATTCCTACACGACACCGTGGGGATGTTCTTGCACATGTTCCTTTAAGATTTCTTTGCAGACCTAGTTGGGGCAAGAGCTATCCATTGATGATCGTTGGATTTTGAGGTGCTCGAGATCCAACGGTAATGAAGCATGCTGCAGCCGCATTAAATGCTCTGCAGCTCAATGGATAGCTCTTGCCCCTAGTTGGTGCCAATTGCCATTAGGCGTTTCTCCGTTGTCTACTACAGCTCTTCTTTATTCTAAATATTATTGATGGTTTTTCTGAATAAAGATGATTGATGGTTTTTCTAAATCATCCATATTGGACAATGACATTATTCATTTTAGGTTATAATATGTGACTTGAAACGAGGTAAAAGGAGTTTTCTTAATAATTAAAAAAGAAACAAATTATCAGCGGTGCTCGTCGAAAACAAGCCAATCTATATGAAAAAGATTTTTTTTTCATTGAAAAATAAGTTATGATAATTCTAGGCTTTCTAGTTCAGGAAAAAGAATTATTTTGAACGGAATGAACAATACGATTCACCAGATTAATTTTCTCTAAATAATTGACCTATTCTTTTTTTTTCAGAGGAAAAAATACCAGTCTTTGATATTCATGAGAATCAAAAGACATCTTAAACAGTTACATATGAAGAGACTAAAACAGTCCCTTGTACAACAGCCCATATAGGGATATCACCGCAGTTGTAAATCATCATGTACAATACTGTAGCAACAGTAATAAACTGTAAAACAGTCAGCAATACAAACGAATACAACATGTACAAAACTGTAGCAGCAGTAAAAAAAACTGTAACAGCCAGCATTTCAAACAAAGACAAGAGTACTAAGTCTGTTTCTCATCAGACTTTTTCATCATTCCTGATGTTTAGGTCAGAATTCCTTCTTTTAGTGTCCTTTAAACATACCATTCCAAGCAAGCACAACTACAAGCTGAAGAACCTATAACCAAGAACAAAAAGTAAATTACTTTTCATATGTCCAGATGCTGTAAAATAGAGAAAATAATAGCCATCAAAAAAGTGCACACTGTCCATCACCAATATGTTTCCCATCCAAATATTCCGAGTAATATCCAGAACCCAGATCCAAAGAAAGAGCCTTTTTTGAAAGTTCATCAGCAAGAATGTTGTGTTCCCGGAAGATATGATTGAAGGCCACTGATGGAACAAAATGCAACATGGTAAAAATCTCTTCGCACCAATGTTTCAATGTGGGTATATTAAAGGCCGACAATCTTTTGACCCATGATATAACTACCATTGAATCACCAAATATCATTTTTATGGGCAGTCCCATCAAAATGACAGTTCTGAGCAAAGACCAGAGAGCCAACAGTTCTGCTCTAGTGTTGGATCCAATACCGCAGCCCACAGAAAAACATTGTCGATACAATCCATACATGCTATAGTATATACCTTCACTCCACCATTCATTTTGTTACATATAAACCCTTCTATCTTGAGAAATTTTTAATAAGATTTATGTTTTGTATTTTATTCGAAGTGAAATTTAGTTGATGGACTCTATGTTTTGTATTCTATGCGAAGTGAAATTTAGTTGATGGACTTTTTTTTGACGGTTTGAATAAGTATTTTTATTTATATAAAAAGTTGACAATTTTTAAAAAGATTGACAATTTAAAAAAAAATTGATAATTTTTAATTATCGGGCCCTGCACCAATAGCTCTTGCCGTGCTATCGTCTCTGGTTCGAAGCTCAGCAAACTTTTCGAAAACAGTCAAATTCCCTTCGGCCAAAGCTTAACTGGGCCTCTCAGGGCCGATAGACTTTTTAACAGAAATGGTAAAACTCTGCAGCAGTTAAAGATTAAAACCAAGAGAAACTTCACATTCTTTGTATTGGTTCATTTGGCTTCGGAGTGGCAGGCGTTTTGTCCTTCTAGACAGAGAATTCGGCAGCAAAGCTCAAGTTCTGGATACCTCGCTTGAATATATTTACTTGTTCGAGGGTTTGTAAGGTCGTCAGGGAAATTGTTTTGGACCTTTTGGGAAGACTTAGAACAAATTTTCCCCAGAAAATCTCGCCGTCGAGGGCGCCAGAGGTGCCGGTTGGCTGTGGCGTTTATGCTTTCGCCTTTAGGTGAAGCGGTGGAGCTCTGCAGAGACATTATTTCGGCCTGTTTTTGTGTTGCGGCGGTTTGATTGTTGGAATTATGCGAGCCAGGAGAAAAATCTTTAAGCATTTCAAGATTTGACACACTTCAGAAGCGGAGTCAATATTTTTCAGTCGCAGCGTTCTGTATCTCGGACTGTTCGGAAGTTGAAGAAGATTCTAAAGGTGATTCAGCGTGCATTTTTACGGGTTCAGTGAGGGTTACGGGAGCAGTCTTAGGGGAAACGACGGATATTTATGTTACAGGTACACTGCCTCTTATCATTAACCTGCTCGTAATCTGTTTTTGAATTTTTACTTGCCTCCTGTTTTCCAAGGCATGCTAGCTGGTCAAGGCAAGTTATTTTATCTCATTTATCAGCAAGATGCGTAATCAAATCGCTAAAGTCTAGAACTTTTTTAATTAAATTTAAATCAGATACGTATAATAAACTCTTTCTCTCCCTCTCTCTATATAGAAGGCCTTGATACAGAAAGTGGTCCCCAAGGCAGCCTCCACAAGCTTAGGCTTAAAACGATATGCCAAAAACACACATAAATGCCACTAGCTAGAAGTCTAAAAGTCCATAAAAAGTTAAAAACACAAATAACCACCTCTCTCTATATATAGAGGGCTTTAATACTGAAAGTGGTCGCCAAAGCAGCCTTCTTAATTTTTAGCCTTAAAACGATATGCCAAATACACACCTAAATGCCACTAGCTAGAAGTCTAAAGTCCATAAAAAGTTAAAAACACAAAATCCTTATAACGATATGCCAAATACACACCTAAATGCCACTAGCTAGAAGTCTAAAGTCCATAAAAAGTCAAAAAACACAAATAAGAATCAAATAATGACATCCCAAATCAAGAAAACCAAGTTAACACTACGAAGTAGTCATGCCCCTTTAGTGGAGGCTGGTCATGATCATCTGGAGTAGGGCCTCAACTGTTGAATTTTAGCATTAGCATGAATACTTAAATTTTTTTTCAGACTAACAGACAACAAATGATAAGTGTAGTAAAACATCAACACATCAAAACACTGAACACGAGATTTTTTCATTGGGGAAACCTTTAAAGGACAAAAACCCCAAAAGCATTAGTAATTCATCTCTTCAATGAGATGACTTAGTTTTCAAGAATTCACAAACCCTAATGGGTTTGTACCACAGATAAAAAATCCACAAACTGAATTTTACATGAAAATCAAGATTAGGGCTTCCTGCCCTAATTCTCTTTGCTGCCCAGAATTTGCTGCTGCTCGACTGAGGCTGCCCAAACTGCTCGGAAGAAACAATAAATGCTTGCCCGAGTTTTCTCTCTCCTGCCCGAACCTGCTATTTTCCTTCCCGGATCTATTTTTTGCCTGTCTGAGCCTTGCTTGGATCTTCTCTCTCTTGCCCGTGATCTGTTGGGCTCCTTCTGTTGCTGCCCAAACCTTGCCGCGCTGTTCTGCTGCTGCTCGGAGGTCTGCCAGGTTGCCTTTGCTGCTGCCCGAGCCCTGTTGGGCCTCTCTGCTGCTGCTGGAGCTGTGGCAGAGCTCTGTCAGCCTGCTCGAGGCCTCTCGTGACTGCCCAATACTAGCAGTGACCAGCTGTGGGTGCCTGGAGGCACTAACACGCAGCCCATGGCCTGTTAGGGCCTGCTGAGTGTGCCTGGCAGCACCAGCAGTCTGCCCTAGCCCTGCTAGGGCTTGCCGAGGAGAAGGAGATGGCTGCTGGAGGAGGAGGGCAGCTGCCCGGACCTGCTAACAGCCTGCCCATGAGGGAAACCAGGCTGCTCGTGAAGATCTAAGCCTGCCTGTGGAGAATCTAAGCCTGCCCGTGAAGAAGGAAAGAGGTAGGGTGAAACCCTAGCATGTGTAGAGGTGGAAGACGCTGCTGATGTTCTTCCTTGTGGGTGAAACCCTAGGTTAGGGTTTGATGAACAAGTGTTGATGTCCTAGCTAGACTCATCCATGCTAGGGCATAAACATAAAACTTCCTTCTCTTCAATAACCAATGAATTCTTTTGTTGGAGCATCTGTAAGTGCAAGAGCAAGTGTGTGTGATAATGAAATGGATTGATCTTCTTTATAGCCTTTGAAGTCACCTGTAAGTGGATCAAAATTCAAAAGAACAAAATAATATTATTTTATTGTTTTATTACTTTGACTTTTACCCTTAGTGGTACCAAAGGTCTTTTTGCACTTTCACTTTGACTCCTTAGTGGTACTAAGGGTCCTTGTGTATTTTATACTTTTACTTTAGCCTTCTTCAAGTGCCCTGTGGTCAAAACAATTGGTCAAGGTGGTCCTTCATCCCCACTCAAAGTACATCATCATAAACAGAGAGAATTACTAATGGTTTTATTTCACACTCTGTGTGACACTAAGATCGGATATTAAGGTGTCTTAACCAAGGGTAGGTAAGCCTTGGAGAAGATCACAAAGCCCATTGAGTGAGGGTCAGAGTGTCACACATGCCCAGACCCGGTCTAGGGCTTATAGTGTTATCCTGGTAACAGACCAGGTGCCTCAGCCATAGGCTGCATAATTTGACACATGGTCAAATACTTGGTAATTGACCAAGCACATCCATTCTCCCGGAGTACTCAACCCCAGGCTGAGTCTCTAGTCCCGGACTAGGTTAAATTCTTGGTCACTGACCAAGTGCCTCCATTGAAAGAATGGCCACTCAGCTTTAGGATGAGTCCCCTAGTGCTGGACTAGTTCCACATCCTGGTCCCGGACCAGATTTCTCCATTCAACAGAATGGTCACTCAACTCAAGGTTGAGTCCCCTAGTGCTGGACTGGTTCCATATCTTGGTCCCGGACCAGATATCCCCATTCAACATAATGGTCACTCAACTCAAGGTTGAGTCCCCCAGTGCTGGACTGGTTCCACATCCTGGTCCTGGATCAGATGTCTCCATTCTCCTAAGAGAATGGCTCTTGATGTTGCTTAGAAAAATCAACACTCCCTCTCAGCGAGAGAGGCATTCTTTACCATGCCAAGCTTGTCACGAAAGTACATGAACTTTGTTGCTGTTAGAGGCTTGGTCAGGACATTTGCAATCTATTCATCTGTACGAATGTACTGCAACTTCTAAGCACCTCTTTGTACCAGGTCTCTGATGAAATGATACTTCATTTCAATGTGTTTTGATTTGTCATGAAACACCGGGTTCTTTGAAAGATTAATGCAACTCTGATTATCACAATGGATGATCGTTGAGTCAAGCTTTGCACCAAACAGATTAGATAGAAGTTTCCTGAGCCAAACTGCTTCCTTGCAGGCATCACTTGCAGCAATATACTCTACCTCAGCTGTACTCTGAGCTATGGAAACTTGTTTCCTGATGGACCAAGAGATCATTGCAGATTCCATACTGAAGCAGTAACCAAAGGCGCTTTTCCGGTCTACTGCACTGCCAGCCCAATCTGAATCAGCATATCCTGCTAATAATACTGCGCTGCTGGAAGTATACCTGAGCCCATCAGTGATAGTACCTCACACATATCCGAATATGTGTTTAGCAGCTACCCAGTGTATGTGCTTCGGATTAGACATGAACCGACTCAGAGCATTCACTGTGTAACAACTATCTGGTCTCGTATGTACGAGATACATTAAGGATCCAATAAGTTGTCTCTACAGAGTAGAATCCACACCTTGTGAACTGGTGGCCGAGTTTCACAACTTTGTCAAGTTGGTAGTCATGGGCACGCTCATGGAATTGCAATCCTCCATCCCAAATCTTTAGAAGATGTCCACTGCATACTTCCCTTGCGATAGGAAGATCTCGCCTGGCTTTTGCTAGACTTCTAAGCTAAGGAAATAATGCATCAAACCGAGATCCATCATTTCAAATTCAGAGGTAAACTCCCTCTTACACTATTCTATCAACTGTTCCTCACCTGTAAGAAACAAGTCATCCACATATAGAACAAGGATCAAGATGTGATTATGAACAACCTTAAAGTACAAGTTGGAGTCAGCTGTATTTTTGGAAAACCCCAAGTTGTGGAGAAATCCATCCATCCTCGCATATCAAACTCTTGAAGCCTGTTTCAGTCCATACAAGACTTTCTTTAGTTTACACACATGAGTCTTACTCCCACGAGTCACAAAGCCTTCCGGTTGTTCAATATAGACTTCCTCATCAATCTTGCTATTGAGGAAGGCTGTCTTTACATCCATCTGATGTAACTTCCATCCAAATACTGTAGCAAGAGAAATGATGGTTCTGATGGTAGTATACCTGGCAACAGGAGCAAATGTCTTATCATAGTCAATGCCTTCTTTTTGAGTGAAGCCACGAGCTACGAATCTAGCTTTATACTTCTCCACATTGCCATTAGTAACATGCTTGATTTTGTAAATCCATCTGGATGTCACCACTGACTTTCTTGTTGGTCTGGGAACAACTTCCCATACATCAGTCTTCATGATTGAACTGTACTCTTCAATCATGGCATCAACCCATACCTGTTGACTTGCTGCTTCTTCGTATGAGGAAGGTTCTGCACTGATGAGCTGGCTCATAAGACCGGAGTACTTTTGTGGTCTTATGCTTTCTTTGAAAGTCCTAGGAGGAGCTTTATGCTTCTTGGCTTCTTATACTGTTTCTCGGTACCAAGCAGGTCTCCTTTTGGAAGGAGGAATTTCAAGCAGTTCTTTTGGTGGACTTTCAGTATCCTCAGGTGCATCTGGAATTTGATCCTCAAATTCCTCTTCTTCCTTCTGAACTTCTAAATCTGGAACCTTAGGAGGAGGTACTTGATCTTCCTTTGAAAGCTCTTGTGTTTGACAAAACACAGCTTCCTCATGGAAGATCACATCTCTATTGACTTCAATGTACATTTGTCCAGGTACATAGATGCGGTAGGCCTTCAAGCTGTCACTGTAACCGACAAATATATCTTTCTTACCGGAAGGCTCTAGCTTGACCCTCTTTTCTTTTGGCATATGAATGTAAACCGGAGTGCCAAATATCCTCATGTGGTTAACTGCAAGTTTCTTGTTGGTGAAGACTTCTTCTGGAGTCTTCTCCCCCAAGATAGCATGAGGGATTCTGTTTTGGATGTACACAGCAGTACATGCAGCTTCAGCCCACAAGGATAAAGGAAGATCTAGATCTGTAAGCATGGCTTTAGCAGCTTCACAGATCGTTTTGTTCTTCCTTTCTGCAACCCCATTCTGCGAAGGGTTGTACGGTATTGTCAGCTCTTTCTTGATTCCTGCTTCTCGACAAAAATCATCAAACTCATTAGATTCATACTCACCTCCGTTATCTGATCTCAAGATACAGATGTGTCTGCCAGTTTGATTTTCAATTAGAGCCTTGAACTCTTTGAACTTGTCAAAAGTTTCACTTTTGGCCTTGAGGAAGTAAATCCATGGCTTCCGAGAATGATCATCTATGAACAAGACATAATACAAGCACCCACTTAAGGAGGGTGAAGACATAGGCCCACAAATGTTTGAGTGAATCAAATCTAATATGCCTTTAGATCTATTCTTGCTTCTGGAAAAGGATTTCTTAGTGTTCTTACCTAGAGCACATCCTTTGCAAATTCCATCATGTTTTGGAGATACCTCTCGCATACCTGTGACCATCTTCTGTAACCATGGAAGAGCTATATAGTGAAGGTGTCCAAACCTTCGATGCCACAACTCACATGGATCAACTGTATGATGTACCAAAGCATGAGTGGAATCTTCGGAAGCCTTATAAAGACCTCCCTCTCGAACCCCAATCTGTACAGCTGAGCTAAGCTTTTCATTCTTTGCCCATAGTAGGACCTTCTTGTCCATGAAGAGGAATCTGTAGCCCTTGTCCTCTAAGCCAACACTAGAGAGAAGGTTCTTCTTCAAACCAGGAACATATAAGACATCATTAATATGTAAAATCGTACTTGAATCAAGTTGAAGTGTAGTTGAGCCAACTCCTTCAATCTTGTAAGTGGAGTCATGTCCAAGTTCCACCTGTGTAATGAACTTCTTTCTATAACTGGTGAGAGCTCCACGGTTACCTGTCATATGCCTGGAGGCACCACTATCCACTAATCAAGAGGTAGTACTGTCTGTGATGGATCCAGAGAGAGCGAAGATCAGGTAGTACTCTCTTCTAGGTTTGTCTTCTTTGGTAGCCTTGGTGTTCTTCTTCTTCTTCTTCTTCTCTAGCTGAAGCTTGGAATCTTCTTTTGAATTTCCTTCTGGGCTGCATGCAATCCTTGGAAAAGTGCCCAAACTTGTGGCAATTATAGCATTCCACGTTTGAAACATCAGGGTACTTACCTTGAGGTTTCTTTCCCTTCTTTTGTTGAGGGGAGGGCTTCTTGAACTTCTTTGTCTTTGCTGCAAGTGCAAGGTTTCCTTCTTTAGTTGCCTTGCCTGAAGTCCTTCTCTTGAGGTTTCTTTCCCTTCTTTTGTTGAGGGGAGGGCTTCTTGAACTTCTTTGTCTTTGTTGCAAGTGCAAGGTTTTCTTCCTTTGTTGCGTTGCCTGGAGTCCTTCCCTCTTCTTCCAAGCAATCACGCCAAAGTTTTTCAAAGTTTGGATGATTCTCACGTCCACTGGCAGATGCGAGGAATGTTTCCCAAGAGTTTGGGAGACCATTGACTACAGTCTGCACAAGTTCATCGTCATCTACAACAATACCAATAGTAGTAAGTTGATCTCTTACCTGTGCAATCTTTGTGAAGAAGGGTCCAATCCCTCCATCCTTGTTCATCTTCAATGTTCAGAGCCTTTTCTTCAAGACTCTCTTCTGATTGGGAGCCTTTTTCTCATACAAGTTTGTCAAGGTGTCAAAGCATTCTTTGGCAGTCTTCAATGCTGTGATGTTGGGCATTAAAGTTTCTTTGACAGAATCATAGATGATCCTTCTAGCCTTAGCCTGCTTCTTCTTGTAAGCAACTCTGCCAGCATTAGATGTTGGCTCTTCACTGATGTTGAACACAATGTCATCAAGGTCATTTTCTTCTAGAATAGCTGTAAGCCTAGCTTTCTAGGAGTTGTAGTTGGCTGAACCTTGAAGCTTCTCTTCCGATCTAAAGATGTTGGTGGCCATCTCTGCCACTTAGTCAAATGTTAAGTCTGCAAAAATATCCCAAGGTCTAGGAAGACAACAGTAATATCCTTTTACTGGGTCTTCACATGCTAAGCTCTGATACCATGTTGAATTTTAGCATTAGTATGAATACTTAAAATTTT
The DNA here is from genome assembly GCA_001517045.1 of Pseudotsuga menziesii. Lineage (NCBI taxonomy): Eukaryota > Viridiplantae > Streptophyta > Pinopsida > Pinales > Pinaceae > Pseudotsuga > Pseudotsuga menziesii. The sequence continues at coordinate 120,092 of LPNX010615883.1, forward strand.
TTCAGACAAACAGACAACAAATGATAAGTGTAGTAAAACATCAACACATCAAAACACTGAACATAAGAGTTTTTCAGTGGGGAAACCTTTAAAGGACAAAAACCCCAAAAGCATTAGTAATTCATCTCTTCAATGAGATCACTGTGTTTTCAAGAATTCACAAACCCTAATGGTTTTGTACCACAGATAAAAAATCCACAAACTGAATTTTACATGAAAATCAAGATTAGGGCTTTCTGCCCTAATTCTCTTTGCTGCTCGACTAAGGCTGCCCAAATTGCGCGGAAGAAACAGTAGCTGTCTGCCCGAGTTTTCTCTCTCCTGCTCGAACCTGCTATTTTCCTGCCCGGATTTATTTTCTCCCTGTCTGAGCCCTGCCTGGATCTTCTCTCTCCTGCCCGTGATCTGCTGGACTCCTTCCGCTGCTGCCTGAACCTTGCTGGGCTGTTCTGCTGTTGCCCAAAGGTCTGCCGGGTTGCCTTTGCTGCTGCCCGAGCCCTGTTGGGCCTCTCTGCTGCTGCCCGAAGCTGTGGCAGAGCTCTGTCATCCTGCCCGAGGCCTCTCGGGACTGCCCAAGACCAACAATGACTTGCTGTGGGTGCCCGAAGGCACTAATAGGCAACTCGTGGCTTGTTAGGCCCTGCTGAGTGTGCCTGGTGGCACCAACAGGTTGCCCCAGCCCTGGTAGGGCTTGTCGAGGAGAAGGAGATGGCTGCCAGAGGAGGAGGGCAGTTGCTTGGAGCTGCTAACAGCCTGCCCGTGAGGGAAACCAGGCTGCCCATGAAGATCTAAGCCTGCCCAATGGAGGATCTCAACCTGCCTGTGAAGAAGGAAAGAGGTAGGGTGAAACCCTAGCACGTGTAGAAGTGGAAGACGCTGTTGTTGTTCTTCCTTGTGGGTGAAACCTTAGGTTAGGGTTTGATGAACAAGTGTTGATGTCCTAGCTAGACTCATCCATGCTAGGGCATAAACACAAAACTTCCTTCTCTTCAATAACCAGCGAATTCTTTTGTTGGAGCAGCTGTAAGTGTAAGAGCAAGTGTGTGATAATGAAATGGATTGATCTTCTTTTATAGCCTTTGAAGTCACTTGTAAGTGGATCAAAACTCAAAAGAACAAAATAATATTATTTTATTATTTTATTACTTTGACTTTTACCTTTAGTGGTACCAAAGGTCTTTTTGCACTTTCACTTTGACTCCTTAGTGGTACTAAGGGTCCTTATGTATTTTAGACTTTACTTTAGCCTTCTTCAAGTGCCTTGTGGTCAAAACAATTGGTCAAGGTGGTCCTTCATCCCCACTCAAAGTACATCATCATAAATAGAGAAAATTACTAATACTTTTATCTCACACTCTGTGTGACACCAGGATTGGATACTAAGGTGTCTTAACCAAGGGTAGATAAGCCTTGGAGAAGATCACAAAGCCCACTGATCAAGGGTCAGAGTATCACACATGCCGAAACCTGGTCTAGGGCTTATAGTGTTATCTTGGTAACAGACCAGGTGCCTCAGCCATAGGCTGCATAATTTGACACATGGTTAAATACTTGGTAACAGACCAAGCGCCTCCATTCTCTCGGAGAATGGCCTTCAACCCCGAGCTGAGTCCCTAGTCCCAGACTAGATGAAATTCTTGGTAACTGACCATGTGCCTCCATTCAAAGAATGGCCACTCAGCTCTAGGTTGAGTCCCCTGTTGCCGCCTAATACACACTTTAAAACACAGGAAAGTCTCCAACCCGCTGTGTGTGTCCTTGGGGGCAAGTTAGAGCTGGGGACCACTGTCACCACAGTCCACAACTCCTCCGTTTAGGCTAGATCCCAACAGAGCCAAGGGGGGTAGTCCCTATGGAAAGACTATGTTCCAGGTTTATTAATTATTAGTTAAAGGGATCTTTTACTAAGATTACAAAATTACAAGACCAGTGCCTAGATTAAAAGGAGTCAAAAGATTACGAGTTACAAACTTACAAAAGAAATAAAGATGATTTTCCACAGTCTAACAAATGAGATGAATAGATGAACAAATGATACAATAATGAATCAAGATATCTCGGCAATGTACAGTTGATCTAAATTTATCAAGAATAACAAATCAAGTGAAATAGTTACAGTTTAAACAACAGTTAAGCATCCACCATAAAAACAATTGCAGCACTGAAAAGTAAATAAACTTGAAAAGTAGAGAGTTGTAGTGCAATGCTGGAGTGAAAGAGTGCTGAGATAGAAGAGTGTTGTGGAACCGATTTTGAATTGTCTCTTGGTTTATTTTATTTAATTTTATTAAAGTTTTTCTTCTTGGATTAAGTTTTAGAATCGGTGGTGTGACTACCCCGATCTAGTTCTTCTCAAACCGAAGAGGGATTGCTGTTGCGCTCAACAGGTGGGAGCAAAGCCCACCCCTAGCTCACAGGTCAAACCCCAATGGCCCAGTGCTCACAAGGAGGACGTCGATGCGCCTAGAGGCCCCCTCGGTCTACTACCCCTTGCAGCTTCCGAGTCACTGTTTTTAATCAATTCGAAAATCGCTAGATGGATGCCTATTAAACTAAGACTTCCCTTTCCCCTGGTCGTATCTCGGAGTACCCCGGAGGGTGATAATCGAGTAGAGGAGTAGGATGTGGGAAGTTGTTGTTGGTAATTTTTTAAAAGTTAGTTTTAATCTTGATGGTTAATATGCAAGGTTTATTTTAAAGTGATCACCAAGATGACTTGGGAAATAAAGTGTTTGATTGTAGTGGGTAAAAATGAATGTTATTCTAATTACCTAAGCCCCCACTTCCCCTGTTTTTCATATCCAGCTTGAATTCCCTAAAGGGAGATGACAAGTGGATAGAGGATACACAGGTTTAATGGGTTGTATGATTACTTTAACAGAAAGATAAAACTTGCATAAACAGAAAAACTTAAGCAAATATTAGCCTACTTCCTACTCTACTTCCTACTCTTATTTATTATAGATTACAAAAGCTTATAAGCTTTGAAGAATACCCCAAGAGACTCTCTTTGGGGTTTACAAAAATCAGAAAAAATATGGAAGAGAGGTGAGGATTGGAACCTCTTTTGTGCCGGTTGAAGTTTGAGGAAATTTTGTGTCATTTTGGGCAGCAACTCTCCTTTAAACGTGCATAACCTGTCAAAAACCAGCGAACTACTCTTCGCTGGAAATCATAGAAACAACACTAAAATTGTTGTTAAATATTAGCACAAGATTTACAAATTTACATAAAAAAATATGACAGACAAATATTTTTTATTACTCTGAGCGCTTCGTGTTTTGACCTCGATCCTTTGAGGTCAGACGTGGGATACCACGATTAAGCTCAAAGTGTAAATAAATATAAGCTGAAATTGATACAATTACAAATTTACAAAAAAAATTTCTGAATGTAATAAGTGACAGTAATATGTTATTTAGAGGGCTGGAAAATGAGTTTCCAGCCACCCAAATGATGTGAAAATAGCAGAAATAAAAGGGTAAACTAATATATGAGAGGTTAGGGCCCTAAAACAAGGGTTATATTCACTAAACAGTGAATAAAACTCAGTTTTAAACAGGCTGAAAGTAGATGGCCGAATTGAAAATATTGCCGGAATGATATTTGGAGAGATCTCCTTGCTTGGATAACCTGCAAATATAATCTATGACTGCAAAATATTGTAATCCTAGAGATGAATACCTAACACTTCCTGCAAAACACTTTGAAAGAAATGTTAAATCATTCATAAGAAAGAGTAAAAGCACTTTTACTCTTTAATCTCTCCACAAAACACTTTGTGGAGAGCTAACTAGAAAATATAATAAATGCAAACAAGACAAAAAACAAAGTTACCTCAAGAGTAGTAGATCATGAAAAAATTTGCAGCATAGTATCCCTCCAAAGAAATTTTTATTCAATGGCCCAACTTGGGCAAATCTTCAATACAATGGTAGCAAGAATGAGAGCAAGAAATTCCGGCAGCATAACAATAGCATGAATAATCCTGATTAATGAGGGAGTGAGACCCTCATTAAATAGTTGAAATAATCCCCAACTCCTTAATGATAAATGGTTGAGATTAGATCTAGATCTAGGGTTTAATCTCTACCCCTAGATCTAGGTATTTGATTTTTCCATTCTTCTCAATTAATCCATACCCTTGGATTATTTTTAATCAATGGCTTAATGTTTAATCCATGTCAAAGTATTCTCAATCTTTAGATCTAGGTCTAAGATTTATTTTCACCCTTAGATCTTGCTTTTAGGTAAAGAAATAAAATGGAAATAAAATGGGCCCATAGGCTAGGCGTCCTCCTTTAAATGGTTAGCGCCTCACTAAATTGACGCCCCATCATAATGGTAGTGCTCCTCTAAAAACGTGGGCCCTTTTCAAATAAAAACGTGGGTTTCTTCTATGTTGGCGCCACCTCTAACTTTAGCGTGGGTCCCTCTCCATGTAGCGCCCTTCTCTATAGACTAGCGCTCCTCCATTTTGCATGATAGCACCCCATTAAATATAGCGTTTTCCTCTAGATTTGGCCGCGCCCCCTTTAAATTTCGTGGGCCCTCTCCAAAAGATAGCGTGGGCCTCATGTATAATAGCGCCTATCTCCAATTTAAATGGCCGCCCTTCTATTTGATGTAGCGCTCCACTATTTTTGTTGGAGTCTTCATACATGGTGACGCCCCTCTTTAATACTAGCGCCTCCAAATTAATGTGGTGACGTCTCCAAATATGGTGCCCTACTAAAAGTGCATGTGAAAACGTGGGCCCAAGAGCTAGCGCCCTCCAAACTTAGCTTAGGGTTTGCCATTTAACTTAGCTTTGACTTTAGTCATGAGCTCCATTAATAAAATTTAACCTTAGACTTAGGCTAAAATAAATATTCACCTTAGATTAAAATTTTCAATTTAATTTTTTAAATTTTCCAATTTTGACTTAGGAAAATTTAAAAATAACTTAAAAATTAATATCTAGGCCATGGGGGGGTGAAAAACTTTGGAATAAGTTTTCTTAGGCTTAGGAATCCCCCAACTAACTTACCATGGCATTTCTTGATTTTTTACTTCAAAATCAAAAAATGTGAATTTTGACTTAGGGAATTTAATTAATTCCCTAGGAAAAATAGACCTTGCTTAGACAAAAATGGTCTATCTCCTCAACCACTCATAAGAATGACATGAGACTCGAAGCAGTGGCTTAGGGGGTTTCATAGCAATTAACTTTGCATTCATAGCCCCTATTACAAAATGCCATGCTCGAGCGATTACATTATTACATCAGCGACTGAGTTAATTAATCACCAAGGGGTGAAATTAATTAACTAGAAAAAATAATTAAAAATACAACAACACAACGAAACTCCGCAAGACTCTACACAGATGCCTAGCATGGTCATGAATCACACTTTGAAGCCTTAGCCACCTCATGGAATTGACTGGTAGAACGCCCGTCACCACTTTGGAGGATTTTGAGTGAAAACCAAACCGATTAAACTCGTTTGTTCAACAAGGTCAATAGGAAAGGGAAAAACACTCGATGAGGGGACTTCCTTAACAACCTGTTCCATGGTGTGGCATCCATATCCTATGACCCACACTAGCACATAAAATTACATTAATTTTCCCACGCAGGGGAGCGGACGTTTCGTTTTACAAAGGGGCAATTGCCCTGCAGAAGTGAAAAATCCTCAGATTTTTCTAAGGTACAATTATGTACATCCTCATGTACATGGAGTTGCCACTTAGTCGAAATAGGTGGGCAACATCCCCTAGTGCTAGACTGGTTCCACATCCTGGTCCCAGACCAGATGTCTCCATTCAACAGAATGGTCACTCAACTCAAGGTTGAGTCCCCCAGTGCTGGATTGGTTCCATATCCTGGTCCCGGACCAGATATCCCCATTCAACAGAATGGTCACTCAACTCAAGGTTGAGTCCCCCAGTGCTGGACTGGTTCCACATCCTAGAACAGGACCAATTGTCTCCATTCTCCTAAGAGAATGGCTCTTGATGCTGCTCAGAAAAATCAAAATCAACCAGTTATCAAAGATCAGCATCAAGCAGTTGCATTGGTTCCCGTCCAGTTGGTAGCTCTAGTGGCCATCTTTCATAGCTATATTTTATTTTAAAATATAAAATGATTTCTTTAAACAAGAGATGGATTGCACTGGGCTACTTTCCTTTCTCTAAGCTGCTACAATTGGGGTCACTCTTCCATCACTTCTTGCTCTGAACATGCTGCTGTCTTCTCGGCAAAGCTATGACTCCACTGGCAACTTACGAATATTGTTGTGAATATCTGATTGAGTGAAATAGTTTGAAATGTGATGCTTGACTTTCTATGCTTTGCTAGCATGTAATTATGATTATGTGACAGTGAAAGTGGCCAAAATACTTTTCTCTTTTTATCATGATGCCAATGCCAAAGAGATCTGAGCTGAAATTTTAAATTTCTCTTACCAGAAGTCTTCTGTTTTCTATTTTTTACTCTTTTTCACTATAGAGCACAGTCTGTTGTGTGTAATCCTCTACAATGGAGTTTTTGCATTAACTCATTAAATTGATGTCAATCGTGGTCTTATGAAGAAAAATATGTCAGAATTAGAATTGCAGTTTGGAAGAAGTCCATTTGTTCTCAATTATCAACATGAGGATACAAGATTCAGGATATAGGAAAGCAAGAGATAAAGTTTTATTGGTAGCCCTGCGATGCTCCCATCCGAAAGTTGTATTGAAGCTATCAATATCAGAGGTACTGCTCTCCGTTGATGCATTTGAATGGCCATTGTCAGGCACCAAGGAATTCAAATCGGAATTGGAAGTTTCCTGCAACAACAGAAGGGATTTTTGTTGGTATTTATCACTGGGATTTTATAGTTGGTTTCTATCACTGGGACGCCACACATGCAGAGCATGAGTGATCTGAGTAATTTTTCGAGCATAGCAAAGGGTTGAATGTGAAGATGAAATGACTAAATTTGATTTGGGTGATAGCAACATTCAGGCATTTTTCGTGAGTGCCAGAGAATAAGCATGGATATGTTCACTGTTTTGGGTGGGTTTTTGTGAAGAATTGAGTGTTGTATTCAGGCAGAGATGGAGACAAGACGATTAGATTTTGATGCTTCCTTGCCTTCCTGCAAGAGATTGCTCAAAGGGCTGAAGTAAAACGATGGTTATGTTCTTATTCTGAAAAGGATTTTGAGAATGGAAAATGAGAGAAGGCAAATGGGGAAATGGGTTCTCCTGGATTTATGATTTGCAGTACCTGGGGACTCCTGCACTTGAGAGGGCGAAGAACGACAAAACATTTGCTTCTGTTTGCAAGTCTTTTAATTGTCAGCTCAAATCTGGGAGGGAGCTAGGGTTTGAAAATTGCGTAAGGAAAATGATTGCATGAGAGCTAGGGTTACTAGCTAGATGCAATTGAGATGTTAATCCTTGGACATTCTCACTTTCTGTAGCAGATATTGCTGTAAGTTTTGTAAAAGAATCTTGTAAATTAAAATGTAGTGTTTTATAAAAGGAATATTGTAAATTAAAATGTAGTGTTTTATGAAAGGAATCTTGTTTAGTGGATAAAATGTTTTAGGTGAAAGAGTCATAAACTAATTTTTAATTCATTGCTTTATAAAAAATGGAAAACTAAATAAATGTGATAGCATCGACAATTTTTTTAAAAGAATAGCTAAGAAGGTGGTATCATTCAATCGCATTCATTAAAATTCTCATCTCTCAAGCCTTGTTCTAGGCCATCTACATTCATTTTCCTTCAAGCAGTACTGCAATACGTCTTTTGTTCTTCGGCGTGCTTAGTACGTTGAGGGAGAACATGACTGCAAACTGAAACTACGAGGAAAGGAGACCATCATACATCCTTGCCAATTGCATTCAATCACTGCCATTAGCATTTAATGAGGGGAGGAGGTAACATGCCAATTTTTTAAAATTTTGATCTTAAATTGGCTTTGATTTTCTTTTTCTGTTTGACAATTTATATCCCTCCTGTAGGGATTTATGTCTTATCAGGAGCGTCCTTCACCAATCAAAAAATCTAATTTTAAATTTTTTGAAATTATTATATGTATTTGTAATTATGAAGAAATAAGTTTAATATATATTTATGTCAAAATATAATGGTACCTTTTGAAAATTTATGTAAAATAGGCCAAACTAATGCAAAGTCAAATGAGTTTGACTTCTAAATGAAAAGTATATCCCTGCAAAGTCAAAGTAGTTACTCCCTGTCAAGTAGGGACTACACTTTTCATTAAGAAGAAAACATAGTTTGACTATACATTAGTTTGCTTTCCTTACATAAATCTTCCTTATGTTTTATAATGTTTCAAAATATATATATATATATATTAAGAAGAATTTCCTTATAATTATAAATAAATTTATCAATTTTAAAATTTCAATAAAGCAATTTTTTGATTGGTGAAGTACACTATGGATGAGACATAAATCCCTGTAGGAGGAATATCAATTGTCAGATCACAAAATTGAAATTAAAATAATTTAAAAAAAAATTCTTTCATTGGGAACATTACCTATCACTTTAAATGAAATCTTGTTATGGGGTACTTTCTTAAATGCAGATGGATTATGAATGAGACAAAAATCATTGAAAAATTAAAATAAAAATAATCTAAAAACAAAATTCTTTCATTCCAACATAAAAGTTATGCGATGTAATGTTCTGATATTGATAAATAGGGAATTGACTGAGGACATTTAGTACCGGGAGCATATTAGAACAATTATTCATTATTATTAAGTCATCAGTGTAGTAAAGAGGGCCATTAGAGTTATTATCATAAAGCATGCAAGCCTTATTTCTTCAGTTTTAAGTCAACGAGCAATTAGAATTGCATGCATGCAAAAAGTAAAGTGCAAACCCTAAAAGTGACATGCAAACCTTAAAAGTACATGCTAAAACTATATAAGAAGGGTCATTGAACCAAAAAGGATCATCCATGATTATTATTATCTTTGAGTTTGGTTTCGAGAGCAGCAGCAACAAATTGGGGTTGGAGACAGAAGTCTTTAGCTAACAAGTGTTTTCGGGAGCGAAATCTATCTGCCCTAATCACCTCAGGGTGGATCACTTAGATCCACCATCAGCTATTCATTGTATTCAGTGTTATTCAAAGATCCAGCATATAGGTGAAGATATAAAGCAATTTTTTGATTGGTGAAGTACACTATGGATGAGACGTAAATCCCTGTAGGAGGAATATCAATTATCAGATCACAAAATTGAAATTAAAATAATTTAAAAACAAAATTCTCTCATTGGGAACATTACCTGTCACTTTAAATGAAACCTTGTTATGGGGTACTTTCTTAAATGCAGACCGATTATGAATGAGACAAAAATCATTGAAAAATAAAAATAAAAATATCTAAAAACAAAATTCTTTCATTCCAACATAAAAGCTATGCTATGTAATGTTCTGTTATTGATAAATAGGGAATTGACTGAGGACATATAGTACCGGGAGCATATTAGAACAATTATTCATTATTATTAAGTCATCAGTGTAGTAAAGAGGGCCATTAGAGTTATTATCATAAAGCATGCAAGCCTTATTTCTTCAGTTTTAAGTCAACGAGCAATTAGAATTGCATGCATGCAAAAAGTAAAGTGCAAACTCTAAAGGTGACATGCAAACCCTAAAAGTACATGCTAAAGCTATATAAGAAGGGTCATTGAACCAAAAAGGATCATCCATGATTATTATTATCTTTGAGTTTGGTTTTGAGAGTAGCAGCAGCAGTAGCCGCAACAGCGAGTTGGGGTTGGAGACGGAAGTCTTCAGCTAACAAGTGTTTTCGGGAGCTAAATCTACCTGCCCTAATCACTTCAGGGTAGATCACTCAGATCCACCATTATCTATTCATCTTATTCAGTGTTATCCAGAGATCCAACATATAGGTGAAGATATTATTGCAGGTTCATGCTTTACTGCTGGAAACAACTGGAAATACCAGAACAATTTGCTGGGATTCAGGAACTCAATATTTCTCCCGCATGTCACTTCCATTCTTCTCGGAAGGGGCATACTATTATACTGGGAGCTCAACAGGCTGCAGAATGCACATTTGAGAGAGATACGAGCTCCACATGTGTGAAACAAGGGCGTCACTCCCTTAGAAGAAAACAATTCGCTATTGGTCCTAGAGAGGTCAGAAATCTTGCATGTGCCCATCAGAATATCCGGGAAGGGTGCACTACCAGGTCTAGAAAGTCTCATCCTTATCCAACAAGTATTGGAACAGTTACAGCATAATCATCATTCAGAGAAGGGGCGTTTTTATTGCATGGGTGAACCTCCTGGAGCAACAACACGTTTTCTAGGCTACATCTCTTGCATGGCATGCATGTCTCATTTATATTGAAGAGCTATCACATCTATAATTATTGGTATGTTCCTCAAATCTAGTTGAGTCGCATTTCCTATTTTTTCTCTAGATCTGCTATATTTTATGGCCTTTTGGAATGGCACTGTTTTGCATGCAAAATTTTACTATATTTCTAGCACACCTGAAGCACAGAAACCACAAACATATTATCAAACAAGATAGAATATCAGTTGGGATATTACATGCGAGGGGTACCTCTACCTGCCACTTACAAAGCTAAAAACTTATAAAACATTACTTAGAAAAATAAATTTACATAACATGAATGGTCTAATTGCAAATGAACTCTCTCGTTTATGACCTTCTCCTTTGTCTTCTCCTATGTAATCCATTGGGATATTCCATGGCGAGAGTCTGGTTTGAAAGCTCTTGCCATGGAATAGACTCTGGTTTGAAACCCTGCAAACTTTTAGAAAACAGTCAAATTCCCTTCGGCCAAAGCTTAATAGGGCATCTTAGGACCCATTTTTTAACAGAATCAGTAAAAACTTGCAGCAGTTCAAGAAAAAAACCAAGAAAAACTTCACATTCTTTGTATTTTTTCAGTTGACTTCGGAGTGGCAGGCGTTTTGTCCTTTTAAATTGAGGATTTAGTGGCAAAGCTCAAGTTCTGGGTACCTCACTCGAATCTATTTACTTGTTCGAGGGTTTGTAAGATTGATAAGGAAAATTTTTTGGACCTTTTGAGAAGACTTGAACAAATTTTTTCCTGAAAATCTCACTATCTTGTGAGCCAGAGGTGCTGGTTGGCGCGAATGGGGCGTTTATGCTTTTTCCTTTACGCAAACCGGTGGAGCTCTGTAGAGACATCATTTTAGCCTGTTTTTGTGTTGTGCTGATTTGATTGATGGAATTATGTGAGCTAGGAGAAAAATCTTTAAGAATTTCATGGTTTGACACACTTCAGAAGTGGAGTCGGTCTTTTTCAGTCATGGTGTCCTATATCTCAGGCTTTTTAAAAGTTGAAGAAGGTTCTAAAGGTGATTCAACATGTGTTTTTATGGGTTCAATGAGGGTTACGGGAGCAGTGTTATGGGCAATGACGTATATTTATGTTATAGGTACACTGCCTCTTATCTTTAACTTGCTTGTAGTATTTTTTTTTGAATTTTTTCGTGTCTCCTGTTTTCCAAGTCACGCTAGCTGGTTAAGGCAAGTTACTTTTATCTCAGTTATTAGCATGAAACCAAATCAAATCACTTAAGTCTATATTTCTTTTAAAAATTTAAATAAGATATGTATAATAAACTCTCTCTTTCCCTCTCGCTCTCTCTAAGTATATGTTAAACTTTTAGGGTTAGGATAGTTTTTAACATAAGAAATAAATTTTAATGCCTGAATAGAAATATAAAACAAGATTCAGAATAATACTGCTCCAATCAATTTAACTACAAATAAAATCACACATAATTTTCATCTCTTTCAACTTTAACACTCCATTGGTCACTGTGTTAAAGTTGGTCCTCAAGATTCATCAAATGCCATGTACAGTAACAACATGATAAAATAATGTACAAGAGATATCGGCAGTAAAGAATCATAACCATTATTTGAATCAGCCTTATACTCAGATATTTTAGATTTGATCTTGTCATCGAAGGGACAAGTCAACTAGGGAAACAATTTACGTACCTTGAGAGAGAGCCTAAGAGGGTTAAAGCAGAAGCATATTGACCTAGACTTTTTAGTCAACAAGCATAGTCATACCTAGTACAATCATGCTGACAACGGACATACAATCATGACAAGTAAGAATGTAGTCACATTATGCAGAGACACACGACATACTTTTACATTGTCATGCTAAGTAGGAGACACATGGTCATGCTGAGAAACCCACAGTCCACACTAAAAGCGAAACTCAAGGTCACGCTGGGAAAAACCCACAGTCCATGCTGAAGGTAGAAACTCATAAGTCACGGTGAAGAACAACCATGCTGAGGAGTCACACGAAGGAATAGTCATGTGGAGGGGACACCTGGAGGAACAGTGACGAAGAACCCACAGTCACGTGGGAGAGATATAGCCACGCGGGAGAAAGAAAAGAGAAGCGGTCAAGCTAGGGCGTCACTATCATGCTGAAACAATCACATAGAGAGTTTACAGTCACGCAGGAGAAATACAACCACACGGGAGAAAGAAAAGAGAAGCGGTCAAGCTAGGGCGTCACTATCATGCTGAAACAGTCACGCAGAGAGTTTATAGTCACGTGGGAGAGATACAGTTGGCCTCACCTTGGAGCTCACACATGCTAGTGCTCATGCTGGAGGAACACATAGTCACGTGGAAGAGGATAGACACAGTCACGTGGGGAGTTGCAGATGTTGGGCGGAGGGTTCTCATGGAGCAGCAAAGAAATCACATGGAGTAATAGTGGTGGTCACGCTGAGGGAGAGAGCTCGGTCATGCTGAGGGAGAGAGCTCGGTCACGCTGGAGCAACAAACAACGAATCAGATCCATATATCATGTTTAAAAGAAAACTTTAATTTTTAATCTTGATACTCCTTAAGATAGGGTATCAAAGGTCTAAACATTAATAAGATGGTCCAAGTTAAAAATTATAAACATAACTAATGGTCCAAAGGTTTTATAAAGTGAAAACTATAAAACTTAGGGTAGTATCAAAAAGGTCCAAGAATGGTCCAATGATCATAAAAATAAAATCATAAGATAAAAAAGGGGTCCAAAGGTTTTATTAATAAAACCATAAAGAATGTTTTATTAATAAAACGATAAAGTAAAATATGACTTGGGATAAAACCCATAAGGTAAGAGTCAAAGGCGCACACATAATAAGAGTGTTAGGACCAAGTAAGATAAAGGATCATGAGTCAACCACGGTGGTCACAATAAAAACAACCTGTTAGACACACCAGGCACACAGAGAGCGGGGGGGTAGGGGGGGGGGGAATCTGTGTGTGCAGTCTTTATTATTTTTTCAATTTTAACAATCAACAACTAATTCATCAATGCATTGTTCTACCATTTGCATAATCATTTCATAAACATCTATCACTTCATCATTTATAAATCACAAGCATCTGAATGATGAAGTCATAACAAGAACCATAGCACAAGAGAACACAACATCATATGATTTTGTAATCTTTTTGTATTTGTTTTGGAACAGCTACAACCGTGAGGTAAAATCAGCACCTACTGATACAAAGAGCACCAACTCTTCATCCAGGACTCTGCCTGGTTTTCTTAGACTCTGCTAAGAAGGATTTGAGGAGTCCAATCCTCAAGTGCAAGACTCAACTTGCAAGCTTGATGCCAATCTATGATTGTCATCAATCTGCTGCACAAACATACCTTTGCTCTTCAACCTTTGCTCAATCAATCTCTGCTCAATAGGCGATATGTGTTAGGTCTACTGCTATCATTGCCACTTGTCATCAATGTGTCATCTGCTGTAGATATCACTGCCATACTGCAGTAGGTGTCAAACTGTCATCATCATCATGGTCTTCTTCACTTTGTCACTGATCATAACTTGACAGAGCTGAGCATGTCAAGTCATCAAGGAAGTATTCAATACAGTCACAGAGATGTCATCAATCCTCTTCATTGCTTGTCATGTCTGAAGTTATCATTGTCACACATACCTTGTCATGTCTTAGCTTGTCATTAGGATAACTCAGCCTTGGACTAATCACACTCCACACTCAGCCTCATGAACTAGGGCTGTCATCTTTTGTCAATGTTTAAGCTTTGTGTTGTCAACCTCATGGACTGTGTATACATGCACACCTCTTTCCAGGCAACTAAACCCCAACACACATGTCAAACTGAACTGTGTATCAACCTTGGACTTGGAAGCATCAAAAGTTGAACTGTGGAAGAAACTCGGGCTTGTCTAGATGCTGAGAAAGACCCCATCCAAACCCCAAGTCTGAACTATGTGTTCTTACAGACAAATTCGGATGTGTTTCAAGCTTGACTGTGCATACAAGCTTGCACTGTGGACCAATTCGGACTGTGTCTCAACCACTGTCATCTACCTCAGACTTGAAGTCAAACTCGGGGCTGTTCATCACTCATCATCCTAGGGTTCCAAACCTCTTCACAAGAGATTGTCAACTTCTTCAAGCAATTAGGGCTGTCATCTTTTCAGCTCCAAGGATCTCCAAACTGAACTGTCATACTCTTTTCAAGCTTAGACTGTGCTAAGAAGATCCAAATCAAGTTCAAAACGGACTGTGTAATGAATGGAAGAGAACGCCAACCAACGTGCATCACCTTGGACTTGAAGATGATCTTAACCACTTTATATGACTTTAAAAAAAAATTGAGGCTGTGTATCAATCTTGACTGTGCATCACCTTGGGCTTGAGGCAGTCATCTCTATCATGCATTTCGGGCTGTCATATGAAAACATTACTCCAAGACATCAGTGTTACTAGGGCTGTCTTGAACCCTAAAAGATGTCACTGTGGAAGTCTCAAAATGTGGTCTGTGGCCTCTTCAAAGGTTCACCAAAATCGGATTGTCATAGGACTGCCATTTCAATTCAGGACATAAAGATAAAAAAAAATATTATCCACCATTTTCAGGACATAAAGATATGGACCAAAATTATCCACCATCTGCTGCAATAAATTCGGATGGGACTGTTAGGGCATCTCTGCAATTTTGGGTTGTTTAGACTGAGTAGAATAGGACTGTTTTTCTTCAAAAACTCATGAGATGGTAAAGACCCCAAGCAAGACAACTAGGTCTGCAAATTTCGGACTGTCAGAAGAAACACTGTAAATTGCTGCTGCAAAAAAAATTTCATGGTATTCCTCCTCCTACTGCTGCCACCGAACCTCAGCAACAGTCTGCTGCTGCTATAAAAATTTCTGCGTTTTTTTTTTGTGGACTGCTGCCACTCGAAATTCCTCAGTCACACAGCGAAAAACCTCAGAGCACTTCCGAATTTTTTCATTTTCTCTTTGCAAAATGAAATTTCGATTGGGTATTTATACTGGTTTTCCAAAATATTTTTGGAGCCGACATGTCTATAAAGAATTATTGCTATTTTTTATTTTGATTTTAATTTTTTTTTTAATTTCTTTTAATGATTGTTGGGGTAGAAGGGTCATCACCCAACCTTGCAACCTATAGTCCATGTTAGGACTGCCATGTTAAGATCATTTACTTTAACCACGTCAAGGGCTGTTCATGCAACTGTGATGGCTTCAAATATTGTGTGCAAGACCCAAATTCCCACAAGTGTGAGGATCATCATAACCACTTCACCATCGTACTTCAAGAACTTCAAACGGTCTTCATCAACAACAAGCAAGAGGTATTCAAGTCTTCAAGGTACCATATGCAAGAGCAACATCATAGGTTCCATACAAAAGGCATCCTCATGATAGTCAAATGCAAGGTTAATATCCAAGAACCATCAAGCAACCGTATGCAAAAGTATGGTCATACTATCATGCCATCTAACCACAAGGGAGACCATACATCCATACATCATCATCAGTCTCCATCTAGAGCTCCAAAGACTTCAAGAGTGCTATTTCATCAAGGTCTTCATCACGTGCAAGCAGTGGGCTCCAAGGACATCAAATGACATATACCAGGTGTGTGTGGGCTTCATGACCAACTTGTGGGTCCAAGCACTTCTTCAATGGCTTCTTCATCAAGCAAGAGGCTTCATGGTCTTCTTTAACCACCTCAACCACACTAGGAGACCTCCAAGGGTCAAGATATCACTTGTGGGGTAGATGGGCCTTCTTCTAGGGTACCATGACACTATCAGAGCATAAATGACCACAGAATGGGTCATTAATGCTTCTCCAAGCCATCGAGGGCTTCTCCATCGTTTACCAAGGCTTCCGGACCATCTCCAAGGTCTTCAGTGTCTTCAGCAAGGTGGTGGCTTCAAGATCCAAGCTTGTGGGTACAAGGACCTTGTCAATTGGGTACAAGGTGCTTGAAGGCACAAACCCACTCTGTAAGGGATCCAAGGCACTGCAAGTGGAACTTGGTGGCATTAATGACAACCTATGGGGCCACTGCAAGTCCATGTTGGCATCAATGACAATTTCATCAACACAACCCACATACCCACAAGATCAAGGTGAGTCAAACATTTACTTATAGGACCAACACGACCAAGGGATTTAATCTTTTCTCTCTCTCAAGGTACATTGTTTCATATATTTTATCATCACTGTATAAGGGGAAGATCCAAACCAGATGGTACAATCCTTGGGTCCTCAATACTGCTCATAAGGGTTAGGTGCTGGTGACATCATCAAGGGGTGGCCAGTCCCTTGAGAAATAACATAGTTGTACATCACACATCATTATCTTGGTTAACTGACCAAGATACTCCATTCTTTAAAGAATGGCTCTCAACCCTAGGCCGAGTTTCAGTCCCAGACTGAATCATGTTGATCAACCACCTGGTCCTTGATCAAGTCCTCCATTCTCTCGGAGAATGGTCCTCAGTACTAAGCTGAGCTTCAGTTCTAGACTGAATGTTGATTAACCACCTATAGGACCTGCTTGGTCTCAAACCAAGAATGTCTTTGCCTCTACCTACAGGATATACTTGGACATCATGTCCTTGGTCCCAGACCAAAATACCCTAGAGGCACATAGGGGCTCTAGCCACATGCTAGGGGCTTTGCCATTGCATCAACCTGCTTGGTCCCAAACCAAGAACCCTGGGAGACTACTAGGGCCCTTGGGGTACCTTCTAGGGTCTTACTCTGCCCTAGTCAACTGACTAGGGTACCATCCTCCTTGAGAATGGGTCTCGTAGTTGCACTAGTGTGAAGAACGACAAAACGATTGGTTTTGTTTCCAAGTCATGTAATTGTGAGCTCAAGTATGGGAGGGAGCTAGGGTTTGAAAATCGTGGTAAGGAAAATGGTTGCATGGGAGCTAGGGTTAGCAACTAGATGCATTTGAGATGCTGAGCCTTGGACATTCTTGGTTTTTGTAGTAGATATTGTTGTAGGTCTTGTAAACTAAAATGTAGTGTTCTATAAAAGGAATCTTGTTTAGTGGATAAAGTGTTTTAGATGAAAGCCATAACTAATTTTTGATGGAGCGCTTTCTAAAAGATGGAAAAGTAAATAAATATGATAGCATTGACAATTTAAAAAAAAGAAAAGATTAAAAGGTGATATCATTCAATTGTATCCATTAAATTCTCACCTCCCAGGCATCATTCCTGGCCATGTGCATTCATTTTGCATTCCTTTTGATTCAAGCGATACAATATTACTTCTTTTGTTATTCGGCGTCCTTAGCACATTGAGGGAGAAAATGACCGCAGACTAAAACTACAAGGAATGGAGACTGCCATACATCCTTGCCAATTGCATTCAATCATTGCCATTAGCATTCAATGAGAGGAGGTAATGTGCCATTTTTCTAAAATCTTGATTTTTAATTTTGTTTTTCTTTTTGACAATTTATATCCCTCCTGCGGGGATTTATGTCTTATCAGGAGCGTTCTTCACCGATAAAAAATCTATTTTTTTTAAATGATTACATTATATTTTAATTATGAAGAAAATAAGTTAAATATATATTTATGTCGATATATAATGGTTCCTTTTGAAAATTTATGTAAAAATGATCAAAGTATTGCAAAGTCAAATGAGTTTGATTTCTAAACGAAAAGTATATCTTTGCAAAGTCAAAGTGGTTAGTCCATGCTAAGCAGGGACCATACTTTTCATTCAGAAGTCAACATTGTTTGAATATACATTAGTTTGCTTTCCTTACTTAAATTTTCATATTGTTTTATAATGTTTCAAAAAATACACATTAAGAATAATTTCTTTATAATTATAAATAAATTTATCAATTTTAAAATTTCAATAAAGCAAGCTTTTGATTGATGAAGTATACCATGGATGAGACATAAATCTCTGTGGGAGGAATATCAATTGTCAGATCACAAAGTTAAAATTAAAATAATTTAAAAACAAAATTCACTCATTGGCCACATTACCTGCCACTTTAAATGAAATCTTGTCATGGGGTACTTTCTTGAATGTAGATTGACTAACTATTAAATGACATCATGAATGAGGCATAAATCATTGAAAAAATAAAAATAAAAGTAATTTAAAAACAAAATTCTTTCAATTTAACATAAAAGCTTATGCAAGGGGGTACCACTTACTTGCCACCTAAAAAGTTAAAAAATTATAAAACATTACTTAGAAAATTAAATTTACAAAACATGGATGGTGTAATTGCAAATGAACTCTTGTTTATTACCTTCTTCATCTTCTTCCATATAACCCATCAGGCCCCTCACCAAAAGCTCTTGCTATGGAATTGACTCTGGTTTGAAACCCAACAAACTTTTTGAAAACAATCAAATTCCCTTAGGCCAAAGCTTAATAGGGCCTTTTAGGACCCATTTTTTAATAGAATTGGTAAATCTTTGCAACAATTCAAGAAAAAAACCATGAAAAACTTCACATTCTTTGTATCGTTTCAACTGACTTCAGAGTGGCAGGCATTTTGTCTTTCTAGACCAAGGATTCGGCGACAAATCTCAATTTTTGGGTACTTCACTTGCGTAAGGCTCCTGAGCCCTCAACCAATAAACCATAGCCAGATCTATTTTCTTATTGCCATAACCATTCCTCTCTCCCTCCCTAATCTAAGGAAGAATAGAGTGCTCTCCCCGTGCTCCTCCTAAAACATTTACGATGGACATATAAAAAATAATAACCAAGCAAAACTTAAGAACTTATTTTGTACTTTAGAATAAAACTTTAAAATATAGTTTTATTGAAATGAACGTTGTTGTCCGCCGATTGCACTCCAGCAGCAGAAATCTTTCGAAAGCTGTCTCCTCACTTGAGAAAGCAGGAGAGGTGTGACATTGGGGGCAAGCACAGAGCCAGGTACTGTCACCTACTCCTAGATCCTTCGTTTAGGCTAAGTCCTAACGAAGCCAAGGGGTTTAGTCCCTAACAAAGAGTTTCTAAGGCTCAATGTGTTTAAGTTAATTTTGTGAAAGTGATGTGGATGGGTGTTGTTTAGGAGTTTATTTATGATGAAGATGATTACAATTATAAAAATTTTAAACATAAGACAAAGGCAATCCACGTTGCTGTACTAGATTAAGAGATGAACAATATATCAAGAACTTATGAAAATAAAATTGCATCCACAGATAAAGATTTTATAAGCCAAAGACAAATGGTCCAGATTAATAACGCATGAAATGACAAACTAGTGCCTTATGGAGTCGAAGCTCTGCGATGCTTGAAAGATAACAAAAGTACAAGTCTTGAAATAATGCTGGTGAATGTGTTATGCGATTGCTCTTGGTACTTTTTAAAGATTTTAATGGGCTTGTTTATTATGGCTTGAAAAAAGGTATCAGAGATCAACCGGGAAAGTGTTCGAAGTCATTCCGTTCTAGACATGTCGGCCCGTCCAGTATCTCGGGCTGGTGTCCTGGAGGATTGACCAGCTAGCCATGACTCTAAGACAACGGGGAGTTCCAGCACCCTTACTGAGAATAGACTTGAATGCTTTCTACAACGCCGGTGCGTTGGTTATGGGTAAAATTTTACTATGTTGTTATCGCGAGCTTAGCAAGCCCGTTCACCATTCTGAGTATGAGCCCAACTATGAAAGTCGGCAGAGCATACTAGGTGAGGGATATCAACGAAGTAAATTAATTAGAGGGGGAATGTGAGTTGCAAAATTTTATTAAAAGAATCAATTAAAACCCTCCGACAGAGAGCGCTCTTGACTTTGTCTTATGACAAAAGTTCAAGAGTCTTATCTATCTATATGCCTAAGTGCAAGGATGATGCAAAAATTAATATGCTCTCCGATAGAGAGTGCTCTTGACTTGGATTTCGGCAAGTTCAAGAGACTTAGAATTTAATTAGTTAAAAAGCAAAGTACATGAAAATAAAAGAAAGATTAAACAAACCCTTCGATAGAGAGCACTCTTGATCTACCTTACGGTGAGATTCAAGAGATTTTGGTTCTTTTTAACTTTTTCAATATTATATCAAATAAAAGCAAACAAAATTAAATTAAAACTAAGAAATAAAACAAGAAATCTTTATTTTTTAACTTTTATGAAAGCAAATTTCTAAATAATGAAACTACTCTTTCCTATTCTACTCTAGCAAATTATTATGCAAACATGAAAATAAAAGAGCGATACAAGCTTCCCCCAAATGGGGGAAGAGGGGTGTGGGAGCCTTTATCCCACTTGCTTTTTATTAACTTTTACAATGCTTTTTGATGCTTTTTGCCTTTTCCGAAAGAGCGGGGTGAGAAAGGGAAAGAGAGAAGAGGGAAGTATTTTTTGTCTTTTTGCTCTTTGCTTGCTTCCTTGCTTGCCTTTAGCCTTTTGGCTTTTCTTGATTTTTCCTGAAAGTAAGAGCTTTAAACACTTAAAACGTTATATGTTAATAAAAAATTAAAAGAAACAAAACTACAAACTAACACTTAAAAAATGGGTAAACTTCTACGTTGAAAATGGAGGAAAGAGAGAAGAGAAAAGGCTATGAAACAGAAGAGAAGAAGGGCAAAAAGAGGGCTGTCCAAAAGGGTAAAAGAGAGATGCAAACTAACAAAAAGGGGGCTGCAAACTAACAAGAAGAGGGCTGCAAACTGAGTGAAGAAAGGGGAAAAGAGGGCAGCAAGAAGAGAAAACTAACAAGAAGAGGGCTGCAAACTGAGTGAAGAAAGGGGAAAAGAGGGCAGCGAGAAGAGAAGAGGAAAAGCAAGCCAAACAAGGCAAGAGAAGGGAAGCCAAAAGATGGAAAAATGGAGACTAGGGCTTCCTAAAGTAACTGGTAACCAAAGTAAAGACTTCTTGCGGATGGAACACAAGATAGAGAGAGAGACTCCCAGCTTTCTTTTTGCACTAAAAGAAGACGATCCCTGTAGGTCCTGCAATCACAAAGTGTTAAACAAAAATTGGTTGCTTGAAGCCTGGGATAGAAGCAGCTGAGCTCACACCCTTCTTCAACCTGTGAAGCCTAATAACACACCACAACTCAATACAAATGTGAGATCAAAATAACATGTTAGTATGCTAAGAAAATTTAGTCAAGATCAACATTACGTATTACTGACTACTTATGTTCATCAAGATACTAATCTACTTTGCATAAACAATCAAATTGAAACTACAAATGATTATTCTACTGTGCCAACAATGGCCTTCTTGAGCTAACAAAACAATTGATCTCATGCAAGTATTAAAGAAATAGGGGTTAGAGACAATATCACCTCAACCAATAGAAAGCTACCACATGCAAGAGCTCATAGACCTCCAAAGTCGAATCTTTATTAACCATTCAAAGCAAATGCTTGATACAATTTTCTCAGAGTAACTCTACTACAAAAGTTCCATGCTAATAGGGCTCAAAGAGCCTCTATTTATACAAAAAACCAAGCCCCAGGGGCCTTTAATGAACCAGGGATCAAGCTCAGTTAAGTAAGCTTGAACTTAGCTGAAGTGAATGCTGAATTGAGACTGAACTGCCAACACATCCAATCAAATCGACATCCAAAATGAAACGGCTTTGAGTTAAAATGAAAGCAACCTGTGTACAATGGGAGCCAAGCCCATGAGGTGGCCACAAACCAAGGAAGTCACCCACCTACCTATCAGCGTGAGCTCCATCTCCTTCACGAACTGTACGGCAGCTCATAACTGGTTGACGTCACCACAATCTATTCCACCATCCACGTGCGAGTTCCATGCTTCACGTATTGGAGTTATATCATGGTTTTAAAACAATGCAAAGTTTAGAATGAGCCGTGGAGGGGGCCCACTACACACCCTAGCGTGAGCTTCATCCTCGCTCACGTCACCCTTCCTTTTTTAACAATTCGCAGCATTACTAATAGTAAATGGAATAATATGCCAAGGTTTAAGTTATGTGTAGTGGATAGGGGACCACACATTCCCATTCCTATTCGTCACTTCACTTCATGCTAGCGTGACCCCATCCACCATACTCACGTGACCCTCTTTTCATATTAATCCAACTCCAATCTTAAACCAAAGTATTAAGTGCCATTTCACTTAAAAGAGCGCATTACTCATAGTGACATCATGCGAAGTCACTTTCCACTAAAAAAATAATGACTTTTGACTTTTTAAAATATTTTGACTAAGTGCATTGTGTCCACTTTTAGCATTAAAATGCTATTCTAAAGCTCTTTTAGCCAAATACTGCCTTACAGGGTGCTCCGGCTGACCGAGTGATGGTGAAAGCGATCCCTAAGGTGAAGATGCTGCTCCGGGCTTGAAAAGGAGCCCAACCATGCCGAAAACGGACTCCGAATCACTCTTTTATTACATTTTGAAATTTTCCATTTAAACCATTAAAAAATGGCTTAAAAAATGGAAAAAATTATTTTTCTCGAAATCCAACGAAACTTTAGGAGGACCTAGTACATGTTCATACGACTCAATCGGAATGCCTAGCATGAAAAAAAATACTGACACGAAGGCTCTTATAACCTCCCAAGGCCGAAACAATAAGACAACTACCCCAGCTTTGGAGGAGCGAGTGAAAAACTCAAAAATTATTGGTCGTTTGTTCAACAGCGAATAATAACCAAGGGAAAAAACACTCTGGGCTAGTCGGCTTGATGCCCAAGTCCGAGAAGCCGAGCCTTTTATAAAAAAATAAATGCTAGAACATTTTTTACAATCTCCCCAAGGGGGTATGAACATGTAATTTACAAAAAGTTTCGAACAGAGTCCTAGGAAAAGGATGGTGGACTTCTGAATTCTGATCACGAACAAGTGTACTTGTTCAATGCTCTGGCGGCTCACCGAAAAATCCACTAAGTGCAAAATTAGTGGATAACAAACGCAACAATGTTTCCTTAATCATTTCAATAAAAGAAATTATATCAATATCTCAAACCATTAAAAAATTAAATATATACATGACATTGTCTCCTTAATCATTTCACTACAAAATAAAAGAAATTATATTAATATTTTAAATTATTAAAAGAATATGAAAGTTTTATTTGATGTCATTTTCAATTACGTTCACTTCTTTTGACCATTTTCTTGCCACAAAGATAGGCTGACTATATTATAATATGATCATGCAATTTGATGATTAAGGCCCATGACAATTATAAATGCAAGTTAGAAGATAGTCCAAGGCTATCGTCTTCAAGATTCTAGACACAACACAAGTCAAGAAATTATTATTATCACGAAACATGATAAATATGCAAAGTAATGTTGTTTTTTTGTTAGTCCAACAACACATAATATTGTAGTGTGTTGATTTTTCCTAAGTAGCATCGAGAGCCATTCTCTTGGAGAATGGAGGCACCTGGTCAGTTACCAAGAACTTGTACCAGTCCAGCACTGGGGGACTCAACCTAGAGTTGAGTGGCCATTCTTTGAATGGAGGCACCTGGTCAGTTACTAGGATATTGACCTAGTCTAGGACTAGGGGACTCAGCCCAGAGCTGAGTGGCCATTCTTTGAATGGAGGCACTTGGTCAGTTACTAGGAACTTGTACCAGTCCAACATTGGGGGACTCAACCTAGAGCTGAGTGGCCATTCTTTGAATGGAGGCACTTAATGAGTTACCAAGAACTTGAACCAGTCTAGTACTGGGGGACTTGGCCTAGAGCTTAGGGGCCATTCTTTGAATGAAGGCACCTGGTCAGTTCCCAGGAATTTGAACCAGTCTAGGACTGGGGGACTCAACTTAGGGTTGAGGGCCATTCTCCGGGAGAATGGAGGCGCTTGGTCAGTTACCAAGTATTTGACATTAAGTCAAGTGATGCAGCCTAGGGCTGAGGCACCTAGTCAGTTACTAGGTTATCACTATAAGCCCTAGACCGGGTCTGGGCATGTGAGGCGCTCCTATCCTTGATCTATGGCTTGTATGATCTTCTCTAGGGGTTAGCTACCCTTGGTTAAGACACCTAGTACCCAATCTGGGTGGCACAAGGAGTTCAAGTTAAAAGCATTAGTAATTCTCCCTATTTATGATGATGTACTTTGAGTGGGCATAAAAGACCCTTATGACCACTTGCCTTGAACATAGAACACTTGAAGGACCTACTTGCCCTAACCCTTGGTCCTTAAAGAAGACTAAGAGGCTAAAGTCAAAATACAAAAAGACGCTTGTACCATAAGAAGTCAAAGTAAAAATACAAGAAGGTCCCCAGTACCACTAAAAGTCAAAAGGGTAAAACATGAAAAAGAATAAAATCCTATTATTATATTCCTATTTGCAGGGACCACTCTAGGTGCTTGAAAGGCTATAAATAAAGTTCACTTGCAAATCATTATAGCACACATCATCTAGACTTGGCTGCTCCATGAAGATTGAGATTTTCGCTCGTTTTCACAAGTGTGTGACAAGATTTATGTTTTGTGCCCTAGCATGACGGCTTAGTTAGCTAGGGCATCCTTCTATAGCACACTCTCCACTAGAATCTACTCCATACTCCTCATGGTAGCAACAACAACAACAGATCAAGCCTATCGCAACCCTCTCTCTCATTCAGGCAGCCCTAAAACTGCTCACAAAAATTACGGGCAGGCTTCCGGGAAACATACTACAACTTGGGAAGTAGCATAACAATCCGGGCAGCTCTGTTCAGTTCATGGGCAGCCATAGATCTGTCCGGGCAAAAGGAAAGAAGGCTTAGGAAGCAGCACAAGAAGCTTAGGCAACATCAAAAAAGTCTGGGCAGGAAGGAAGAAGACTCGGGCAATTGCAGAAGAGTTTCGGCAACCAGCAAAGACTTCGAATAGGTGCCAACACAACCCGGCCAGTAAGAAAAAGACTTTGGGTAGGTGCCAACATAGTTCGGGCAGCAAGAAAGGGACTTCGGGCAGAAGGAAAATAATTCGGCCAGCCCTAAACAGGGTTCGAGCAACAGTATGGAATTTCAGGTAGCTCCAGCAGGTGAACTTTAGGCAGTGGAAATATTTTTGGGCAGACATTGTCTGCAAATTTGGGTAGCAGATTCGGTCAACAGACCTAGTCTGCAAATTTTGACAACAGAAGGAAATTCGGGCAGAAGAAGAAAACTCGGGGTGCTAGGGTTTGTAAATCCTGTCCGAGCCTGCTAGGGTTTGGAAGAATTATTTTAACATTCATCTCATAATTCTGAGACAAACCTTCTTCTTCTTCTACAAACTCAGTCATCTCATTTAAGGGATGAATTACTAATGCTTTTGGGGTTTTTGTCCTTTAAAGGTTTCCCCGTGAAAACATCTGGTGTTCATTTGTGTTGATGCTTGATTATCTACTGTACTTGTCTTATTGTTATCTATCTTACAGTCTGCAAAATTAAAGAATTTATGCACATGCTAAAATTCAATGCAGTGTTTAACATAGTTTGAGGAACAATTGAAAACTCATTCAAGTTGATTAATTTTGTTGATGATTTTCTTAATCCAAGAGTTTTTTTTTACTGATAGCAGATCCCTCAAAATATAAATGTATTTACATGGAGTAGTCAAATATTTCAACAACAGGGATGGATTTTGATAGAGAGAATTGATAGTATAAAAACAAATTGCTTTGAAGAAGTGAAGACTTCCCATTTTCGGGCATGGTGGAAAAAACTATGGAATTCCATTTCATTATTAGGGATTGCAATTGAGGATGCATATAAAGTTGTTTTTTAAATAAGGTTCGGGATTATATTATGCTATTAAAGAGAGAAAACAATACATATCATAGTTCAGGCAACATTGAGCAAAAAGGGACTGACTATCAAAGATGTGCCAAGCTACCAAAGTATGAAAATATGTGTGAGACAAGTTTGAACTATTGCCTAACCACTAAGACTAAAAGTAACTACAATAGGATCCCCCATAGGTCAGGGGTTATAACCCATTGAAATCAAAATGTAGGGGACTCTGATCCTATTCAAAAAGGAAGAACTATCATGAAAGCAGTAGCAAATCTTAGTCATCATCAGGGATGGTTATGAGAGATGAACCAACACATGGGCTCTCTTTTTTACTGCGCACTTGACTCTTTCATGACAATGACGGAAGATCAGTTGCGTGGCTCTCGGGTTGGCCGGGGGAGGCCAACTGAAGCGTTTCCCAGTAAACTTGCGGGCGAGAATGTTCGTGGAATTGATTTGCTCATTGGCTGCTACCTGGTTGCGGGCAATTCAATGCAACCTCATGTCTATGCTGTGGAGCCGAGTTGAGATGGATTGCATGTCCTTAACTTCTCCCTCCCCTCCTGCCTTGCTCTCCTCAAGGGCCAAGTTGAAGAGGGCTTTCATAGAACGAAAAGGAACCCAAGGTGCAGGTGTGTTGAGTCTCTCTCGTGCAGGAAGACCTTGTGTTTTCAATCAGATTGCCAAACTCCTCTTCAAGCTCCTGCATGCTGGGGCGTTTAATCTCTTTGCGAACTCACCCCTCTAGGCGGGCTGCTTGCTCCTTAGCTCGTTGGCCAACCTTGTTTGCGAAGAAGCCCTTTGCATTCTCCATATCCTTGAGGGATTTGGGTATGTGGTTTTCATTGGGCTCGTTGGAGGTTTTCCTTGTAATTTTCTTCATGCAGACCATGCTACCAGTGTTTCGTCCATGGGGCTAGACCATACACTAATGTCCCTCCACACAGAAGCTGAAGATGAAAGACACCAGAATAGAGCTTGCCTTAAGACTAGAATAACAATTGTGCAGAGTGATGCGTCTGTGGGGCTAGCTCCATCCAAGTCGCTTCCAAAAAAGAAACATTCTCTACTTACTACGGGCGATACCATCATGGTAAATGATGACATGAACGGCCATGAATGCCCACACACAATGATTTGTAGGGTGGTGCAACCAAGATCCGATTTGAAGTACAGGGCAATACCAATGCGTTAAATGGAAGATTATGAGAAGCATCGCAGTACATAGGTTAGCCAAGGGGTGACCTCCACTTGACAACACATCTGCCATGCTCCATGTGGCCACCTCATCTGGGCGCATCATCTTAGTCTAAAATGACAGCTTGGTTATACCCGTTGTGGGAGATGCATATAAAGTTATGTTAAAGGTGTCAATTGTCATTATATTTTTGTTGCCTGCATTTTTTTTGATTTCACCTTGTTAATGAATGGACTATTATACAACTAGCGACACAACTTACTGTACCTATAAAGATGATGTAGACTTGAACTAGACTTGATCTGAAATTTTAGGATGTTTTTTAACCAAAAAATGCATGTTTCCTCAAGCCCCATGATGCTGCTATCCTCATCTATTATATTGAAGCATTCACTGGAGATTTGAGGTATCAGTTAAGAGATAAAGAGCCTGTTGATTTAAAGACCTCCTAGGAATTGGCCGAGAAAATTGAAAAGAATATGCAATCGTTGGGTAAGTCCAACATACCAGGGTACACTAGAGGAAACACTTCCTACAACAAAGAATCTAAGGGAAAGGCTGTTGAATCAGAGGATAAGGAAACATCTAAAGATCCTATGAAGGAAATGGCTGAAATGATGAAAACCTTGGCGACTAATCAAAACCAACAGATGGCCAATCATGTTGCTCAATTAAATCATATTCAGAATAGGTTGGTTATGATGGAAAGAAATCATGTTTCTCATGAACCAAGGAACTTTCAGCCGAAGCCTAATCAGATTTATCAAAAGAAAACTCAAGAATCTAGGATTCCAAATTAGTTGGATTCAGTCAACCTAGTAGAGGATGCAATTACATTTTGCAGGCCTTGTTCTCAGTTTCACCAGTAAAGTACTTGTTACATTGCAAACCAAGAAATGGAACATGGACTCCCTGAAATCAGTAGTCAAGATACACCATCAAGCGAGCCTGAGTTCGTGAACATGGTAGGCCGAACCTACCCTTTGGCAGATCAACAGTGGCAACAGGCCGTAGATTATAGTTTGGAAAAGGATGTAATTTCTCAGACTTATGGTGAAATGCTGTCCCAGGAGAAAATATTGGAGACGAGGAGTGCTAGATACAAAGGAGCTACCTATCAGAGAAAAGAGAAGTCTACACCAACTAAACAGTACAACCCTAAGGTAACAATTCCTCTTGTTATAAACCCTTGGGTTGTTGTAGAATCAAAGCTTGACATGGGACAATGGTTGAATGATGTTAAAATTTCAGCTTATGCTACTGATATCCTTCAAATTCTTGGCCAAAAAGAAAAATAAAGAAAAATTGATGAAAGCTTTAGAAAGTAATCATAATATTGTCAAAGAACTTGCTCCTCCATGTAATAATGCTGTCCTTGAAGATCTGCCTATTGTCCTCGAAGACATGTCTATAGTCCTTCATAGTGTTGATCCAAAAAGGGAGGATCACCCGCCTTTTTATGTCTCTCTTTTAGTTGATGACCTTCTCCTTCATAACTGCATGTTACATTCAAGTGCTTCATCAAACGTAATTACAACGAAGGTAATGGAATGGTTAAATTTAAGGATCACACGGCCCTACCACAATGTTTGTGCAATGGATGCAAGAGAAGTTGAAGTGGTAGGGATAATTTTAAACCTGCATGTAAAATTGGCCAAGTATCCTGACATTGACATGGTAATGGATGTTGTTGTAATCGATGTACCAGATAATTGGGGAATGCTTTTATCCAAAAAGTGGGATGCAACTCTAGGTGGACACATCCAAATGGATTGGACGTACGCAACCATACTTGCATCAAAAAACACTAGGGTTATACTTCACAGAGAAAAGGAAAGAAAGCGGCATGTAGAGAATCCTAAGAAGCCTGGAAATGAATTTGTGCATTGTATTGACAACTTTGGAAACTATGCCATCTTGTCCAACTTCATGGCCCTTTTTAAAGAAAATATTAAAAATGAAAAGATAGATGAAGTTTGGCAAATGTACTTTGACGGAGCTTATTCCAAAGTTGGAAAGGGTGCGGGTATAGTTATAATTTCACCTTCTAATAACTACAACTTTGCTTTTAGATTGGAGTTTGAAGCATTGAACAATGTGGCTGAATATGAGGCATTGTTTATGGGATTAGAAACTGCTAAGGATATGGGCATAAAAATGTTGAACTTAAAAGGTGATTCAGACTTAGTCATCCTCCAACTTAAGAATCAATATCAGTGTAAAAGTGATAAACTAAGGAAGTACATAAATGCTATATGGGATACCATGAACTGGTTTGATGCACTTAATCTTCAGAAAATCCCTAGGGAAATGAATGGTTTAGCAGATAAGTTGGCAGTAGCAGCATCCACCCTTCAACCTTCAGATGAGATGATTAGTGGGAATGGGAAAATGGAAATAAATTTTAGGCCTTCAATTCCTGATAATGTAGATCACTGGCAGGTATTTAATGATGATAAACAACTCTTAAGGTCCATCCATAATCTCCAGGAGTTTGAAGGTTGCAACATCAGTTATCAGCAAGAGGGTAAAGAGTATCAGGAGGATGAGGATAATTTAAGAAATCACATTCCAAGTAGCCTTATAGCTTTTGAAAAGTTGTTTGACAGACAGGATCGTCATAAAAATAAAAAAGAGTCAATAAAAATTGGGGATTATATGGATATAAATATAGGTATAGACAAGGACCCCAAGTTAATAAAAATTGGAAAAGGTACTTCGGAAAAGGAAAGGAACAATTTAATCAATCTAATCAAAGAATATAGATATGTGTTGGCCTTTAGTTATGATGAACTTAAGCTTATTGTGAAGATGTGTTTCAACACACTATTCCCCTCACAAAAGAAGCCAAGGAGGTCAAACCTTTTCGACAAAAACTTACGCGAATAAATCCTAAGTTGGCCCCCATTGTCTAGAAGGAACTCCAGAAAATGTTAGCAGCAGGGATCATAGCACCTACAAGACATTCATCGTGGTGCTCCAACTTAGTTGTTGTTAGAAAGAAGAGTGGGTCAATTAGAATATGTATGGATTTCAGGAATCTCAATACATCATGCCTAAAAGATAATTACCCATTGCTCGACATGGAAACATTACTTCAAAGAGTAATTGGTTCAGGAATGATGTCCATGTTGGATGGCTTTTCAGGATATAACCAGGGGTTAGTAAATAAAGAGGATCAACATAAGACTACATTTACCACACCTTGGGGCACTTACAGGTTTTTAAGAATGCCTTTTGACATATTAAATGCAGGTGCCACTTTCTAGAGAGCCATGGACTCTGCCTTAAAAGAACTCATAGGCAAAGTGATTGAAATCTACCAAGATGACTTAACTGTTTTTTCAAAAGAAAGATCTGATCACATAAGTCATCTTAGACATGTAATTACGAGGTGTCGTAAATATGGCATTTCCTTGAATCCCGCCAAGTCAATCTTCGGGGTTGATGAAGGCAAGTTGTTGGGACACATCATCTCCAAGGATGGGGTCAAGGTTGATCCTGGACGAGTAGAAGCTATTAAGAAGGTCCCCTTGCCTCTGAACTTAAAATCTCTCCAATCTTTCAACGGTTAGATAAATTTCATAAGGAGATTCATTCCAAATTTAGCAAAACTAATGAAACCACTACAAAGATTATTAAAGAAAGATGCTAAATTTGAGTGGACGGATGAAGGGAAGGATTCTTTCAAATGTATCAAGGATGCTAAATCTAAATCGCCTGTTTTGATCAGTCCAGATTATTCAAAAGAGTTTCAGATTTTCTCTTTCACCTCGGAAGACACCATTGCTGGTGTTTTGCTTCAGAAAAATAATGAAGGGCAAGAGCAACCTATAGCCTTTATGAGTAGAGCCTTGCAGAATTCAGAATTGAAGTACACTTCCATGGAAAAGCAAGCCTACGCTCTTGTCAAGTCCCTTAAACATTTTAGAACTTATGTCGGATATTCTAAAGTCATTGGGTATGTACCCCATGCAACTGTCAAAGACATCATATCTCAGTAGGATTGTCTAGGCATCGGGGGTAAATGGATTTCAAAGATTCAGGAATATGACTTAGAGATAAAACCCATTAAATTGATTAAGGGACAAGGGCTTGCAAAAATGTTAACTCAGGGGAATGAGAAAGCTTTAGGAATGATTTGTCAGAACAGTAATCCAGAACAAAGTGTATCAGATGAGTTTCAGAGATTAGAGCAGCAGCCTTGGTATTCAGACATCATCTTTTACCTTCGTAACCTTACATGCCCCGATCACCTACTTGGCCATAAATGTAGAGCATTAAGGTTAAAAGCAACTAAGTATTGTTTAACAAATGATGGTCTAGGTCGGAGAAACCTAGACGGCTTGATACTTAGGTGTGTTGATGAACCAGAGTCCAAAAGACTCACGGTTGAGTTCTATGCAGGATTTTGTGGTGGACATTTTGCAGCTAGAACAATTGCCCACAAAATCCTTAGAGCATGTTGCTATTGGCTAAACATTTTTTCAGATGTGCATAAGTTTGTTAGAAGTTGCCCCTAATGTCAGTTGTTCACCTGGAAGCAAAAGATGAAAGCTTTGCCGTTAAAACCAATAGTAGTCCAAGCCCCTTTCCAGCAGTGGGGGCTTGATTTCATCGGCAAGTTCAAAGACAATTCAAGCAATGGTTATTCTTGGATACTTACTGCCACAGATTGTTTCACCAAGTGGGTAGAGGCAATACCCACCAGGAAGGCAACTGATGCTGTAGTCATGGACTTCCTAGAAGATAGGATTATCACAAGATTCGGTGTGCCAGCCAGAATTATCACAGATAATGGCCCATGTTTCAGTTCTTCAAAAATGTCATCTTTTTGCTTCAAATATGGCATTGTCTTATCGCATTCATCCAACTATTATCATCAAGGAAATGGTATAGCTGAGTCAAGTAATAAAAACTTAATGACCATAATCAAGAAAACAGTTGGTGATAACAAGAAAGCATGGGATAGCAAGATTAAGTATGCATTATGGGCCGATCGGATTACCAATAAGAGTTCAACCGGGAAGAGCCCTTTTGAACTTGTCTATGGCCTAGATGTCACCTTACCAATCCATTTAAAGCTTCCAGTGTATCAGCTTCTTCAGAATTTTAGCTCAGATCAGGATGCCATTCAGAACAGAGTTAACCAGTTGATTGAGTTAGATGAGAATAAAAGGAAGTCCCTTGACTAGAGTATCAGAAATTCAAATAAATTCAAGAGGACTTTTGATAAGTCTACCAGACCTGGATCCTTTCAAATAGGTAACACAGTTTTGTTATGGGACAAACGGAGGGAAAAACCAGAAAAACACAGAAAGTTTGACAACCTATGGATGGGACCTTATATCATTGACGAAGTAGCAGACACATTCTTTTAATCTAAATGACCTGGAGGGGGAAATATTAAACTTTCCAGTGAAAGACCTTCTGCTCAAGATGTTCTTCACCAGGATGGTTTGATGCCTATATTGGCATCGGTGGTATCAGGGCCTATTTCTAAACTTATCCTTGCATGTATTATTTTATTTATGTATCATATTTTTGTATTATAGATGCTTTGAAGGTTTTGTTGTATATTAGTGTTGTAAAATAGTTTTTCTTTTTTGTACATTATATACTAACTTTGTGCAATAGCTTAGTTTCCCAGTTGGTTTCTTTTTATATATGGGTCACTGATGGACTCTAGTTTTTGTGCAGGACCCAGAGATTCTGGAGTTCTCACATCCTCTTCTTTGATTAGAAGATGAGTTAGAGCACGTGTCCCTATATGGAGTCAAATGTTACCTAATAAGTCATACTTAGTCGGTATTATCAAGTGAGCCGGGTGATGAAAACATACACTTGTTCGTCTTTCAGAAGTCAGAAGTCATTCAGGCTTTATCTATGAGCTTTTTGTTATTTTTTTGTAATCACATGTTCATACCCCCTTGGGGAAATTGTAAAAAATGTCCTAGCATTTAATTTTTTATAAAAGGCTCGGCTTCCCAGACTTAAGCATCAAGCCGACTAGCCTAGATTGTTTTTTCCCTCGGTTATTATTGGTTGTTGAACAAACGACTAATAATTTTTGAGTTTTTCACTCACACCTCCAAAGTTGGGGTAGTTGTCTTGGTGTTTCGCCCTTAGGAGGTTATTGGAGCCTTCGTGTTAGTGTTTTTTAACATGCTAGGCATTGATTTTGAGTCGTATGGACATGTGCTAGGTCCTCCTAGAGTTTCGTCAGTTTTCGAGAAAATAATTTTTTTTCCGCAGAATTAGGCCATTTTTTAATGGTTTATTTAAAAAAATTCAAAATGTAATAAACATCAAATACAAAGCCCATTTCTGACGTGGGGACACTCGTTTTCACACCCGGAGCATCCACTTTACCCTAGGGACCACTTTCCACATCAGTTGGGTAGCCGGAACACCCCGTGGGCCTTTATTCAGCTAAAGATGCATCATGAGAGCATTTTAATGCTAAATTTCGACAAATTGGCACCATAGTGAAAGTTTGAAAAAGGTGAAAATTAAAATAATATTGAATAAGGTGACATGGCATGGGTCCCCCAAGCCATACGATTCTCTTTGGGATTGTATGAGGATAAAACTTTGTGTTAAAAAAGAACCAAGTTATATCTTAGCTTTGACTTCAACCGCTCTTCACGAGAATGAATGGAGGCTCGTGTGAGGGGAAGGAGGGGTCCACCCCTTCCATCATTCATAGTGTGAGCTGGAAAGAAACTTTGGTTAATACTTTGGCTTAAAAAAACTTGGATGTTTTTGGAGCTAGTGAATCATGAAAGCTTGTGACATCACTTCACCTCACGTCAACCTTCAACTCATGCGTGGGGAGATTAACGCCGAGTAGATCTTGATTGAAGCCGATTTAGAGTTGGTGACATCACCCACCTCTTCACCAACCTCATGAGCTCACGCATGAGGAGATTGACTCCGATTTGATCTTGGTGGGTGGTTGATTGAGTGATTTGCCATTGATTGGGTGTGTTGGCAGCTTGTTTGTGAGTTAACTGAGAGAGGTGTCAATCACCTCTGCAGTTCAACTCAGTCCCTCATCAGTTCCTCTTCGGTTAAGCTCAGTGTGACTTCGAGTGCATCTTTAGTGTTGGTAGTCCCCCAGGGGCTTGGCTCTGTCTATAAATAAAGCCTTTGCCTCTCTCACAAACTAGTTTGGTTTGGAGCAAGAGAGTGCAAGCTGTTGTAACCTATATGCTATTGCTATTTTTTGTTGAATAAAAGAAAGCTTTGGAGGCTAGTGGTGGTGTGCTTTGTTGTGTGGATTTCGTTTGTCATGCATTAATGAGGTAAAAAGCTGTGTTGTTCCAATTTTTCTATAACATTGTGGCTTACATCTTGCCTATGATGGTTTCTCCGAACTGGTAGGAATAGGAGTTGAAAGTAAGATTACTTTAATTCCTGTATTATCATTGTATGCTTAGAGGGCCAACATTGCATGCTAAATAAGTTTATTTTCATGCATTTTTTAAACCTCTTTTTATATGTGATTTCAAGATCTCACGGTATTGTTTGAGTTTTGGTTCAGCTACAGATTTCCCAGCTTCGAAACGGTGTGGATCTAGTTTGATGCTCCCCTTTTCAAGACAAATACGAAAAACATAGTCCCGCGGTACCTCACTACGAAGTGTTTCAAAGCGAAACCCCTAGCAGCGAAAATACTCTTTTCTCTCTCCTTTCTCATTCTTAAAAATTATTTTTCCTCCTTGTTACCCAACTTGTTTACTTAATATCTTGGCATTAAAAAGTATAAATCTTGCACTTAGATCTAGTTTTCAAGTTCTTTTATTAGATCTACTAAGCATTGCTCATCCATTTTGAATAGATCTAGCATAAAGAAATCGCCTTTTGCATGGCATTTTAAAGGAAATTTATAGCTTGGATGCATTAGCTTTTTCTTTCAAAGTTTAAAGTTATATCTAGCATATAAGTGCATGTAGTATTGGCTGCCCCAAAGGCAAGCCAAGATCCCAAGGAAAGCTTGCTTTCCTTGGTTCCTTTTTGCCTGTTTTTTATCATTTTAACTTAGGTTTTTTTTGTAATTTTTGTATGTTGTCCAAAGACACCTCTAAAGTGTATTTGGGCATCTTTCACTGACATTAGCTTGCTGGTTTTTAGCAGGCCGATCAAAAAAGAGAAGGAAACTCTGCTTGAAAATACCTTTTTTGGACATCCGGAGCTCCCATGAAGCTTTCCCCTCAGTTGGGCTTCTTTTTCTTGTATTTTGTAAGCCTTTGGATCCCAGATAACAAGGACCAAAGAGAATTTCTGCTGAAGCATTGTAACCGATTAATAAAAGCAAGTTCGAGTAGGCTCGAAAGAGCCCACTCCCCATCCCCCCAGGGGGGATTCTGCATTTTTGTGATTTTTTGCTATTTTTTTTTCTTCAGTTTTTTCTAGTTTAGTTGTTTTTCATAGCATTGTATACTTTGAATCATAAGCATTTCAATATCTTTTACAAATTCAAAGTAATCATACTACTTACCCCACGACTTCTCGATTGACCCGAAAGGGGAAAGAGATGCGTGGTAGGACTAATTAGATAATCTGTGAGTTGTGTTTTGATATTTTTCTATCATCTGAAATTTACCCCTCCTCGCTTTCCCAATTGAGGTCCATTTGGACCGAAAGAGATTGCTGGAGGTTTTCCTTTTTTAACAAAGAATATAGCTTAAAATCCTTAAAAACTTATCAAGGCTCCATTGTGTATGCTCTGCACTGGCTGCAGTTCGTTCGATCAGCTGACTGCATCAAAAGCAGCGTGGGTGACTAGAGTAATTAGATCTCACATCTTTCAATTAACCTCCCCAGGCGAAAATCCAATGCCTCGATTTAAGCCGTTGCGGTGGCAAATTACCCAAAGGAAGCAGTAACAACTGGGCAGTGACCTCGAGGCACAAGATAGACTACACCCTTGCGGTGTAGTGTTGAACATCGTCTCCGAGACTCCAACCATCCTACGTATTCCTTGCGGGTAGCCGTATCGGTTAAGGGTTTTGGACATACTCCCCGTACCCCCTGGGTTAATCAAGATTCCCCTTCCCCCCTAAGTAATCAACTCATCTTACATTAACATAAAATTTGACTAAGAGCACTTGCAACACCCGTTTGGTATTTCAACAACAATCTCATTTGTGGACTCCATTATTGGCACTGATCTATTTTGATATTATCATATGTTTCTGCATTCTTGTTTATCAAGTGTTAATTTCTATGCTGTTGTGGTGTAATAAATTTTGCAACTATCTTGGTTAAATTCATTTATCGAAACTCGTGAGTAACCTACTTCATCACCATAAAACACTAAAGCCCTAAAAGCCTTAGCAATTAATAGGGTCTACCCCCTTGGCTTCGTTAGGAGTTGGCCTAAACGGAGGAGTCAAGAACAAGTGACAGCCTTGACTCGAGACTTGCCCCCAAGGACACATCGAGTGGCTTGAAGATTTCTGCCACGTCCCCCCCAAGTGTGTGAAAGGCGACAACAGGGTAAAAGTCAGTTGGCTCAATGTGTATAAATAGAAGTGTTGTGCTTCTTATTTGAACACACAAACACTCACTTGTGTAGCGCATAGGAGAGAGAGAGAGAGAAAACAACGAGGAGAATAACTGTTTTGGGTTTATATCTTATACATCTTATACATAGGAAGTTTTGCTAGGGTTTTCTTCCCCTTGAGGGTTTCCCAGGATAAATACTATGTCTATCTTGTGATTCTGTTTCTATCAATGATTTTGGATATGCTATTGTTGTGAATTTGAATTGAACACTAATGATTTCTAGTCTAGCATATGCAATCTTAACAAAACCTCTTGTCACTTCCCCTCGTTTGAAGGATGGTACCCAAGGTAAACCCTAGATTCTCTAGGGCACAAGGCCAAGTCAACAACATGGCTTGATTCCATTCCAACAATATACTCATGATGCGCTCAACATGTCACTTATGGGAATAGAACTTGGGTGGAAGGATAATGCTCCATTCCACAACCACTTAGGCTAGACCCAAATGACATTAGATTAGATATATGCTTTGTAGTTGTTTTGGTTGCTAGATGCATGCAAAATCCAAAGGGAAGCCATTGGAAGGCAATTGAAAGAATTTTTAGATTTAGCAGAGGCACAATTAATTATGAGATTCATTAGGCATATGGTGGAAAAGTTTCATTTTTTGGTAATATAATGTTAGATTGCAATGGTGATAGAATGTCCAAAATAGGTTATATGTTTTAGCTTGGTATTGGCCAATTACTTGGTCAAGTAATTAGCAAAATGATACCTCCTTATTTTCTTGAGAGGGTGGTTATAAAGCAACAAAGGAAGCAGAGAAGGAATCCATATTAATCATGAGTGTTTTATACTAGCATAGATCCATCTTAAACCTGGATTTATCAAGAGCATCAAGAGGGATCAAATTTCTTGAGATGTAATTTTTTTTATCGTTTAATTTCATGTTATGTATTAATTCCTTCATATTAAATGATAAAAAATATCACATCTCAAGGAATTTGATCTCTCTAGGTACTTTTGATAGATGTGGGTTTAAGATGGATCTATGGTGGTTTTAGATTTTTTACCTTTTGTGTAAGATTTAAAATTATGTTGACATCTACTGCTAAATAACTTTATTTAAATTTGTTGTTGTCACATATGTATGTACATGACAACAACTCCCCCATACTGGGTTGTATAGCATCTGAGTACTCTTGGTGCAATGGGTTTGTTCTCAATTAAAAGAAGGATACAACAACTACTAAAAGAAGGATAAAGACAACTACTAGCACCACATACTCACCCACAACCTTGGTGATGGTGTAAGGCCCATATCAAAGTGGGTGGAGCTTTCGATGGGGCCATGTGAGGTGCTCTTTCTGTAAATGTCATCAGACCTTATTGCCAACATGAAACTTTTGTGGAACTCGATGCTGGTCATGTTGCTGCTTATACTTGGCTTGGCTTTTTGCAATATATCATGAACTCGTTGTTGGGGGTGGTGGATCCGCTCAACAAATTTGGATGCCCGATCAAACTCATTTTGAGCATGGAAGGATTCTTCCTGTTCATATGTAATGGGTAGTACTGCATCAGTTGGGGCTAATGGTTGGAACCTAAACTAAACCTCAAAAATGTTGTGGCTTAGAGGGCTGTGAGGGACTCTGTTGTAGCTATGTTAAACATAACGAAGGCTCTCATCCCAAATGTGGGGATGTTTGGAGTTGTACATTCTTAGGATAAATATAATCTTCTTGTTGACCACCTTTGTTTTCCCATCACTTTGGGTGTGGAAGGAAGTCAATTTGGTGAGTTTGGTGTCCAACATCGACCATAGGGTAGACCAGAAGGCACTTAGGAACTTGCTATCTCGATTTGAAACAGTGGTCCATGGGAGGCCAAAATGAATTGAAACATGCTTGAAAAATAGCTTAGCTGTGGCCTTTGATGTGATGGTCTTTGTATAGGGATTGAAATTTCCATCTTAGAAAACTGATTAACAACCACAAATCCACAGTCATTGCCATGCTTGTGTTAGTTTTTCTAATCTAATTAACTTGATTAGGATCTTTATCTGAAAGAATAACAAGTACAACAAGATATGCAGGATAGAGTAGATAAACAAGACAAAGATTTTCACCAGGGAGACCATAAAGGAGAAAACCCTACAAACTTCCTCAGAATAGTTTTGTCACTAAGACAATATCACAAGATGGAAAACCCAATAAGAAGAAGTGTTCTGCAACTATCTATCTCTCCTCCTTATCTCTCTCTCTCTCTCCTCATGTGAACTTGAGTGAGTGTGAGTGTGTATAAATGAGGGAGGGCATGTCCCTATTTATACCCTTCAAGTGATAGACCTAAAACATGACTGGGGCCGACCTATTACCCTAAGAGGGCCGACTTCCCCTAGAGAGACTTCGAAAGCACATTACAATATATTTTACTGGGGGACTATTGCCCCGACTTACAATGGAGGTTGTACCTCAAGGTCCATACATAATAATGCCATCCTGAAAGGAGGCAAACACATCTCCGATGGGGATACAACATCATACAATGATAATATACATCAGAATGTCTTCTGAAGTTACAATTACAACAACACTCTCTCTTAACTAGGAAGGTATAGTCATCAACACATCTGGTCTAGTCATCATCATAGCTGCTGCCATAGTCATCATCTTGTCGATCATCGAATAGTCCTATCTGTCATCGAAAGTTTCTATAGAGCCAACCCTTTTTCATGCTGGGTGTAGGCCTAGTCCTCATCCAGATCTTCATCATATCCATGAGCAAGCCATCGCATAGGTACAACCCAGGACCATTCTTTACATTGCC
Organism: Pseudotsuga menziesii; assembly: GCA_001517045.1. NCBI lineage: Eukaryota > Viridiplantae > Streptophyta > Pinopsida > Pinales > Pinaceae > Pseudotsuga > Pseudotsuga menziesii. The sequence continues at coordinate 159,708 of LPNX010615883.1, forward strand.
ACTGGAATAACTTGCGTCTCCTATTGTCATCTCGTCATATGCAGATCATCTCTTTGCCCTGCACAAAAAAAAAAAACACACAGAGCACACAGAGCACACAGAGCACAACCCAGATGCAGACCACTTGCGTTCTACCAACATAGGAGTATGCAAGGATCTTTCACGTCACCAAGACAACCTGGAACTTCCACTATGCGAGAATTGCCTAGGAGCACACCAAGTGCATTACGTCTCTCTACGGTCAACCTGCATTCTACCAACATAGGAGCATGCCAGGCTCTTTCACGTCACTAAGACAACCTGCATCTACTGCTATGTGAGGACTGCCCAAGTGCACACCAAGTGCCTTGTGACCTCATCATCTCCAACATGGGAATACACACATACAATGACTGATTACGATCAAACAACTTGCATACCAAGCCAAGACTTTTACGTTCTAGGTCAACCTCAAGGACTTATTGTTAGATTTTCATAAGATTATAGCAGTATATCTTAATTGTATTTATCAATAGGATCACTAGAAGATAGTCAAAGCACAAAACAATAACACGACAATAACATGAGTATTTTTATCCTGGGAAACCCAAATGGGAGAAAACCTAGCATCCTTCGTCTAGAGATGATAATTCCGAGAACAATGTAAAATGAAGAAAGATAAATTATGGAAATGCTTTCCAGAGATAGGAACCCTGAAAAAAATCTTCTTTTGCAGTATATGTGAACTTCTCTCCTAGAAAACTGCGAACTTCACTTGTGCTGTTGTGTCGAATAATGAGGAGGGGCGCTTCCTATTTATACAGATTTTCCACTAATATTTTGACTGGGGCTGACTTATCTTGGGGGAGCAATATAATTTATTTTATCTTTTCTTTTGCTTGCTTTTCTCCCCAAGGTCTACATTGTTCTTCTAGGGTTTGTATGATTGATTACAATAAGTTCATCTCCCATAGGAGGTACAATACAAGAACAATAAGAATAGCTTCTGAAGTTGCACAAACTCCAACACTCCCTCTCAACAAGGAAGGTATTCTTCGATCTTCTGTAATGTCCTCTTCCAATTAGGCCTTGAGGCCCAAAACCGCTAACCTATGTGATTCCTGTGGGTTCGAGCGGTTACTGACAGCTAGGGAATCAGCTGAGGACTGATGCCATCCATAGAAGATCTAGGGCATCATCATTTGGTCAAGAAGGGCCACCAGGGCCAAAGGCCACCTTCATGCATGCCATCCAAGCATTATTTAGTGATGCATGCACTCTTTAAGTCTCCATCCGCATGCATGCAAGTCAACGGCAAATTAGAAGATAAAGTGACCTAATTAGGTCAAAGATTAGGTTTTGCGCAGTTGAACTTTATAAATAGAGGATAAAGCGAGAGGAGACTTCACTTTTGATTATGATTATTTTGGGAGCTCTTGGATAGCAGCATAGCAGTTGGGGTTGGAGACGGAGTCTTCAGCTAACAGGATTTCGGCAGTGAAACATCTGCCCTAGTCTTATTCAGGGTAAGCCATACTGGTTCACCACTTGTTCTTCATTCATTCATCAGTTATCTAGCATATGGTATAGATCGTGCAGGGACACGTGTGCAGCCGTAAAGGGGGGGTTTTCAGCCGGAAAGCCCTAATCAGCTGTGGGGCCTTTAGATCTCAGTTTCCTTCCGAAACTCGGGCACCATTCTCATCATCAGCATCATACTCCGGTACCCGGTGATTATCAAATCCATCCGTGCTCATCTGGAACAGTTATCAGCAGTTTCGGGATTCCAGGGGCGTGAGCAGCTGTCTCTCAGAAGCAAGTCGCTATCCTGCCTAGAGGACTCAGAAATCACTCTTGTATCAGGCATTCTCTCCGGCACGAAAAGGCTATCAGCCCCGCAAATCCGCAGCTCCATCGAACACCTCCTTCCCTGAGGGCGTCACCTTTTTTTGACTGGGCGTCTTGCTGCTGGGGGTTCACCGTAAGTAGAGGAGATCAGTTCATCTCCGATCCAGCTCTCAGTGCTTGCATACTTTCTCCGGAGCAGTCCAGCTGGCTTATCAGTGGTAAGTGTTCATTCTATTTCACAAACCCTAACCCTAATTTTTCCTATAAAATAGGGATTTTTGCATGGCAGTTTGCATGCCCAGTTGTATCAGCCTTTTTGCTTAGAAATAGAAAATATCGGGATTTGGGATACTACAGTGGTATCAGAGCTGTTTTCTTGGCCAGCTGTTGGCTTAAGAGATGAAAAGTAGATGAATACAGAAGGAGATCCTTTTGTAACCTATAAGAGGAGGAAGAGTAGATACACAGAAGAATTTGAAGATATCCAACTAGAAGATACCAATTCAGACATGGAACAAACAGGTATACATTCAGATAGGGGAAAAGGAACGGGAGAAGAGGAGGATCGGATGGAGTTTCGCAGCTTGGTCTCTGCATTGCAAGACTTAGTCAAAGGACAAAAAGAGGTCCTCAATGCAATCAACAGACTATCAACGAAACCGGAAACAGGTATCAACAGTACACCTCCCTCACCGGTAGATCGGGGATCTTCAAGCAGCAGTGGAAAGATGGTGTACACTAACATCTAGAACACTCTGCACATATACAGCAGACCTACTATCAGGCCTACCATGCCTCACTTCTTGGCAGATACAGTAGGGGGCCCGGTCATGCAGGTAGAACCTAGCGAGCCTTTTGGGGCTTATTTGCAGGAGTACAGAGACTTAGGGGATGAGTTTCATGCTGCCATGTCTTTCTCAGATTTCCGCAACATGAAGAGTAGGAACAGGCCCAGGAATTTCAACAAGGGTTTCAATCACAACTATGAGCTGTAGAAGACCTTGGGCAGGTTAACCATCCCAAACTTTGATGGGACTTGCGGAGGATCAGCGAGAACATGGGTCCAAAAGTTGGATACCTATTTCCAACTCAACCCCATGATAGAGACAGACGCCATTAAGTTGGCTACACTTCACCTGGACGGAGAAGCTCACGAATGGTGGTACCACGGATTGGTGACTTTGGGTCACAACACCATACATTCTTACGGTGAATTCACTCCGAAACTCATAGAGAGGTTTGACAAGAAAGATCCAGAGATCCATTTCAGGGAGTTGGCTCAACTCAAGCAGACTGGTAGTGCAGAAGCTTTCATTTCAGAATTT
>LPNX010615883.1:163318-193265 GCA_001517045.1 Pseudotsuga menziesii
TAGTCTCATCATAGAGAATGGAGGCAGTGCTCCGACAGGATGATATAGAATGGGCTGCAGAATGTTTGGTCACCTTCAGGAAACCCCCAGAGACCAGCACACAACACCCAAGTGACATTCAAGCCTTGCTACAGAAACACGAAAAGGCTTTTCGGGACCTTCCATCAGGTAGACCACCAGACCGAGGTTTTGAACACATCATTGAGCTAGAGGAGGGAACACAAGCAGTCATCACCACTCCTTATCGGCATCCCAAAAGGTACAAGGATGAGATTGAGAAAACCATCAAAGAATTACTGGAGCTTGGATATATTCGGCCCAGTTCTAGCCTCTTTGCATCCTCAGTAGTACTGGTCAAGAAGAAGGATGGTACACTGCGAATGTGCATCTATTATCGAGCACTTAACAAAAAGACCATTAAGAACAGGTATCCAATTCCCAGAATTGACGAACTCATGGATGAGTTTCGGGGAGCTCAATACTTTTCCAAGATTGATCTTCGCTCGGGGTACCATCAGATTAGGGTAAGGGACCAGGACATCTCCAAAACAGCTTTCCGCTGTCATTATGGTCACTATGAGTTTTTGGTCATGCCCTTCGAACTCACCAATGCTCCGGCCACTTTCCAGTCATGCATGAAGCACACATTCCGAGCACAACTACGTAAATTTTTGCTTGTATTCTTTGATGACATCCTGATTTACAGCAAAACCTGGGAAGAACATCTGAAACACTTGGATGAAACATTGAGTATTTTAGAAGAGCATTCGCTATATGCAAAAATGTCCAAGTGTGAGTTTGGCATGAAGGAAATGCTGTACTTACGACACGTAATCAATGCAGAAGGAGTACAGGTCGACATGGAGAAAATCCAAGCTATCAGAGATTGGCCTGCGCCAAAAACAGTTACAGAGTTGAGAGGGTTCCTAGGTCTGTGTACTTATTACCGTCGGTACGTTAAGGGATTCTCCCAATTTGCAGCACCCCTCACAGATCTCACCAAGAAAGGAGCGTTCACTTGGACAGACTTAGCACAGAAAACTTTCGAGGAGATGAAGGTTATTATGAGTTCTTGTCCAGTTCTAGCATTACCAGACTTCTCACAACCCTTTGTAGTAGAATGTGATGCCTCAGGGGAAGGGTTAGGAGCAGTGTTGATGCAAAATCATCACCCTATTGCATTTGAGAGCCGTAAACTGAAGAACTATGAGCGCCATTACTCCATATATGACAAAGAGATGCTAGCCATCTTGCATGCTCTCACAAAATTCAGACAGTACCTGGTGGGCAGTAAGTTCAAAATCAAAACCGATCATAACAGCCTCAAGTATTTCCTGGAGCAGAAGGAACTAAATGAGCGACAGCAAAAATGGGTCAGCAAGGTACAAGCCTATGATTTCGAGATCGAGTATGTGAAAGGTAAGACTAATGTAGTAGCTGATGCATTATCCAGGCGTCCAGCCCCGTTATCTCTCAGTAGTATATCCACGGATTGGAGGGCACTTCTCTTAGTGGAATACTCCAAAAATAAATTCGCTTGCGAATTATTGGACGGGCAAATTCAGGATGACAGGTACATGATTGTGGATGACATCATTTATTACAAAGACAGAATATACCTCGTTCCAGAAAGATCATTCAGGCAGCCCACGATTCTCCTTTATCAGGGCATCAAGGTTTCTTAAAGACCTACAGCCAGATCAGAGAGAGGTTCTCATGGAAGGGACTCAAGGAAGAGATTATGCAGCATGTCCGGGAATGTAGCATCTGTCAACAGAACAAGATTGAGAACACCCATCCAGCAGGGTTACTCCAGCCACTACCAATTCCAGAACAGAAGTGGGAAAGCATCTCCATGGACTTTATTACAGGCTTGCCCAAGGTCCAAGGGCGAGATTGTTTATATGCAGTAGTTGACAGACTGACCAAGTTTGCACATTTCTTCTCGATATCATCAGACTACTCGGCAGCTCAAGTAGCTGAGTTGTTCTTCAGGGAGGTCTTCAGGTTACATGGGTTACCTAAGACCATTGTCAGTGATCGGGATAGTAGATTCATGGCTGCCTTCTGGCAGGAACCGTTCAGATTGGTAGGGACCGAACTGGCTACTAGTACGAGTTATCACCCCTAGAGTGACGGGCAAACAAAAATAGTCAACAAGTGGATCGAAGGATATCTAAGGAACTATGTAGCAGGGTAGCAGCGAACCTGGATCAAATGGCTACACCTTGGGGAGTATTGCTACAACACTACTTATCACATGTCTATTAGGATGACCCCTTTTAAGGCATTATATGGTTATGAGGCCTTGGACTATGCAGATTTGGCATTTGGAGACAGTAGGGATCCTAAGGCTAAGGATTGGATACAGGACAGTCAGGACATCCTGAAAGTATTGAAAGAGAATTTACAAACAACCCAGAATCAACAGAAGATTTATGCCGACAAACACAGGATTGAGCGGAGCTTTGAGGTAGGGGATTTAGTTTACTTAAGGCTCCAGCCTTACAGACAGTCTTCACTTAAAAAGAAAGGAGCAGAGAAGTTAAAACCCCGCTTCTATGGACCCTACAAAATAATTCGGAAGGTGGGAGAGGTGGCATATGAACTAGAACTTCCCCAGGAAAGCAAAATTCACAATGTGTTCCATGTATCTAGTCTGAAGAAGACCCTTGGGCAACACATTGCTCCATCAACCGAATTGCCCCCTTTAGATGATGAAGGACTGCTGATACTGATTCCCGAACAGATCATACAGACTAGAGAGAGGAAGCTCAGGAACAGAGTAATCAGGGAATACTTAGTTCAATGGAAAGAACTACCGCCAGAGGATGCCACCTGGGAAGGTGAACAGGTATTGCAGCATCCCAGTTTGAAGTTGCTTGAGGACAAGCAATCTCGAGCGGGGAGGACTGTAATGTCCTCTTCCAATTAGGCCTTGAGGCCCAAAACCGCTAACCTATGTGATTCCTGTGGGTTCGAGCGGTTACTGACAGCTAGGGAATCTGCTGAGGACTGATGCCATCCATAGAAGATCTAGGGCATCATCATTTGGTCAAGAAGGGCCACCAGGGCCAAAGGCCCCCTTCGTGCATGCCATCCAAGCATTATTTAATGATGCATGCACTCTTTAAGTCTCCATCCGCGTGCATGCAAGTCAACGGCAAATTAGAAGATAAAGTGACCTAATTAGGTCAAAGATTAGGTTTTGCGCAGTTGAACTTTATAAATAGAGGATAAAGCGAGAGGAGACTTCACTTTTGATTATGATTATTTTGGGAGCTCTTGGATAGTAGCACAGTAGTTGGGGTTGGAGACGGAGTCTTCAGCTAACAGGATTTCGGCAGTGAAACATCTGCCCTAGTCTTATTCAGGGTAAGTCATACTGGTTCACCACTTGTTCTTCATTCATTTATCAGTTATCTAGCATATGGTATAGATCGTGCAGGGACACGTGTGCAGCCGTAAAGGGGGGGTTTTTAGCCGGAAAGCCCTAATCAGCTGTGGGGCCTTCAGATCTCAGTTTCCTTTCGAAACTCGGGCACCATTCTCATCATCAGCATCATACTCCGGTACCCGATGATTATCAGATCCATCCGTGCTCATCCGGAACAGTTATCAGCAGTTTCGGGATTCCAGGGGCGTGAGCAGCTGTCTCTTAGAAGCAAGTCGCTATCCTGCCTGGAGGACTCAGAAATCACTCTTGTATTAGGCATTCTCTCCGTCACGGAAAGGCTATCAGCCCCGCAAATCCGCAGCTCCATTGGACACTTCCTTCCCTGAGGGCGTCACCCTTTTCTGACTGGGCGTCTTGCTGCTGGGGGTTCACCGTAAGTAGAGGAGATCAGTTCATCTCCGATCCAGCTCTCAGTGCTTGCATACTTTCTCCGGAGCAGTCCAACCGGCTTATCAGTGGTAAGTGTTCATTCTATCTCACAAACCCTAACCCTAATTTTTCCTATAAAATAGGGATTTTTGCATGGCAGTTTGCATGCCCAGTTGTATCAGCCTTTTTGCTTAGAAATAGAAAATATCGGGATTTGGGATACTACATCTTCATCAGCATCACGATCATCTGGGTTTCATCTGTACATCTATACTGTCTCTATTATCTCTAAACGTACTGAAGGTTGTCTTTATGAATTCATTCTATGCGGATGTTTGAGAGAAAATCTTTTGCCACCTATCCGTCTCTACTGTCGATGGAATACTTCCATGCCTGGCTAGAGATCTTGGATGAACAAGTGTGTATGACCATCTACTACCTGTTCGTCTCATTTGCCGATGGGGCACTCCCATACCTGGCTGAGAACCTGAACGAGTAAATGTGCACGACCATCTACTACCTGTTCGTCTCATGTGTCGATGGGGTACTCCCATACCTGGCTGAGAACTTGAACGAGTAGAGGTACCTTTACAATCACACGGTCATCTGCTACCTGTCTGACTCATCTGCCTATGGGATTCTCCCATACTTGGATGAGCAGAGGCACCTGTGTGAACCCGACCATCTACAACCTGTCTGTCTCATCTGTCGATAGGATTTCTCCCATACCTGGCTGAGAACCTGGACGAGCAAAGGTACCTGGGTAAAAGTATGGTAAATGTCTCTCGGTCATCTCTCCCTCTCAAGGAGGGATACGTTCTCTTTTACTCCAATTCTTCCGCGAAAGTATTCAAGCTTCATCGTGGGAAGGGGCTTGGTGTGAACATCTCTAGTCTGGTCGTTTGTCAAAATATACTGGAGCTCGACCGCACCTTTCTGCACCATATCATGTATGAAGTGATACCGAATCTCTATGTGCTTTGACTTGTTGTGAAATACAGGATTTACTGACATCTGCACACAACTCTGGTTATCATGGTGAATCACGATTGGATTTGGAATCTGGCCAAACAATCCTGCAAGAAGTTTTCAACGCCAAACCGCTTCTCGGGGTGCTAAACTAGCAGCCATATACTCGACCTCTGCAGTATCGGGAGCTACCGAGTTCTGCTTCCTATTGTACTAGGAAATTACTGCAGAACCCAAACTGAAACAACATCCTGAAGTGCTCTTCCTATCTGTAGTGCATCCAGACCAATCTGAGTCTGTAAACCCTTGCAATCTCAAGTGACAATCTCAATTATATCGTAGATCATATCCCACAGTGCCACGTAAATATCTGAGCACATGTTTTGCAGCAGTCCAGTGAATCTGCCTTCGTTCGCACATGAACCGACCGAGGGCATTCACATCAAAACAAATATCTGGTCTGGTGTTCGTTAGATACATCAAGGACCCAATCAACTGGCGATACATAGTGGGATCGATCAAATTTGAATTTGAAGCCGAATCTCTCAACTTCTTCAAATTTGCATCCATTGGAGTAGATATGGACTTGCAGTCCAACATTCCAAATCTCTTCAGTATATCCATGGTGTATTTTCCTTGACCTAGGAAAATCTTCTGCTTTTATCATACTTCTAATCCCAAGAAGTAATGCATCAACAATATTATTGAGAAAGGCTGCCTTGACATACATCTGATACAACTTCCATCCCATAGCTGAAGTAATAGCAATAATCGATCTGATGGAAGTATATCAAGCCATAGGAGCAAATGTCTCATCATAATCGACTCCTCTTTTTTAGAGAACCCTCTGGCTACAAACCTATCCTTGTATTTTTCAATACTACCATTTGCTCCATGTGGAGTTTCATGCTCCTCTGCATTCTGCAAATTCTGTCGTGCCCATCTGGTCTTTTTCGGCTTACAGCCATACCTGTGAGAGAATCATCTGGCTCAACTGGATCAATGGGACTGATCGGTTTATTCCTTTCTTTATACTCCCTCTTAATGTTTGGAGGGAGAGATGATCTCATCTCTTCATCATCATCGATCTCCATATTTGATCCTCTTCCTTTTCAGTTAGCCATTTCTTCTTCAAAGGTTACATCCCGATTGACTTCGATTTGCCTTGATCCTTGGATGTATATTCTGTAAGCCTTTGAAGACTTGCGATATCCCACAAATGTTTCCTTCTTACCTGAAGGTTCTAACTTGGGCACGTGAATATAGACTGGAAAGTAATTATTCATCTTGGTGATGACCAGGTTCATTAAGGATCCTTCAATTGTCTTGTTCGAGTCACACTAGCATTTTTGTTAGGTTTCTATCATATGTAATAGACTAGAATCCTTGTCTTTGAGGGATAACTCCCTTCGTCTCTCAGAAGTCGGTTGAGTAAATGTTGTTGAAGCAGCAGATAGACAGACATTCGTAGAAGCTTTCCGCTTTTGATCACCAAATCGTTGCATGAGATCATTCTGGGTCTGAGAGTCATAATACATGCTTCTAGAGGTTTTCTACTTCCGTTCCATCTGTATATCAATGGGATCACTTGTCCTTGTAGATCATGGCATTCCCTACAAGTCAAATCCCCTCAGATGGTTAGCAATATTTCATAATCAATGTATTAACAAAATAATGTAGGAAACCTTTAATCAATGCTTCCACACAACACATGTAAGGCCATTATCTGGATGCTTGTGGTCTCCATTATAACATACCATTAAGAGTGTATACTACTCCAATATGTTATAATGGAGTCGTCATCCTAGATGGGTTGTGTAGCATGACAAGCTATTTAAGTACCTGAATTTAGAAAGGTGGATCTGTGTAAAACATATTAAAAAACAACCAGATCTGATCTATTAGAGCATGTAAAATCAATAACTTATCTTTTGTAGTTTTGTGGGTGGGCTCCCACTGTCAAAGTCCACTAATCTTCATATGCTTGCTTGACGATCATCACAGTCTGGATCTTCATATCATTTCTTAGAAGAAGAACTCCGAACGATCATCCTTAATGGGCTCTTTGTGAGGAGGGTCTTCTTCTACATCAGTAGTTGAAGCTTCATGCTTCCTTTTGATTGAACTTCGACAACTACTGGCATAATGACCGTATTTCTTGCACCTATAGCACTATATCTAAGATAAATCCTTCTTCTCTTGTTTCTTTTGATCTTGGGGGAGGACTTGATCTCTTATCTTGGTGCTTGTGATTGAAGGACTTCCTTCCCCTTCCCTTTCATTTCTTAGCATGAGATATGAACGCTTGATTCTCCTCAGGTTGGGCGCCAAGAAGTCTTTTGCGTGCTATGATTCTTGTTTCTTCTTGAGTGCATTCTTCCCATAGCTTATCAAATTTGGGCAACTTGGTCCGACCACTTATAGTTTGGATAAAAGACTCCCAAGATGGTGGGAGACCATTTAAGGTGGTCATAACGAGATCCTTTTCTTCAAGATTGTCTCCACTGGACTTTAGCTTGTATTGGAGTTCGGTGATCCTCATGAAATATGAGGCAATATTCTCGGACTTTGTCATCTTCATATTCGATAGTTTATTCCTCAATGTGAGAGTCACATTGATATTATTGTGTTAAAAAAGCTAGCTTCTTTAAGGTTTTGAACATCTTCCTTGCTGTCGTCTTTTCCGAGATTTGAGGAACCAAGTGGTCTCTAACTGAGTCCACCAAAATCCTTCTTCTTTGGCATCATTCTTCCTCCAGCGAGGTTTGTCTTCTTTGGCTTCTGGTTCTGGGACCTTTTCATTGACACACTGTAATAGGTCATTTTCTTCTAGTAGGAGAAGAACCCTAGACTTCCAGGGGATGAAGTTGGAAGCTCCTTCCAGACGATCTTCAACCTTCATGCTGATCATCTTGACTGTAGATTTGGATCTGAAACCCTAGCAGACACTAAGTCAAAACTGAAGTTTGGAGTTTTGGAAAACTGACTCCACAGATAAATGCGCCCTAGAGAGGCGAGTTGAGAAGAGGTAGAGTCGAGCCAAAACTGTGGAGGGAGTAGTTCAAAAACTAAAACCCTAATTTCTGTTGCGGTTACAAAATTAGGTCAAAAATTGAAAATTCTCAGAATTGAATTCTGTCTTCACCAAAAGATGCGCCCTCCTTAGAGCAAAATTCCCAAGGCTCTTTTTCTGCCAAAAGGTTGAGTGAAGACCTTGAAAGATGAAATCCTAGTTTCGACAGGTTTCCGATAGAGTTTTGGCAATGGCTTCTTCTAGCACTGCTATGATGCCATGTTAAATTTTCATAAGATTATAGTAGTATATCTTAGTTTTATTTATCAATAGGATCACTAGAAGATAGAAAAAACACGGAACAATAACACGACAATAACACAAGTATTTTTATCTTGGGAAACCTAAATGGGAGAAAACCTAGCAACCTTCGTCTAGAGATGATAATTCTGAGAACAATGTATAATGAAGAAAGAGAAAATATGGAAATGCTTTCCAAAGATAGAAACCCTGAAAACAATCTTCTTTTGTAGTATATGCGAACTTCTCTCCCTCAGAAAACTGCGAACTTCACTTGTGTTGTTGTTGTGTTGCTCTGTGGAATAATGAGGAGGGGTGCCTCCCATTTATACAGATTTTCCACTAATATTTTGACTGGGGCCAAGTTCTCTTGGGGGAGCAATATAATTTATATTTTCTTTTGCTTGCTTTTCTCCCCAAGGTCTTCATTGTTCTTCTAGGGTTTGTATGATGGATTACAATAAGTTCATCTCCCGTAGGAGGTACAATACAAGAACAATAAAAATAGCTTTTGAAGTTGCACAAACTCCAACACTTATTACATCCGAACAACCTGCGTCTAGGATCTTTTCTGTTTGGACAACCTTCTAGGACTTATTTTGTTTGAGCAACCTACGTACCACGCCAGGACCTTTTTACACTCTAGACAACCCCAGGCCTCATTACATCTGAACAACCTGCGTACCACACTAGGATCTTTTACACTTTGAATAACCTATACTAGGACTGATTACATCCAAGTATAACTTGCGACCTTTGCCCGGACTGATTACATCCGAGGACAACCTACAAGGTTGATTACGTTCGAGCAACCTGTGTCCTATGCCAGTAAATTTTTTGCTTGGACAACCTGTCTCTTTTCCCATTTGAGATCTCATGCATCAGCGTCTTTTGGTCTCTTGTCATTACTAGCATAGGAGCACACCAGGACTGATTAGGACACCCAAGATAACCTGTAGCTCCGACTATGCTAGAACTCATCATTCCCTCTTTCGAGGGGTTTCGTTCTAGATCACACCAAGTCTTTCTCTAAAGTAATCAAACTTCATTCTGGCTAGAGGCTTGATCAATACATCGACTATCTGCTCGTAGGTTGCCACAACCTGGAGCTTCACTGCTCCTCTCTGCACCATATCCCTGATATAGTAGAACTTGATCTCTATGTGCTTTGACTTTTCATGGAACACCAGGTTCTTCGACAACTTCACGCAACTCTGGTTGTCGCAGATGATACAAGTTGCTTCTAATTGGAGATCAAACAAATAAGACAATAGCTTCCGTAGCCATATTGCCTCACAACTAGCCGAGCAAGCAGCAACATACTCTACCTCGGCTGTACTTAGCACCATGCAAGACTCCTTCTTGCTAAACCAAAAGATGATACCAAATCCCAAACTGAAGCAACACCCCGAAGTGCTCTTCTTATTAGTGGTAATACTTGCCCAATCTGAATCAACATAACCGTGCATGTTAATCTTCTAATTCGCATCATACTTGAGCCCATACTCGACTGTACCCATCAGGTGCCTCAATACATGCTTTGTAACAACTAGGTGAACATGTCTCTAATCCGTCAGGATTTGACTCAGTGTGTTCACAACAAAGCATATGTCCGGTCTCGTATTTGTCAGGTACATCAATGATCCAATCATTTGACGATACATCGTGGCATCATCTGAATCTGATAAAGCATCACACAGAAGCTTCAAGATCGATGCCATAGGTGTGGGTATTGCCTTGCAGTCCAACATTCCGAATCTTTTCAGAATCGCCACTGCATACTTTCCTTGACCAAGGTAAATCCCATTTGCACTCTGCCACACCTCCATGCCTAAGAAGTACTGCATCATCCTTAGGTATTTCATTTCAAACTCAGTAGCAAGTCTCCTCTTTGCATCTTCAATGAGTTCGTCCTCTCCTGTCAGGAACTGGTCATCGACATATAACAAGAACATCACTGGTCTTCTGCCTTCAAACTTGAAGTAAAGGTTGGAATCCGCTTTACTCTTAGTAAATCCTAGGCTCATCAAGAAGCTATCTATCTTGCCGTACCATGTCTTGGGTGCCTGTTTCAATCCATACAAGGCCTTCTTCAATTTGCACACATGAGTCTTCCTGTCATGTGTCTCGAATCCCAGTGGTTGTTCTACGTACACTTCCTCCTCGACTACACCATTCAAGAATGCCGTCTTGACGTCCATCTGGTGTATCTTCCATCTCATAACTGTAGCTAATGTAAGTATAGATCTAATGGAAGTGCACCTTGCTACAGGTGCAAATGTCTCCTCGTAGTTTATGCCTTCTTTCTATGAGAAGCCTCATGCTACGAATCTTGCCTTGTGTTTATCGATGCCACCATTTGCAGCATATTTGATCTTGTAGATCCACTTCGAAGTCACGACAGACTTCCTTTCAGGTCTCAGAACTATCTCCTAGACATCATTCTTCATAATCGACTGATACACCTCGATCATGGCATTCTTCCATTCTTTCTTTTCTGCAGCTTCTTCATAGTTGGAAGGTTCCTTGTCAATGATGTCACACAACAGGGCCGTTGTAAGGTTTTGGTCTTTTCCTTTCTCTATGCATCCCTTCTTGAGCGCCATACCTTTCTACATCTTGTTTTAGCTCCTGTGCCCATGCTGATTTTCTCTTGTGGGAGTCCTTCTCGTGAAGTGTCTCTACAGGCTCTTGTGGGAGTCCTTCTTGTGAAGCGTCTCTATAGGCTCTTGTGGTTCTGCCATGTCATGATCTTCATGGTCTTTTGGAATTGCCAATTCCATTGTTGTATCTCGGACTCTTGTTCCTTCAGGATCCTCAACCTCTTCAATAGGTAGCCTCCTGGATCTGGAGTATGCTGAGTCCTCATCAAAGGTTACATCTCTACTGATGTCGATCTTCTTGAATCCTGGGAAGTATATTTGGTAGGCCTTTGATGTATCACTACGAATATTCCCTTCCTCCTAGAAGGATTGAGTTTGGTCCTCTTCTCCTTTGGGATATGTATGTACACTAGGAAACCAAATATTCTGAGATGGCTGACTTTTGGTTTCTCTCCTGAGAAAGCCTCTTCAGGAGTCTTGTTGTCAAGTACTCGACGAGGAGTACGGTTTTGTACATACGCAACTGTTCGTGCTGCTTCCGCCCAATGGTGCGTTGGAAGATCTTGGTCATGTAGCATTGCTTTCGCTGCTTCCATTATGGTTTGGTTCTTTCTTTCTGCAACACCATTCTGCTGAGGATCGTATGGATTGCTCAACTCCCTCTTATTCCTACACTCTCTGCAGTGTTCCTTGAATTCTTCCGGGGTGAACTATCCGCCATTATCTGTCCGCGAAGTCTTGATCTTCCTTTCGGTGTGGTTCTCGACCAAGGCTTTGTATTCCTTGAACTTACTGAATACTTCATTTTTCCCTTTCAAGAAATATATCCAAGTCTTGTGTGAGAAATCATCTATAAAGGAAACATAGTACACATACCCGCTTAGTGAACTGGATGACATGGGCCCACATACATCTACATGTAATATCTTTAGTATTCCTTTAGCTTTACTTTCAATGCTGGGAAATGTCTTCTTTCCATTCTTTCCTTGTGCACATCCTTTGTAAACGCCTTCATGCTTTGCTTGGATTTCTGGAAGTCTTGGGACTGCTTTGCTTGCAATCCGTAGAGCTTGATAATGCACATGTGCAAGCCTTCGCTGCCATAGTTCACTTGGTTCTATTGACTCACGAACCAATGCTTGTTCAGGATGTCCCTTTAGTTTGTACAAGCCTTCATCTTGTTCTCCAATCATTGTTGCATCATCGATTGTCTTTCCTTTAGGCCACATTAGCTCTTGGCCATCAACAAATGCAACTCTCATTCCCTTTGCATCTAGTGCAGAGATGGAGAGAAGATTCTAATTCAACTCTGGAACATATAGCACATCTTTCATCTTTAAAGATTTTCCGGAGTCTAGCTTGGATGAAGCTTCTCCACTTCCTTTTATGGGGTATTGATAGTCATCCCCAAGTTTCACCTTGTGAGGTGACTCATGTTCAGACATATTGATGAATGATTCCTTGTATCTCGTCATATGTTTAGATGCCCCACTATCCACAAGCCAATCATTGATTCCATGTGAGATAGTGCTTGTAAGTGCTGAGATTAGCACATACTCTTAACCTGAATCATCCTTCTCTCTTCTGAATCTTTTGTTTGTCGGTTCATCGTCTTCAGCGGTGTGAGCATGGTGCCTTTTCTTCTTGTTGAAGGAGTCCTTGTTCTTGGGATAGTCTCTTACAAAGTGCCCCTTTTCATCACAAGTGTAGCATCGAATGTTGGAAGGATATTTTCTGAACTTCTTTTGTTTCTTGTCCTTCTTGTTGTTGTGATGGCGGTTCTTCTTCTTTTTGTAGTTCTTTTTGGTGTGAGCTATGAGAGCTTGCTCTTCAGTTGCTCTCATCTTCTCTTCTCTTGTTATGAGTCGAGCTTCTTCTTATGTGCATTCTTCTTGGAGTCGGCTGAAAGAAACCAAATTCCTTCTTGCACATATCCCTTGAATGAATGAATCCCATGATCTTGGGAGCCCATTCAATGTAGTCATCACAATCTCTTCGTCTTCTACATTCTCTTCAACTGCTTCAAGTTGTTCCTTGATTTGAGCAACCCTTGTGAAGTAGGATTGAATAGTTTATGAGTTATGTATCTTCACATTCTTCAATTGGTTCCTCAATGTCATCTTTCGATTGATGTTCTTTCTTTCGAACATCTTTATCAAAGCATCAAATACTTCCTTTGGTGTCTTAAAGGATGACACATGGAGGATGAGATGATCCTTAATAGAATCTGCAATGATTCTCTTAGCCTTAACCAAGTTCTTCTTATGAGTAGCCTTAGCCTCATCTCCCTCTGGCTCTGGAACTTCTTTATTGATGTATTGATCGAAATCACTTTCTTCAGGGATCAAGGAGATTCAGTGCTTCCATGCTCGGAAGTTATCAGCTCCTCCAAGCTTGTCCTCAGGTTGAGTATGGTGAGTCATCTTTTAAAATGAGAACCTCAAATGGAAATAACAAAGATTCAAATCTTACCAATTTGAGGTGTTTGACCTGGTTTTGGAGCAGGCTGACCTAGGGTTTGTCAGAGAAACCCTAATTTTCTAAACTTGGAATTTCAAAATTCTGTTTGGACAGAAATATGTGCCTCCTTGAGGCGAGTTGCTCAGCTAGGTTCTTTTCTGAAGATGGAGGTGGGAAGCCTCCGAAACTTGATGCCCTAGTTTCTCCTGGCACCAATGTCAAAGTAAAAAAACTTAAAAGAAACTTCTTCAAATCTAATTTTGCTTTCACCAAAAGATGCGCCCCTCTAGGGCGAGTTAGCCTAGCCTATTTTCTTGATGACCTTTGGAGAGAAGACCTTGAACTAGGAAGCCCTAGTTTCCGCTGTTGCATAGTGCATTTTTTCAGAGAGGCTCTGATACCATGTTAGTTTTTCCAATCTAATTAACTTGATTAGGATCTTTATCTGAAAGAATAACAAGTACAACAAGATATACAAGATAGAGCAAATACACAAGATACAGATTTTCACCAGGGAAACTATAAAGGAGAAAACTCCCCAAACTTCCTCAGAATAGTTCAGTCACTAAGACAATATCACAAGATGGAAAAACTCAATAAGAAGTGTTCTGCAACTATCTATCTCTCCTCCTTGTCTCTCTCTCTCTCTCTCCTCATGCGAACTTGAGTGGGTGTGAGTGTGTATAAATAAGGGAGGGTGCCTCCCTATTTATACCCTTCAAGTGATTGACCTAAAACATGACTGGGGTCAACCTCTTACCCTAACATGGCCGACTTCTCCTAGAGAGACTTCGAAAGCACATTACAATATAATATACCGGGGACTATTGCCTCAACTTACAATGGAGGCTGTACCTCAAAGTCCATACACAATAATGACATCTCGAAAGGAGGTAAACACATTTCCAATGAGGGTACAACATCATACAATAATAATATACATCAGAATGTCTTCCAAAGTTACAATTACAATAACACTCCCTCTTAACTAGGAAGGTATTCTCTCTCTCCATAGTCATTAACACATTTGGTCCAATCATCATCACAGGGTCATCATCGTAGCTGCTGCCATAGTCATCATCTTGTCGATCATTGAATAGTACTATCTGTCATCGAAAGTTTCTACAGAGCCAACCCTTTTTCATGTTGGGTGTAGGTCTAGTCCTCATCCAGGTCTTCATCATATCCATGAGCAAGCCATCGCGTAGGTACAACCCAGGACCATTCCTTACATTGCCATTGCAATAACCTGCGTCTCCTACTGTCATCTCGTCGTATTTGGATCATCTCTTTGTCCAACACAAAACAAAACAAAACACACAGAGTACACAGAGCCCAACCTGGATGCAAACCACCTGCGTTCTACCAACATAGGAGTATGCCAAGATCTTCATGTCACTAGGACAACCTGCAACTTCTACTATGTGAAGTCAGGGTCTTTATTGTACAATCTGGCCACCCGAATGTCTCATGTCCATAAGAGTTGAGCATGGTAGCCATTGCAACAACTAGAGGTCTATTGAGGTGGTCCACAACGTGATTGGTGTTTCCCTTCTCATTCTTGATGTTCTGACGAAATTGTTGCAAGTATGTGGACCACTTCTGATGACGGTCATTCTGTAGCTTACCCTATGTCTGCATGAACTATAGGGGCTTGTGATAAGTGTGGATGGTGGTTTCCTTCCCTAGGATGTGATGCTTCCATTGATGATAGGCGTGTGCAATGGAGTACATCTCCTTGTCATAGGTGGGATACCTACAAACAACATCAGAGTGTCTCATTATGATAGGCCACCAGATGTCCATGTTGAGTGAGGACTGCACTGATAGCATAGTCAAGTGCATCTGTCTCAATCTCAAAAGGTTGTTGTAGGTCCGGTAGAGTGAGTACGTCGAGTAGAGGTGTTGCTTCAGATACTTAGAAGATATATGTTGTCATGCACCCCAAGCAATCATGGCTTTGGCTCCACCCTTGGTCACTTGGATTAAGGGCCAAGTGATATGAGAGAACCCCAACACAAGCCCACGGTAAAAGTTGGTGAGGCCCAAGAAGTAGTGGAACTCTGTTAGAGTTGTTGAGGCTGGCCAATCACGAATGACTTGTATCTTGGCTGGGTCCACATGTACCCCATGTTCATCCACGATTTATCCTAGGTACAGAATCCTCTCCATGCCAAATGATTATTCTTCCAAATTGGCATATAATTTGTGTAGGCACAATGTACTAAGGATTTTGTGGATGTGCTATAAGTGTTCCACACAAGTTCTAGATATACGACCACAAAAGAGCTTGAGAATGGGCGCAAGATATCATCCATCACCCTCATAAATGTTGCTGGAACATTTGTCAGGTTGAAAGGCATGACCAACCCCACAAAAAGGCCTTCTTTAGACTTTAAAGGTGTCTTTAATTGGGACCTTGTGGTAACTTGACTTCAAATCAATCTTATTAAAGAACTTGGCACCCTTAAGCTGGTCAAGAAGATGTTCAAGTCAGAGGATAGGGTATCAATACGATTCTTGACAGTGATTTTGTTCAAGGTTCTTTAATGCATACATAGCTGTCATGTTCCATCCTTCTTCTGTACCAACACAATTGGGCTCCCACAAGGTGAGGAGCTTGGTTGAATGTGGCCCTTTTGGATGAGCTCTTGAATTTGATGCTTTATTTCCTCATTATCCAAAAGAGAGCTCCTAAATACCAGGCCATTAGATAAGGAGCATCAGGTATCAAATCAATTGTATGCTTACCCTGGCAGTGTAGACTCTAGAGGCACCCATTTAGGTGAGGCAAAGATATATTTGTATTCTCCTACAATCTTGTCCACCTGTCTTTCGCTGTTTCGAGAGACCTTGTGCTGAGGTTGTGGTGGTTGTAGTGGCCTTTCGTCCACCTTCTGACCAAACCATGAAGAGGAAAAATTTCATGGTCTGAGAGATGATCTTTCGACATTGCTTTTCGGAGATCAAGGAAACTACAATAGTCGATACTACCTCAAGTATCTTGTAGAGTTAGCCCTCCAAAGTAACATTGATACTATGGGGTCTAGACTCATAAACAACATAACGTTTCCACATATAGGGTTTTCCTAAAAGAACTTCACAAACTTCATGTGAGGCAGCATCACACAGTACCACATCTTTGAAAGGCTTGATGTCGCAGTATAGACGACATTGTTAACTGACGCGGATGTCTTGTCCCTAGCTTAACCAACCGATGGTGTATGGTTGGGGATCTGAAGTTGTCGACAATTACAAGTTTTGATGACTTTGATCGAGATTAGGTTCTTTGTCTACCACTGTCAATAATGAAATTTAGCGGATTCCTCTTCACCCACAATTATGAATGGAATATGTGCTTCCCTTGCTCTGGCTCTTTCGACTCTTTTGGTTGGATCTTTGTGGTTGCAATGATGACACTAGGTTTCGCGCCAATGATCTTCTTTTCCTTTTATTGCTCTAAATTAGAGTTCGAGCAAGAGTCGGGCTATGGGGATTTTGTCTTAGCCAACAATAATTGTTTTGAGCGACACTCATTAGTGTTGTAGCAGGGATTTTTGTGGAATTCACATCACTTGTCGGTGTCCTTCGATTTCTTGTTACCCTTCTTTGCCAGCGGCTGGGACTGGTTGTCATGATTTTGGCTATCCTTGCTTTGTCCTTTGTTTTGTGAGTTAGCGCCTCCCTTGCCAAACTTATGTTGTTATGATTTTGCAAGCTCAAACTCTTACTTATTCTTTTGCTTAAACTTTTGCTCGATCTTGACAGCACATCGAAAAGAAACTCCTAGTGTGGAGATGCCCAAAAAATTCATCTTTGTTTGAATGTATTTGTGCAGGTCACTGTGGTACTTTAGAACCAAGTGTTGTTTGGAGTTTCTAATACCCAACTTTGAGCGCAAGGAATGGAATATATTGGTGAACTTTGACACTATCTAATCTCTCTCCTAGCGCAAAGTTGTCCATCTCGTGTATTGGCCATCATAGTTTCCAACATGTTAGAATTCCTCCTTAATGACATCAACAAAAGCCGCCCAAGTGGGTTGTTCTATATATTTCAGACTCATCTCCGGCATGCTTCTTGCAGTAACTATCCCACCAATCTTTGACATGGGGGAGGGACTTAAGGAGCACGAAGGTGGTCTTTTTGTTGTTGGAAAAATCTTGAACAAAGAAGTAACTACCTAATAGATTTAACCATTTTTCCAAAGCATCTGCATCTATCTGGCCTTTAAATAAGGGAATGCCAACGTTAACGTGTACCTTGAAAGGAGTTGCACCTCCGAAACAACTGCTCATTGAAGGCGTGTTTGTCATCGTTGGCATTTGTCAAAGGATTTGGGCAAAATTATCCATAATTTGATTCCTCTATCGCGCGAGGGCTTCTTTGAGCAACACCTTAAGAAGATCTCTTGCTCCGTTATCTCTCTTTTCTTCTCCTGCCATGTGAGGCTGCTTGGATTGACGAGAGTCGTTCTCCCCAAACTCAACTAGTTCGAGATCCAACTCTTGATATCTACATCTCGTTGGGGACATGCATTGAGAAACAACAAGAGCAGATTGCTTTGATACCATTGATCTAGATTATTTGGAGAATTAAATGAAGGCAGTAAATGAAAACACAATAATTTTATAGAAATGACAATAATACAGTAAAACCCAAATTCTATTAATGAATGGAATGGAAAAACATTGTAAATTACAAAGCAATACAAACTAGCTCTAGATGGTGGTAGCTTATCTTTGAAAAGAGATGTGTGGGATACACTCATTTGCAAGAGTTGATTACAAAGAAACCGCAAAGGGCCTTTTTATCATAAGCATAAAGAGACAAAAAACTAACCCTAAGAGATGAAGAGACAAAATGATTTGCGGTCCCCGATGTGACTAGCAATGTTGAAAAAGTTGGCATCAACAAAAAGTCAGCAAGGGTCTCGAATACAACTTCTCGACAACATTGGCGAAAAAATAGGGAAAGATTGACAAACATCACAAAATACAAAATACATTCATTTTTTTTTCAGAATTTTAAACATATAAAGCAACAATAACATCAGTTAAATACATTGGAACATAAATATGGAAAAAGCATTGATATATATTATCATCATGTAGTCATGCCAAATATAAAATGATATATCAAAATCGATACTAAATCTTGAAACATCATAGTTGTCCAATCAAGGACTCAAAAGTGGATAACCAATACAAAATGACATCACAGATATAAATGTATTTGAGGAAAACTAGTAGCTAGCTATCTAATATCAATGCCCTCTTCCCAAGTTTCATTTTTACTCATTACTTGTTTCTTGTTTTCATTATATCTTTACTTCACAATTTATTCTATTTTCCATTCATTCTTTATCTTTTTCCCTACTCCGGTGATTATGTTTATATAAAGTTTTCATAAATGCTCTTTATTTGTCGCTTCATCTTATGACTTAAACCTAATTTTTGAAAGGTATATTTTATTAATTTGGTTGTCAGCCATTAAATGCATTTCTTGTTTTGTATTGGTGATAAATCATAAATGTATTTTCCCCTCCCAAATTGAATTTCCCACATGAGCCCCACATTTAGCCCTAACACATCTACCACTTGAAACATTGCTCTCTTTTTCCTACAATGTGCTATGATGATCACTCAAAATATGTTTGCTCAAAAAACTCTCTAATAGTGAAAAAAAGTAATTCAATTACCATTGTAATATTTGATAAATGGATACAATTTTTGTATAGCTTATCCTTGCATGGTTTGATCTTCAAATACAGCAAAGTTTCGAAACATTTATACAGTAGAGGAAAGGTGTTAATGCACAACAAAATGGCCAAAATGAGGACATTTTGGAAAATTAAAAAATTGTGATTTTTTCTAGCCAATTTTTCGGCTGAGGGAAATAATCGCTATTTTTTAAAATGTTGGTGATTTTTTGGAAAGTTTTTAAACACTGGTGGCTAGTTGATATGTCAACTTACCGGGGGCACAACTTTTGCATACGATCTTCGTTTAGGGCACTCAATAGCTCCTTGGAAAGAATTAACCGAGAATTATAACTTTTGACTCATGCCAGGGAATTCTGTGGCAACACTTGGCCTCCATATTGGCCCAAAAACATTGTTTAGGGATTCAAAACGGCCTTGGAAGTTTGGGACCTGAAAAACTGTAGAAAATTGCCATGAAAATGGAGAACCGTTGTAACTCGACGAAACAGGGGGATGGCCACCAGTGTCCACCTGGATTATATAAACCAACAAGAACATCAAGTAAACACATTGGCACAAAAATATAGGAAAAACGTTGATATATATGATATAGTGGATGCCAAATCAAAATGATACATTAGAGTCAATACTAAATCTTAAAACTTCATAATTGTTCAATAAAGGACTCAAAAGTGGATAACCAATACAAAATGACATCAAATGTATCTCATCATCATAGTCATCTACAATGACAAATCTAGCAGCTAGCTATCAGCCTGTTATTGGACAAACTAGCAGGGATAATGACCAGTAAGCACATGTTCAGACTTGTGACCCAATGTCATCTCGATGACAAATCCTTAACTTCTTCGGAGTGTCTTGACCTCCAAGAGGAGAGCCCTTTTCGTTATAACTGTAAACACTTAGACACCAAACTAAATATTTCTATGCAATTGCGTTAGTGACCAGTGCCTTTATGGAGTCCAATAGAGAATGAAGAAGACATATCATAGACAAGTCCAATTTGGCACTAGTGAATTTGTGACTGCCAGTGATAGATGTTTGCTTACATAGAATACTTGTGTCTCAAATACAAAACAGTGTCCAAGAGAATCAAGGTTCAGCATTAAACATTATACATCAAAACAATTTTGCCAATTATCATGAGTATTTGAGATCAGATTTCAGCAGTGCACTTGCCAAAAAGTTCATGGACTACTTCAGTATGATATGAAAGCAAATTAATAACGGTTTTGAAGGAGTTGTTAGGTACTGTAATATGTTTTGCACACCATGAACAATCACTTATTAAATGATCAAACAAAGCAAATCAAGACAGTAATCTAACTTATAATTAGTACACCTTTAACCATGAAAGTTTCCTTCAATAAATGTCCTTCATTAGTGATGGCAAACAGTAGGTAAATCAGTCCTAATTTTAAACAATCCTGTAGCTTATAATTTACTCATTTGATAGTGTTATTTCAAGCATCTAACATTAGCTTCATAAAACAGTAATTAAATACCTCTTTGACAAGTGTAATATGGCCAACTGGTAAACCTTTTATGTTTCTGTTTGTGGCAGATTTAGGGCTGCTGTGCAGTGGTGACAGGCTTCCCTAATGGCAAACCTGAGAAGCATAAGGCAGACAAAGGTTCCAGACCCATGTAGGTCTGGAAATTTGCAAAAAATGTCAATTTTTTGTGGTCTTCGATTTTTTTTGGTTTTTTAGGGCTTTTTACCAATCCATTTTAGGGTTTGGCTGGTCTAATTTGGCTGGCCAAGTTTCTAAGAAGGGATGCCTGGAAAATTGAAAAAATTATAATTTTGGATATTTTTCAGTTTTTAGGGTTTTCTTCTAAGTTGCCAAGAAACTTGGGTATGGGTACGGGGACAAGGATGGGTACAGGGACGGGGACGGGTACGGGGATGCCACTTTTTGAAAAAGGGTACTTGGGTACGTCAGGGGTACTATATATGTCAGAGTCACATCATACTTGCATATAGATTTCTTCATAAATTATGAAACATGATTCATAATTATAAATTCGATGATTATTTGAATGAACGTTCGATTATTTGAACAATGAACATTCAGATCGAAAATTTGAAACATAAAATTTGATAAGTCATTGACTCAGTAGATATCAATTAGAACACTGGAAGTTACATAAAATTTGATAAATCATTGTACCAGGCCGCTGTAACAGAGAATCAAACTCAGACATGAAAGTACACTTGAAATCTTATTTTAAACACCTATTTGTACTGCTGTTACAGGCAATAAAAAATTGAAAATTTCCAAATACATTCCCACGTTGATGTGAGTGTATTTCTCAATATTAAATACATATGCATATTTTTTATGTGCACATTTGGTAGTAAAATTATGTTCCATGAGTGCTGAACACAACCATAAAAACATTCATTGTAAATCAATGTAAAATCAATCTACTAGATTTGGACAATATTCAATGGAATTTGAACAATGTTGCAAAGTGTTCGACATAAGTCCTGAACCAGACTCCATACATAGTTAGCAAAAAATAAGTTCAGATTTGGTGGGAGGTCATTACATTTTCCCAAATGAATTGCATTTGATTGAGTCAGTCGTACCCCTGGAGTACCCAAACGTGGGGTACGAAGTACCCAAACATGGGGTATGACGTACCATTTCGCCTATAAGTACCCCTTTTTTTTTATAACAGAGTCTCGGGTATGTGGACCCAGGTTGGGGTACGGCAGGAGACATACCCTACGAGTACCCAAGTACCCGGTATGGGTACCCTGGCAACATAGGTTTTTTTTTAATCTTGAAAATGTTAGGGCTCCCACCAATTTTTCCCTAGGGCTTTTAGGGCCTAAAATGGATTGATGAATACATTGTCGCAGGGAGGGCCGAAATTTTAGGGAGGCCAAAAATTTGAAATTTTTTTATTTTGGTTTTCAGACATAAAATTGCAGACCTAATCCTAACACTAATTCTACCATGAAAATGCAAAAGTACAAATGAAAATGCAACTAAATTTGATAAATTTTGATAAAACAAGGGTTTTCATGGAAGTAACCTAAACCCTAGGCCTAGAGGAGAGGTGACCAACCTCCCTATGGATTAATCTTCTCTTTGCCTCCTAAACTAGGGCTTCCTACAACAACCTCTAGGGTTTGTGATAGGAGCCTAATCTAGGGAAATATTAGAGATTCAAGGCCAAAACAAGGTTTTAAAACTCGAAATCAGTGGTCGAACCGGTCGAGGGTCAACTCGGACCAGAACCGGAACCGGTAATGAAACGGAGTGGTGCAGTTTGGTTTTAATAACTTGGAGCATTCAAAAATTTTAAAAAATTACCTAAGTTCCACATTCGCACATGCACTAGGAATGCTAGGAAATGAAAAGGTTTCATTAATTCTAATATGAGCTTTCAAAAGATAAGTGAGCCAAGGAAAAAACACATTTCCTACTATAGGATCAAAGAAATCCTATCATTAAACACAGGGAATACTGATCCCAGTGCTTGTATAGTTCCATTATTTCAATATAGTCTATTTTAATCATGCAGTGCCAGATCTAAGTAGCTTTATCACAACTCATGCATAAATAACTACAAACAACAACCTTTGGAGAATATAAAAAATTACAAACCAAAAAAGATTTAAATATGTGATAAGTAATGAAGGATTATCAGAACTTATGGTGATAATTTTCTAGTAAATGGTTTGAAGAAAAGATTAGCAGTTCAACACCCTCCAAGTAGACCCTAAGAGCTAGATCCTGCTTAATCATGACCTCCAAAAGTTCAAAATAGGGGATTTGACATTTGAAAATACAGGACAAAAAGACCGAGGAGAATGGTCATCAACTGGTTGGTTAGGACTGGTTCGGTCACGAACTGACCGGTTCAGTGTTCGGGCCGGTTGGTTCGTTACCAAACTGGTCCACGGTCTGGGTTTTCTACCGGTTTAATACTCCAATTTCGTTGGTCGGTCGAATAGACCATTTCCGGTTTCGGCTTGGCCGATTTTTACCACAGAGGACCAAAAATAGGGAAAACCTCCTCTAGGGAGCGTTTTCCACCATGCAAAGAAGATAAAAGGCAGACAAAAAGGCCATAATAAACAAAATGCAGCTCAATGGCCACCATTCAATAATCAAGAAGCAAGAATTCACCTACCTTTGCCAAGCAAGGCTAAAACTACACTTACTTGAGCTTTGTGTTGTTCCAATAATTCCTAGCATCCACCATGCATGAGAAAAACACTAGAAAGTATCCAAATTTCATCCACAAGGAAAAGAAGAGAAAACTCCAATAGGTGCACATCACTTTCCAAAACACTGTCTTGGGTAAAAGAGCAACATGATAATTTTATCCCTTGAGTCATGATTTACAAATGAGTGAGGAGGGCTTATTTATAGCCTCTCATACAAGCCCTTATTTAGGAGGGCTTATTTATAGGCATTTAAATCCATGTCTACAAGCCCTTAAAATTTCGATGTGAAATTATAACATAAAATAATATAAAATAATCTAAAACATGGGTAACTTGGGGTATTTCCCCATAGTTACCAAAACTGGCGAAAATAGATTAAATTGAGCAAATGATTCCATTCTGAAGGATGGAGTGAGCAAGGGGGAATGTTATGCCCCATCTAGCCTCAACAATGCTAAAAAACTGTCGACATCTTCCCTCAAATCGTGCTTGAAGGCTTGGGAGACAAGATGACGTCATCATTGCATAAGACCTAAGGAGAGAGGGCGCTTCGTTGAAAAGGGGCCTGGAGGGGTGCCTGAGGGCATTGGAATGGGACGCAAGTGCCTCTGAGTGGAATGCTGTCACCTATATAGAAATCAAGGAGGGGGTCATGTGACCCAGTGACCTTAGGAGCCCTGGACAACAACCCCAGGGTTAAAAGGCCCAATAAAGGGCAATCAACAATGCCACTAATCCATAAGCCATAGTACTCTAAAGATGAAATCAAGGGGTTTGACCATAAGCCATAGTTCTCAAATGGTGCAGATAACACCATAAGCCATAAGCCATAGTACTCAAACAAGGTAGATAACACCCCCATCTTGGTCTTGAAGACAAAAAAAACAATCCCTCTTCTTGGACAGACATCTGAAAGTGAGCCAATATAGGTATAACGTAACACAACCTATCCTGGAGAATCAATGACCTCTTCCCCTCTTACGAAAAAAGATCATGGCTCGTTTGCCACTAGAAGTTCTTGCATCATCAATATAGAAGTTTCCTCCAAATTTTAGTAAATTTCGAAGGGGATGTCAAGGTCTTCAACATAGGGGACCCCGCCATAAATACTACAAAAATTATATAAGAATACATGCAAATTGAAACATAAATCATTGAATTTTTTTTTTCTAAATTATAATCTAAGAGACTAATCAATACATGATCATTGATAACGATGTAACATAATAAATCATAAATGATCTTTCTACAATAGACTATCACCATCATCATCTTGGTACATATAGGGCTTGATGCTCTCAATTAAACATCAAACCCATACCCTTGTATATGATCGAATCTAATGGAAATTGTGCATTTTGGCCTGTGAATTTTCCTTTAAAGTTCAACTAGGGCTAAACAATATATTAACTTGTTACTGAAGAACCAGACATGAATTTCTTTTACTAGTATTAGCGGAATATAAATACCGAGAGCATTCACAACATCACATAAAAATATAGACACAATATTTGGGTATGGAAACCCGTGGATAAAACCCAAGATGGGAAAACTGGTGTAGCAGTCAGATATAGAATTTATATTATGAAGATATGGAACTTTTACAATCAGTAGACAAATTCACCCAACCTGGTGAAATGAGCCTCTGCAGAAACATTGGACAACTCCAACAAACCAGCACACCCCCAGCGCAATTGTATGGCCTCTACGTCAGCAGTACGACCTCCTTTGCGCAATTGTACAGATCCGTACAACACTGACGTCATCCTGTACGAATTCTTTACGGTTGTATGACTGCCTCTGCCGAACTGGTACCACTGCCCTCTGCGTGATCCTGTACGGCCTAGCTTAGCTTGGAAGCTTGGTGACTCTGCCGGGTAATTGCTCTTTCCTCTTCTCAGCAAATTCCTCCGTTTGACTTCTCTCTGTCTGTATCTCACCTATGTACGTGTCCTCTCCACCAAATCTTTTTTTAACTCAATGGCTAAATGAAAACCCTAACCCTGATAATGGATCAATGGATGTGATCCTCCGATGAGATCAATGGCCAAGTTATATTAGCCATCACTTAAATATTTCACTTTTCACTTTATAAAAGTGATTACATTAAGTCAAAATCAAATTAGATTAATAAAAGTATTTTTCTATGTCAAAACTTAGGAAAATCACTTTAATACATTTGGCTTTCTGTTTAATGTCTTTCTAGCATGTAAGGACACATGTAATGCTAGAAGACCTTCCTTGTTGCCACTTTCTAACATTGCCAATCTTGAAATCCTGAAAACTTATAAGTGTACTGAATTCTGAATGGGATATGAAATTCTACTTTCTCCATATGAAGTCTAATGAGTTTGGAATCACTCTCAACATCTTGAAATAATTAATGGCGATAAAAATTTAAGTAAATGGATAGAAAAGAAAAACTTCAATTTTCCTCTTGTTTCTTTTCTCTATCTTTCTTGTGAACAAAGAAGTGTAAACACTATAAATAGCAAAACTTTATTTAGGAATAAAAATATAAAAATAAAATAAAGCAGATTTCATGTCACCCATAGATTCTTTGTAAACACTATAAATAGCTAAGCTTTGTTTACGAATAAAATATAAGATTAAAATAAAGCAGATTCATGTAGATAAGTAACCAGACGTTAAAGTTGGAGGGAGAGCCCATAGGGGTTGGGAACTGATGGTTGAGGGGTTTTATAGGTTGCTTACCCTTTACTTGTTCCCTAAGACACAAATCCCAGTCACATGTTCGCCCACAGTTTGTTATTTTTTAGGAAATGCCTCTAGAAAGCAAGTTGTGTATAAATAGAGTGTTCATTTGCCTCATTTCTTTGACAAGGAGATGAGAGATTATGAGAAATGTGGATAATGGATTGTACGAGTCCTACTTCGGAACTTAATGCTAAATCTTGGAGCACAAGTTCCATCATCCAATTTTGTTTAAGTTTCGCTTCCATTTGTTTGGGTTGATTATGCTTTATTAAATTGTTGTGTATGCTAGTTTGTCAAAAACGTGGTTAAGGAGATCTTTGGTGTAAAATAACTATACAAGGCTTGTAGTTTTCATCCCCTAGAATTTTGTTTCGTACATGCATGTAATTATATTTAAAGTTTAAACACTGTTACATTTATAACAGAGATTAGAGCTGACTGTATCAATACATGCAATGTTGTTCAGGTGAAGTGTAGGAATTGTTACTAGTTTCCCAATTGATTTTCCTTCTTCCTCTCATGTATCTTACAAAGATTTCACAGATTGCTTGAATCAGAGAAGGTTTTAACTATATCTATATTTCCTTATCATTATTTTCTCTTGCTTATTTTGTTGATTCTTGAGCAGCATCGAGAGCCATTCTCTAGGAGAATGGAGGCACTTGGTCAGTTACCAGTGTTAAAGTTAGTGCATATGTGAGACCCATTCTCATAGAGGATGGTACCCAAGTCAGTTAACTAGGGTAGAGTAAGACCCTAGAAGGTACCCTAGGGCCCTAGTAGTCTCCTAGGGTTCTTGGTCTGGGACCAAGCAGGTTGATGCCATGGAAAAGCCCCTAGCATGTGGCTAGGGCCACTATGTGCCTCTAGGGTATTCTGGTCTGGGACCAGGGACACAATGTCCAAGTATATCATGCAGGTAGAGGCAGAGACATTCCTGGTTTGGGACCAGGCAGACTCTTGGTCTGGGACCAAGCAGGTCTTGCAGGTGGTTGATCAACTTTTAGTCTAGGACTGAAGCTCAGCTTAGTATTGAGGACCATTCTCCGGGAGAATGGAGGACCTGATCAGGGTCTAGGTGGTTGATCAACAAGATTCAGTATGGGACTGAAACTCGGCCTAGGGCTGAGAGCCATCCTTTAAAGAATGGAGGATCTTGGCTAGTTAACCAAGATAATGATGTGTGATGTCCTCTCTCCTAATCAGCTAGTGTTAGGTTGTTTTTCAAGGGACTAGCCACCCCTTGATGATCTCCCTAGCACCTAACTAATAGGAGCAGTATTAGGGACCAAAGGATCGTACCATCCGGTTTGGATCTCCCCCTTGTACAATGATGATAAAATTATATGAAGCAATGTACCTTGAGAGAGAGAGAAAAGATTAAAGTCCTTAGACTTGTTGGTCTTATAGGTAAATGTTTGTCCACCTTGATCTTGTGGGTTTGTGGGTTGTTTTATTGTGACCCCCTTGGTTGACTCTTAGTCTTTACACTCTTATTGTGTGTACCTTTGTTATAATGACTCTTACCTTGTGGGGTTTATTTTTGGTACACTATCCTAAGTGCATTTACTTTATGGTTGGACCATTTGTTGTTTATGGTTTTATTTTATCTTTGAACCACTTATGTTTAGTTTTACCTTATGACAACCTTAGGACCTTTGCTACACTATCCTAAGTCATTTATATTTAATGATTTTTATTTAATAAAATTATTTAACCTTATTATTATTATTATCTTTACCTTTGGACCTTTGGTTTTTATTATTTGGACCTTTGTTAATTTCATTAACTTGTTTGTATAAGTCTTGAACCTTATAAGAAGCATTTGTTGAGCTTATCCAAGGTATGGCATTTGTATCTAATTCCTTGGCTGACTTCTTCGTTAGCATGATTGCTCCCCATTCGCTAACGTGACTGCTCCTCATCCGCCTGCGTGACTGCTCTTCCCTCCGCGCATGACTGTATGTTGCTTCTCTGCTCCGCACATGATTGTATATTACCTCTGTGTTTGTGACGGGTTCCTCAACATGGTTTCTTCCTCTGCGTCTGTACCTCCACGGGATTGCAGTTCTAGTGTGACTGCTCTCCATGTAACTATGACTCTTCCATTCACGTGATTGTATGCTTACCTGTAACTGCGTGATGGTGTCTCCTTCATCCGCACGACTGTGTATTTAATCGCTGCGTAACCACAAGGTTCTTTGTCAAGTGTGGAGTGTGGGTTTTCCCTGTGTGACCATGGGGTTTCTCTTTTGTGTGGACTATGGGTTTCTTCCAGTGTGACCATGAGTTTTTTCTTCTGTGTGGACTGTGGGTTTTCCCAGCATGACCAAAAGTTTCTCTGTTGTGTGGATTGTGGGTTTTCCCTACGTGACCATGAGGTTTCTCTTTTGTGTGGACTGTGGGTTTTCTTAGCGTGACCACACGTTTCTCTTTTGTGTGGATTGTGGGTTTTCCTAGCGTGACCACAAGTTTCTCTCTTGAGTGGACTGTGGGTTTTCCCTGTTTTTCCTTGAGCTTCTCTTTCAGTGTGGACTGTGGGTTTCTCAACATGACCATGGGTTTCCTACTTAGGATTACCATGTAAAAGTATGAATGTGTGTCTCTGCACAATGTGACTGCATCCTTACTCAGCATGATTGTGTGTCCTTTGTCAGCATCGCTGTATTGGGTATGACCGTGCTTGTTGACTAAGAAGTCTGGGTTAGTATGCTTCTGCTTTAACCCTCTTAGGCTCTCTCTCAAGGTATGTAAATTGTTTGCCTTGTTCACTTGTCCTTTCGATGACAAGATCAAATCTAAAATATCTGAGTATAACTCTGATTCAAATATTGGTTATGATTCTACTGTACATTATTTTATCATGTTATCACTGTAAATGGCATTTGATGAATCTCAAGGACCAACTTTAACGAAATGACTAATGGAGTGTTAAGTTGAAAGAGATGAAAATTATGTTTGTTTTATTACAGTTTAAATTTATTAGACCAGTACTATTTTGAATCTGATTTTATAATTATGTTCATTAAAGTTTCTTACTTATGTTAAAAACTCCTCTAACCCTAAAACTTCAACAACCAGGAACTTGATTCAGTTTAGAACAGAAAACTCAGCCTGGGGCTGAGAGCCACTCTCTGGGAGAGTGGAGGCACTTAGTTAGTTACCAAGTCGTTGGCCTTGGGTCAACTTGATGTAGCCTAGGGCTGAGGCACCTGGTCATTTACCAGGACATCACTAGAAGCCCTAGACTAGATCTAGGCAAGTGATGTACTCCTCCTCTTGGTCAGCTGGTGATGGAGCCTTCTCAAGGCACTGGGCACCCCTTGTTGAAGATACCTAACACACGAGCATGAAGGGAATGAGGAAAACACTTAATAATCCTCCTTGTTTTTGATAATGTGCTTAGAGTTGTCATGGAGACAAAGAAGAACTCTTGAGGTGACTTAATGAACCAAGAAAACCCTGAAGGGTTCAAGCACCCTCAATATTGGTCCAAGTAATTGTTAGAATATAATCCGTTAGGGATTATAATATTGTAAATAAATAAATAGGAATAGTTGGAAGCCGAAAAGGCTGGACGGAAGGTGAAATAAACCGTCACATGAATGTATAAATGAATACTTAGCCATGAATAGATTAATTGAATCGGGAGTTATTACCAACAAGTGGTATCAGAGCAGGGCTCTCTGCCATAACTCCTGCTGCATTTCTGTCCATTGTCATTCTGCCTGCCAGTCTGCTTTTTCAGGCTGCCTGCCATCGCCAGTCTGCCCCTGCGCGCATTCATTATGTGCATTTTCTGCTAGAATTAGGTTATACCTAACCCTAATTTGCAGCACCCCCGGCCGTTGAAATTTCTTCTTGGTAATAGGTCATCTAGCAATCGCTCTGGCTTGATCATGCCGGTCCAAACTTGCATTGTTTGTCGAGTGATAGAATCAATAACAAGAATTGATGGCATCCCTGTTAAATTGTAGTAGCTGCACACCTTTCTTCCTTCTTCTTTCGACCGGAGCACTGAACGGAATCCGTTGCTGCCATAATTGAAAGCTTACTGCCTGGTGTTTTTCTCTCTTTGAAAAAGATATCGAGCTTACTGCCTGGTGTTTTTCAAACTTCTCTCTCCGTCTCCCTCTGGTTCCTT
>LPNX010615885.1:0-106505 GCA_001517045.1 Pseudotsuga menziesii
ATATATATATAAAGAGATTGGACAAGTACAGACAACAGACAGATAGATAGGGGCTAAAAAGCAAAGAGGAGTTTTGGTATTAGCAGAGCTAAAATGATGTGGAGACTAATGCACAACGAATGTCTTTGGGGAAAAATATATAAAGTTAGGACAACAAAGTGGATTAGAAAGGAAGTAAAAGACCATAGAGGGCCCTCAATCATCTGGAAATAATTGGTAAATGGAATTCCAACTGATAGGGAAATGGCTAGTCTGGAAAATAGGGAAGAGGAAGCAAGGTAAAAATAGGTGAAGGCACCAGGCTGGTGTGCTTCAGAAATCAACATATCAATTCTCTTATTAATCCTTCATAACAGGAAGAAAATTATTATTATAGATGCTGCTGTATCAGAAGTTAAATTGACTATGAAGTAAGGATGGAAATAAAATGTACAGATCTATATGCGAGGAGAGCTTTTGGATGAATGGAACCCGTATACTCATGGGATCAAGCTAAGTGGAATAAAACAGAAAGAAGAAGATTATTAGATTGTTTGGTAAAAAAACAAAGCAATAGGGAACCTCACTGCTAAGCTGGGTTATGAACCAAGGGTGAAAGAAGAATTTGAGGGTGAAAAGATGGGGGTGGAAGGTCATCTGGAGATGAATTTTCTTCTGCCAACAAAATTCTTACTTGGGACAATTGCAATAATAGATCTTGGGACAAACCGCGCAAAGATAACAAAGAATCAGTTGACCATTTACTAGCTCACTGTCCATTTTGAATAGAACTTCGAAATAAATATTTGGAGCTAGCTAATGAAGATGTGAAATGGAAAGGAGAAGCTATTGTAGATTGTTTCAAGAGCTGGTACAAGAATAAAAATTATCAAATAACACAAAGCAATCCCCTGTACAGTGTTGTGGGCACTATTGATAGCTAGAAATGATAAGACTTTCAAGGGTAAAGACATCAATTCCAATTCACGTTTGTTTCGAGATAAAATGTGCATATAGTGGTATTTGGGTAACCATAAGGTTACAAACAGGAAAAGGATCAATCAGCCTGATATAGATTTCTCCAAGGCCTGGGGATTCTTTTGATGGAGCTTGTCAGAATCCCTCTGGTGCTCAAATTGGAAGCTGACAAAGGAATAGTAACTTTTCATGTATATGGTGATTGTAAAATTGTTATTGAGTAGGCTACATCGAGTTATTAAAAATTATCAAATAAATAAGTTATTTTGAAAACATATATTTCAACCATGTCTATAGAGAAATTAATAAAGATGCAGACAAATTATCCAAGGAGGTATTACTCCTATAGCAAGGTTCATTGGTTAAAGTTGAATCAAGGAGACAAAATCCCCCATATAAAGGCTCAGTAGTTCCAAGGAAACAATTCAGAAATTATGAAGCATACATCTTGAAGCTGCCTTTCTAATTGCCATTTAGTTTACTTGAAATAGCTACAAAGCCAGATTTGGATGAAGACGGTATATGGACTTGAGTATATACTAAAGGAAGCACTTAAACAGTGCATCTTCTACTAGCATATGGCAGAGCGACACAGTCATTCGGAGTGTCAAAAGGACAATCATATGTATATTCTGATTTCATCTAGAAATATCAAAAATACTACTTTTTGGAAAAGAAATATCATTTTGATTTGACACTGATGATTTTATGATGAGAACATGGATAACTTGTAGTTCATGCATGGATAACATTGCCAAGCAACTCTACGGTGAGAAAATCACATGTGTAGAGTATGCAAACCAAAATATATTGAAAGAGAGACTAATTATCCAATTTGCCAATTTGGTGGATATCTATAAATAAAGGGGAGATAGTGTCCTATACCAAAATCTTGTACAACATTTTTATTAACTAATTCCAAATATAACTAATGACATTAATAACATGTGACTTAAACATCTAATTCAAGTTACTTTACTTCTAACCCTCATTGGAATCTTTTTTTAAAGATTGGTTTTGATAAGCAAGTTTTGGCCTCTTTCTCCATTGCACCACGTTAATTGTCCATAATGTTGTAAAGATTGTATATTCCATGAATGGGAACTGTGCATTTGTGGTCTCAATGTGAAGGCAAGATCTGCTTTATCTTCGTATTTAAATGCTTTCTGTCAAAATTTTGTAAAAGATGTTGAGTAGAGTAATAGCTTGCAATCTAGAGATGAGCTCAGGACTATTGTGATTTTTTCTTAGTTGATGATGCTTTCCATTGACTGATTTTTATTGTCTTCTCAATATAATTTAATACCCGTGGGCTGTAAGTTTTCATGCATCCTTGTAAAATTGGCACAAGAATCCCTCTTGGGCTGGAAACTTGTTATCTACAATGGCCTCAAGGTCTTATAAAAGCATCTAGCATGAGAGGTTGATAACACTGTTTGGAGTCTGGACTGGGATGTTGCATGCTTATTCTAGAGAACATCTTGACATTTTTGTGTTGTTGTGTCCTTATGCTATTTGTTCATCGCTTGAGAATTCAAATATTACTTGGAGATTTCTGATTCTCTGCTACAGAATAAGCTTGGTAAGTTTGGATAACAATATTTCTGTAGACTGTGTCGTTTGCACTCAAATCTGCTCTGCTTCAGCTTTTATGAACTGGACGATTTTAGCTACTTTTCTCAAATATACAGGTCTATCTTGGAGCTATTTATCATATATCTTCTTTCTAATCTTCTTGCTCACCATGACCAATTCGTTGGGCATTGCTTTTTAACATGCAATGTGATTGCCACCACTTACTTGCCATCGGCCCTAAGAAAGAGGATGTTGTTCTAGCTATATTGGTATTCTACCACTTTGCAGTTTGAATTATTCTTTTGAGGCATGATGCTCCAAATATGCTTAAATGTAAGACAGTCTAGGTTCTTCAAATGCAAGATATTTGTATTAAATCTATCTTCTTGAAAATGACAAATTTAGCCCCCAAATACTGTTGCAAAGTTCATCAAATGGTGCTGAATGAGTAGCTTTACCTAGTTCCTTTTTAGTCAAAAACCAAAAACAGTGGTTTGCTAGCATGGCCAAGTCAATGCTTTTAAGAACTCTATTTTTTATCAAATATCCAAATATTTCAACCATGGGACACTTTTCTTTTGTAAGCGTTTGTTTCACGGAGCCGAGTTTAGCATTCCTGTGGAAGTAGGCTTCTCTTTCACTTGCACACTTTTTAATGCAAAGAGGGTCTTACTTACTCCAATGCTCTGCTAAATTGAAGTTGATGTATATGAACTCGTGAGCTTCTGTGAGGTTGTTAGCTATTCAAAATCAGAGCTTTACTCCCTCTGCCCATTGTTGGGTGCATGCATATATGTTAGCCACCCACTTAATCGACTATCTATTTGAGATTAATAAAAAAGGACCCTCTAAGAGGGGTCCACCGCAACTTGACAAAATTGTTTCTAAGGTGCATGCATGTGTTAGCCACCCACTTAATCTGGTTATATATTTCTAGATTAATCAAAAGGTCTTAGTAATAGATTCAAAAGTACATCATGAGGTATTCTTTGAGTCTTCCCAAAAGTATCTAAAAAGGCTCTAGCATTAAAAGAACATAAAAATTATACTATTCAATTAGCCACTTAGATAAAAGTATGGTGTTTATATTCAGAAATTTGATTGTGTGAATGTTCCTAAATAATCCAATCACAATGAGTTTTGTCACAGCAAACACCTTTATCACCCGTTTAATGACTAGAAGTAAGTCCCAAAACACTTGTGATCTTTTAACAGCTTTTTCAATTGAGGATAAAAAGTTTCAGCCCCAGGGCCATCAAATCTGTATAAATTATTAGTTCTAGTCCTCAGCCCTGTTTTGAAGTTGAAATAGTGAAGATCTTCTAGGTATTAGGACCCACTGGCTCCACATTTCCTGGCATTACCCTGAGATGCACCATGAAAGTGGGCCCATGCATCTTTTCTGTCTATCTGTCTTCTTGCTTTTTTTTTTTGTCAGGTTGCTTCAAATTCAAGATTTTTCAATTGAGGATAAAAGTTGCAGCCTCAGGGCCATCAAATCTGTATAAATTATTAGTTCCAGTACTCATCCCTATTTTGAAGTTGAAATAGTGAATATCTTCCAGGTATTAGGACCCACTGGCTCCACATTGCCTGGCGTTACCCTGAGCTGCACCATGAAAGTGGGCCCAGGCATCTTTTCTATCTATTTGTCTATTTCTATCTGTCTTCTTGCTTTTTTTTTCAGGCTACTTCAAACTAGACTGAATGTTAAAAATTTGTGTAGCACATAGTGCTATGGGGGAATGGGTTTATCCTCAAATAGATTTGAATTCCTTTCTAACCAGACACCCCTTGCTATGATCATAGGAAGGGCTTTAATCTCCTTGGCATTGGGATTTTCACGTCGCTTCTTCAATGTTTCTTCAATTGTAGAACCATATCAGCTACCTCTTACCCCTGTCATTGACTCCAACTTCTTCCATACTTTAATTGTATACAAACAAGATATTGCCAGAAAATAATAATTGGAGTCTTTAGATGACTAGCAAAGTGGAAATCTCCCTGGGCCATATTTTTTTGTTTTCATAAGGTATCCCATGTCGAAGTTCTATTATTCAATAACTAAATAAAAATGCATGGTTTTCTAGGACAATTAAATCTCCACACTTCCTTCCACCACCAGGATTTTCCCCATTTTCTCTATTACATAAAGCCTTATATCCTTCTTTAGGTGTATATTCCATTGAAGCATTTAACGACCAAATTAAAAATTCATGTTCATTTCCGAGTCCTTTTCGAGCCCCCAGCCTTCTCCATTTACTAGATAAGATAAGATAAGATAATTTTATTAATTCCTCCTTTTTCCTTACTTCCGGACCATAAAAGCCTAAATCTGATCCCTCTAATTTCATCTAGTACAACCCTAGGAATCCAGGATAGAGATACCTAGAAAATAGGAGTTGCTTCTAACACAGATTTTACTAGTGGCAACCTACCATCTCTTGATAATCATCTGTGAGTCTATGACACCACGCATAATCCTATTTTCCACTTATGTAGTCAGCCACTTCCAATCTTTTTTTTTTTTAAATAATCATATGGCACCAATACAAATCCTAAATACATCAGACCCTCATCCTGATTAGAAATTGTATTTGGAAACAAAGTGGAGAAATATACTATATCATTTTTAGGCACCCCTCGAAAAGAAAGAATGGATTTATTTACATTAACCTCCATACCTGTAGCATTACAATATAGATCCAATATCTCGTTTGGTTTGAATGAATCCCTTGTTGTCCCTTTATAGAAAATGAGGAAGTCATCAAGAAATAGTAAATGGAAAAGATAAAAAGCTTCATCAATCTTTAATGCCTTTAAATAGTCCCCCTTTTGACATCCATAATCCCTACTGAGGCTTTTGGAAACAATTAAAAACAAAAGGGGAGAAAGGGTGCATCCCTGGGTAAGACCCCTTTTGGGTTCAAATAAGGGAGATGTTGATTCATCAGATTAAGCAGATCCGAGAAATCAAACTTTGGATGCTACCATGATTTACTATGACAATTAGAATTGTATCAAACTCTTTGAAAATTCATTGTTTCATGATTGATCCATGAATATTGGCATTAGGTACCATTCATCATAGACAGGGTTCAGAAGGGAGCTGTAGTTTCGCAACACATTCCAACAGATCAGCAAGTCATTGATGTCTTGACTAAGCCACTTGCAAAAGGGAAATTCAAACTGCTTAGAGAGTAGTTTGGTGTAGTGGAGAAATTGTTTCTTGATAGAAGGGAGTGTAAGTGAATTGTACCTTGGGCAGTCTTCTAGAATAGTAGATTTGAGAACCTGTTCAACAGCACTGAAGAAGCTATCGAGCATGCATTCAGTTCTCAGGGAGGAGGAACATCAATCGTTCTGAATAGAGGGAGAGGGTGCATGCATAATCCTGTTTTCCACTTATGTAGTCAGCCGCTTCCAATCTTATTTTTTTTTAAATAATCATATGGCACCAATACAAATCCTAAATACATCAGACCCTCATCCTGATTAGAAATTGTATTTGGAAACAAAGTGGAGAAATGTACTATATCATTTTTAGGTATCCCTGGAAAAGAAAGAATGGATTTATTTACATTAACCTCCATACCTGTAGCATTACAATATAGATCCAATATCTCGTTTGGTTTGAATGGATCCCTTGTTGTCCCTTTAAAGAAAATGATGAAGTCATCAACAAATAGTAAATGGGAAAGATAAAAAGCTTCATCAATCTTGAATGCCTTTAAATAATCCCCCTCTTGACATCCATAATCCCTACTGAGGCTTTTTGAAACAATTAAAAACAAAAGGGGAGAAAGGGTGCATCCCTGGGTAAGACCCCTTTTGGGTTCAAAGAAGGGAGATGTTGATTCATCAGATTAAGCAGATCTGAGAAATCAGACTTTGGATGCTACCATGATTTACTATGACAATTAGAATTGTATCAAACTCTTTGAAAATTCAGTGTTTCATGATTGATCCATGCATATTGACATTAGGTACCATTCATCATAGACAGGGTTTAGAAGGGAGCTGTAGTTTCACAACACATTCCAACAGATCAGCAAGTCATTGATGTCTTGACTAAGCCACTTGGAGTATCAAATAGAGGCAATAGAGGCTTATTAGATTGGAAGAAAGTTGAATAAAGAAGGTAACAGGTATCTAAGGAACTGAGACAACATGTGATTAAAACTAAGCATGGAGAACAATAGCTTGTTCATGGCACATAACTTGTGACCTGTCGGTGTTCACCGGCCACAAGTGGCTGTCCTAGTATTATTTGTGGTTAAGTACCCTATGTTGGACACCACAATGTCCCCTGTGATGCAACAAGGAATTGTAGATTTAACCTAATAATAATATAATTTACTACGCAATGAAACAAAGTACAGATAGCATTTATGCAATTGAAACTATACTGAATAGAATTTCTGAACAGAGTATAAAAAAGTGATACTTACATACTAGGTTAGGAGCACTCGCCCAGTTTAATATCAGAATCAATCTCCATACAACCAATATGTGCTGGCTCAATAGCACTATCTTCAACAATTTTGGTGCCACTTATATCTCCACTGCCAAAGATAGACAATACATTATCTGAAATTATTTTCCCTTTTACTCCAAATTTTGTATGTTGTTCCATGTCTTCTTTGCAGTTAACAGTCTGTGTATGTGTAAAATCTTTCCCTCCTGCAAGAGCATTGAGTTGAACAGTTTTTAATATGAACATCAGACATATAATCTAATGAAAAATAGCCAAATTCATCGTAGGTATTAAATATTTGTGACATTCAAATTTCTGAATCCAATATGTTTTCTTAATGCTAAATGAAAGAGCCTAATGCTTTGCATTGCATTCATTCAAATTCAATAGAGACCGATTTACTGTAAACATTCTACATTCCACAACATTGAAAAATGTCTATTTATAGAAAACCAAAATAAAAGATGGGTGTTTTAAATTACCCGTGGCTTCATCCTTCAGTAGTTCCCTCTTACATAGCCGCTTCTGTAACAGATCAGTTCCTAGAAAGACCATTAGATTGAGATTTCTAATTTCCTGCTTATCTGAATCTTCCAGAGGTTTGAAACCAAAGGCCACAGTCCATGTTGGCAAAAGATCAGGTATTGCTGGTAAAACAAGCTTTTCCACTTTGAGAGATGATAACATCTGAAATAGGAACTAGACAAGTTAAATGCATGTAGAAAATAAGCTGCATATCTGGACAAACAAGATATCTAATATAAAGGTACATATCCACATCAAAAGGTAACAAAACAAATATAATGCAGAAGGATGGCATCTTATGTTGTAAAGCAAAGTAATGAATCTGAATAGTGCTTAGGGAAACAGATAGATGGGAAGGCAGCCAAAAATTGCAATTCATATCATATGTTATCACAAAGATGTATCTTATGGTAGATCAAAGAAGTAGTTCTAGCCAATGGCCCAATAGGGAAGAGAGCAACACAAGGGAAACCAGGCCAGTGAAGGAGGGTGATGCTATCACCCACAACACTGTTCAATTCCTGAAAGAAGTGGCTGACACACTCCCACAGGGGTGTCATATCATTGATTAGCGGAAATCACCATTGCCATTAAGTCAGGCCGGGTGGTACACAGCCTGATGAAGTATATGGAATCACCAGCCTCTAAAAAGGTGGTTAATTCCCAACACCTCATCATGCAATATTTTTTTAAGTTTCGAAGAGGGCAGATAGAGGCAATAGAGGCTTATTATATTTTAGCAATAAGCACATTACTGCAATTTAGATCAAGGAATTTTTAAGAGCAACAGAGATTGCAGCAACAGGAATTAGATTTGTAAAAGGGGAAGGTCAGTTCTAAAGTATCTGCATCAAAGGCTGAAAGGAGCATTGGCTGCAAACAAAAGAAAAAAGAGATATTGAGAAGGGTAGGAAATTGGTGAGGGGAGAAGTGGTGAGAACGCAATGAGATGCTACAAGCTTATGTAGATACTAGACAGCTGTTTGGGGGAACTATAAGCCAAGTAAAGAGAGGCTCCCTCGTAAAGGTGCTACATAACTGAATATATGGTATAATAGTTACTGAGGACAGACTAGTAAGAAGCTTAGAAGAAGGAAGGCCAGAGTAGGTACCTTTTGGGAAAAGGGTGGAGCCAGGATCCAAACTATTTAAGAGAAAGTCCTTTGTGATTTACACTTTTGCGTCAAAACTGAGAAAGGATGTTCATGATCCATTCCTGGGGATAGGTCAAAGAATGGAACAGATGGACAGATGTCAAAGAAGCTTTCTGTAAAACATTCACAGTATTTTTCCTGACAAGAAGGCCTCGCTTTCATCTAAAGTGGATGAGAAAAATTCCAAACAGGCTGAAAAGGACCAAAAAAAGGCATTCCAATGCTGAATTGAAATCACTAAAAGAGCACATTAGGGACAAGTTACTCAATGTTAAGTCTCAATTATTCCTAATGGGATTTTACCTCTAAGGTTGTTAAAAGGAAGGTCAAACTGCAAAAAAGAAAGATAACACAGGTTCCCAATGACACCTTATGAGACTCATCAGTTGAGTTGCAAGTATTTTCTCATTTTTATATAAAAGGGTCTAAGATTTTTAGATACAAGAGAGTACTCTCCTGCAGCCTTAGTCAAGTACACTGAGGCTAAGCCTCTTGCAGTTTGTCCAGTACATATGTAGATAGATTCAAGGCTTTGGCCAGCTAATGCAATTTTTTCCTAGCAAGAAGCATTAATTAGCATACTAACATTATAGTCCAATCAATCCAAATAAAATCAGAACAGTCTACGCCAGCAACCATATAATCTAGGACATTTTAATCTGTAAAATGCTGCAGATCTGTTTTGTGAAACCACTCCTGTAAATAATCAATTGTATCCATTGGCTAAATAATAAATATAAATTATCTACATTTAGAAAGGCCCAATTCTGGTATTACACAAGATTTAGAATAAGTTTCCTTCCATTTTGACAGCTGGATTTTTTGGTTCAGCAATGAAAGTAGTACCATGTCAAGCCATCCACCAAGGTTCGCTTCCCTTAGAGGCACAAATAAAGGGTGTGGCCAGATGCAAGTCCTAGCCAAAATGTTTAACCGAGTGTGGACCATATTACCCATGAAAATAGATTGGCTGTGGTACTGGTAACTGATATATGCTGGCCAATTGTAATGATTATGGGGTTAAAAGAAGCATTTCGAAATAAAAAAGAGTTTTCACACAAAACTCAGAGAATTGATAGGGGAATTTACAACTAAGCATTATGTAACCTTTCCTAATTTCTGAAAATGCAACATTCCCTGCTATGCTATCAGAGGATTGACTTCAAATATTGAAGCAAACACTCTAGCCATAATAATAATACATAGATCTTATGAGCAAACAACTATAGCATACCTTCTATATAGCATTCACTAGGCGGCGACACATTCCTTGGCATCTAAAATGATGACGAGTTCTAATAAGTGGCATCTCTACTAAGCATCTTCCATAAATCTTGTAAAATTTGTATCAGGTCAGCCACTAAAGAGACACTACCATGCATATTTTAAGACAACTCTTACTAGACAAATACATGAAGCAAAGTATATGTTCTTGCTCCCAGAGTATAATATAACTAGTAGCAAACTTCAAATTCAAACCAACCCAAATACCTTATTGATGCAACAGAAATAAATTCATCATCTTTTTCCAATACCACAGTGTAAAATCCTTTATAGTTCAATCGGTTGAAATTTGACTTGAAAAAAAAATTAATAAATAAAAACAAAGAGAGAGAAACATTAAGCCAATCAAGCACATGTAAAGAAGGGATCAAACCAAATACTCCAGCATGGTAAAGAAATGCTCTTGCATCCCCATGTAAGGTATAAATGCAAGTACCATAACTTATGTATTGCCACCCACTAATATATATAACAGGATTGTATGTTTTGATGGCAACTTTATTGAACCATGAATGAAATAAGTGGGAAATGAAACTAATTCTAGGCATTGTCTGAATAACAACTGCAAAGAGGTAATTCTAAAAGACCATTTTATTATTATATTGCAATATGATCTATAATATTATCAAAGTTATAATGATAGAATGTAGCTTTTTGATAAGCATAAGTACTGAGTTTGTGATCCTAAGATGATGAATAGGAACCATTGAAATTAATTGCATGTAGTTTACCAGCAGGCTGAATGTTAAAGCTAAATTTTAATAAAGAACTCACCAGCAACTAAACACAACATGTGATACCATGTCTATGTTTGTCCTTGGAATTATTATAGGAACAAAGCATTCATCCATAACTATATGAGCAACAACCAGCTTTGTATTGCAATCTGCTATCTTAGCCATGCTTAGCCCATGAGTTGAAGGAATTTGTTGATCTTCATCAAAACGCCTGAGGAGAGTCCAAGAAAAGCCCCCTTCAAGAGCATTTGAAACTCCAAGGAGGCAGTCCAGGCCTGCAGAAACCTGAGTCACAAAAAAAGGGGAATAATCATTGTATGATTCCAATTGAAAAAAATACATTCATTGATAGTTTATCATTCTCTCTGAAAAAATCAAGAGGTGCAATGACCAAAAGTGCAAACAAAAACTTGCCTCCCCAAGTATTATCATAAACAAGAAAAGAGAAACAAGAAAAAAGCAAGTTTCTAAAAATGTATGACAAGGGTCAAGGGAGAAAACTTGGGATAGACTTCTTAAGAAAACACAAGAACAGGAAAAATTATTTGAAGTAAAATCTGCCTTTGTTGTAAGAAGAAATGAGAAGAAATTTTTCAAGTAATCTGCCCTTGTTGTGAGAATAAGTACCCAGCTGAAATGCTCTTTTCACTGATGGAATTCTGCACTTCTGTAACAATAAAAAATATGAGAATATTTTCTTTCGAGAAAAGATTATCCCCAGTGCAATGCTGCTAGAAAAAATGCCCTGTTATCCAGCAAACACGATGGAGAAAATGTGGAGAAAACCCAAGGAGTAAAACACCCTCGTTTTCCAGAAAACACTGCTACCGCTACTCTGAATGGAGTCACCTACCATAACTGTGCCATCGGGCAAGATGCTTGCCGAGGAGTGGTACATTCTAGCAATGCTGCTAGGAGCGAGGACAAAGAAACGGGCACGTAGAGGGGCTTTAGGTCTGTAGAGGAGAGGAGAAAAGGAGGGAGTTGTGGCCCTGTCCCATCCAGCAACGCCTTTCTGGGCACCGTTGATAATGAGGATTTCTTTGTTAGGAAGAATGAGCATGTCGCTCATGGTCCTCAGCCAAGGCATGTCCTCCATTCTCCACACAGG
The DNA here is from genome assembly GCA_001517045.1 of Pseudotsuga menziesii. NCBI lineage: Eukaryota > Viridiplantae > Streptophyta > Pinopsida > Pinales > Pinaceae > Pseudotsuga > Pseudotsuga menziesii. The sequence goes on from LPNX010615885.1 coordinate 11,821, forward strand.
ATTGGGGTCCGTTATCACCATTCTCCCTCAGCTATCACCATTGGGGTTCGTCCTCCATTCTGTATCGAAACTATCTATATCAACCTCAATCTCATCCTCCTGCTGGCATAGGGACGGATTCCTTTTCTTAATAATCTGGACTATGTTCTCCAACTTCTCAGCGGGTAGACTTTGTAGGCTTGCACTCAACCTCTGCTTCTCCTGAAATGTCATCTCACGCTTATGAGGGTCTTTTGCCTTGGGTTTTTTGGGTGGTGCTGCAAAGGCACGTAAAACAAAGATTGATTCAAGATATTGTTAATGGTGGAGCATACGCAGGGTGCAGGCAGGCTATGGTGGAGGACTGGTGGTGAAGGGCACGGTGGAGCACTGGTGGTGAAGGGCACGGGCAGAAATTTGGAATAAAATAACCCCAAACATATTGGATATTTATATATTTAAAAAAAAAAACCCTTTTTACCCCTAATATACCACCAATATATTGACTTTTAATTTTTAATTTTTAACTACCCCAATATGAACGGACGTGATATCATATTGGTCCCTAGGTGACGCCCCCGTGATTCAGCCTTGAGTTAGTGGCTCAGAAGAAACCTATTTATGTGATCTTCCCATTTCCCATTAGGTTCTCTGTTGTTAACTTGTTCTAGGTAATTAGTAAACAATTGTTACATTCATGTCGTGAATATTTTGGTTCCTCATCTGATGATGCAAAGGAGGTCTGCAAAGAAGAGGCAAGGATCGTTGATGTAATGGGCGGTCTGAAAGAGAACGATTTGTTGATGGCACCTCCAAAATCTGTATTGGCATTTGTGTGCATTCTCTTTGACCTTACGCACAAAGAGTATTTGAAAATGCAGAGCATGGTTTTAAGAATTTACTGTAGCATATTGAAGGACTGCGGTTATTATCTTGATGATTCCATGTGTTATATGGTTGAAATTGCTTTCAATGTCTTAGTTGGGTGGGAGAATCTGAAGGATATAGTGAATGAAGGCCTTTACAATGGAATGGAAATCCTAAGAGATGCTTGGATGAACGATATCCCCGTCTTTTTCCCTTTTCCAATGTACAGGGATCTTCTTTGTATTGTAGTAACAATATGCATTTCTTGTTTGGAAGAGCTGCATGAATCTTAGACTGGTGACGATGAAAATGATAGTGGAGAGGTGGAGAAGAATATAAATCTAATCAGTATGGTGCTTGACTAAGGGCTCCTCTTAATTCATCATCTAATCACATCTTCCCCTAGTGAAAAGGCCCCTGATAGCCATGCGTCAAAAATGGAAATCCTAGAAAGAATGGATATAGCTAGACAAATTGTCAAAATGGTGGATCTCGTCCTTGCAGGTAACAAATTCTTTCAATAATCTAAGTTGTATTTTTCATTAAAAATTGATATCGACGAGTTCTCCCTTGGTTGTCATCAGATCGACAACGTAGACATCTCTATGGAGATCAACAAAATTCCCAGGTTACAGACTGTTATTATGCTGAGGACACAAAAGTCTACAGAGATCAGTGTGAGAGACTCATTGTCTTGGATGCTCTGGTGAGAGGGCACTGTAGAGAGCGATATGTTGAGGCCACACGTTGAGCACTAACAACTGACATATAGGATATTGACAAACTAGTTGCTAAAGCGATAATTGTGCAAGTAATGATTTTCTTTCTTGTTCATCACACTGTTCATATTATCTAGGGAGCGATAATATGTTTCAAAAGATCATCGCTACCCAAGCCTGAGCCCTTACAAGGGAGTGATGAACGCTCTCCATCCTAATAAAATAAGTTCATTTTTTTAAGATCATTACTCTCCATTCCAATCATGAAGAAGTTCATATTTTTATGTCACCGCAGGTGATATATATAAATCGGTCATAAGTATTAATTCATGTAGTTTTAAGCAAATTTTTTTAATCTTCCAAAGTTTGTAATAGTTTTTATTAAATATAATAGAATTTAGACTAAGGTTTGGTAATATTTAAAACATTTAATTATTATTATTATTTTTTATTGTCTATTTTTTTAGATTGCTATTGGTTTGAGGATATGACGTTGCTCTAGGTTTTTGTGCCCCAAGACTCGGCGGCGATAATGATATTAGCAATTTATAATTATTCTCAATTTTTTATGGTTTTGGCTCCTTGTAAACAATACCTTGTTTATGATGACAATTAATAACTGTCGATAATGGTTAAAATAACAGGCAGGTGATAATGATTAGTAAGGCGGTTTTCAGGAAGTTGCCGGGAAACTGTTCATGGTTCCCCACTCCCGAGTCCCAACTGAGACCAGTTTACCCGGGCCAACCATCGTGGCCCGGCCTTAAATGGTTATGCAATCCAGTGAACATTAAAGGAAGCTTACCCGATAAGAGAGTATACAGTCAACCGATTCCCCATGAAAGGAATGATGTCGGGACATAATGTCTTTTATCAAAATAATTTATTTGTTTTCTTAGTAGGTTATGTGAAAAAGTACATTATGGCAATGGTTTGGAGGAATGAAGGGAACAATTAACACACAATTAATTTAATATTATTTTATTAGGAATACTATTCAATATGATAAATTAATTAAAAATTGTTTAATATGATTGTTATTAAATAAGATTAATTATTTAATTAAAAAATTTAAATACCAATGTTTTTTTTGACAGAAACATAATTTTAGGATATATTAAAACCGGTAAGAAGCTACCGAATGCTTAAAAACAGAGATACCATAGTTACATAGTTACATAGATGCGAAAGAAACTTCAGCAAACAGAGGCAAGGAGCCACAGCCTCCCAACGGCCTGAAACAGTTATTTAAATAGACCTGTGGATAATAAAAGCAGAGTGATAAGGAGAGGGCTTGCGTCGCTGGATCATTTGTCCAGTTTGGCTTTCAGTTTGGCTACTTCAGATTCCAGTGCAGTGATGCGGTTGCCAAAATCTCCATGTGTTATGGCTGCGTCTTTGAAACCTATGTGAGATTCATCCTTGATAGCTTTTAGTTTATCAGTGAGATCAGATCGCAGTTGCCTCAGTTCTTTGTTCAGCAGGTCCCAGGCTTGATCTCCAGCTTTGGAGACAGTTTGAAGTTTCTTGTCTTGCTCATCTAGTTTGGCTCTGAGGTGCCCCATGGCATCTTCCAGTGAGCCGATTCTTCCTTCTGCTAAGATTCCTGAGCTTGATGAGCCTTCTGAAGCCATTCTGAGGCAATCTTCACTTGGATCAGGGTAGAGCGCGAGCAGGAAGAGCTGGATGTGGCTTGGCGCATGAGGAACTTGAAGTCACCGTGTTCTTTCCTGGAGCTGAATACTTTAGAGCGGAGGATAATGGATAAGGGGTCGCGCTTCTTTATTAACTTGGCTGGAATCTCCCACAGGACGAGGTGATCTGACGACCTGCTAAGATGCAGGGAATCTCTGCCATTCTTGATTTTGGAGAAAACGTGGGATGAACAGGTCGAATGAGGAGTCTGTAAAAAGATCCAGGATCCCTTACAGCTAAGGAATGTCACATCTTTGGGATTCACCATCAATAATCAAGATGCTTTGGTCCAACGCAGCCCCAGAGTTGGCTTCTTTATCAGCTTGCATATTAAGCACACGCAGTACATGGAAATATTTGATATTTTGGAAGTATTTGCTCAGTTGAAGGATTTTTTGAAAGATATGCCAAAGTTTAATATGCGGGGGGCTCTTCTTGTTTATGAGGGCGCTGATAAGAAGCCTGGAGTCCCCAAAGACTGTGATGTTGCCAATTCCTTTATCATGCGCTATTTTTAAGCCTTGCCATAAACTACAAAATTCAGCAGCATTGTTAGAATCAATTCCTAGACCCTAGGCATATTTGCATAGCGTGTTCCCATTTGCTAGAGTGATGACTCCTCCAGCACCGACAGAACCTGGGTTTCCCTTCGAAGCATCGTCGAAGAATAGACAATGTTCATTCAAGGTAGCCATCCAATGCCTGAAATCTATTTCCTCAAGTCTAATTTCCCAGTGCTCTGTTTGAGGAATGGAACGAGAGGTGCAGGGCTGGAGGTTGGGGGCAAGCAAGCTTAGCCAGCTTAACTCCTCTTGCAGAAGCTGGGTGGAGTTTGATATGGATAGGTTACTTTCCAGGGCTTCCCCTAGGAGAGCTCTAGCCTGCATTGCAATTTTTCGGGGTGGAGAGTCTTGAGTCCTGAAGATTCTATTGTTTCTCTCAAGCCAAAGCTTCCAGCAAGTGGCTTTTGGGAGCCATTCCCAGGCTGTTTGAAGCATCTTTTTTTTGTTCAGCTTGGAAGGAGACAGGGACATCCAAGAGGAGAAGAGATCCTGAGTTGTGAGGGGTAGAGGAGTGACATGGGGAAGGTTCATAGCATGGAGCCACACTTCTTTGGAGAAGGGGTAGTCCAGAATGATGTGATCCATCGTTTCTTCATGGTGTTTACAAAGAGGGCATCGGGAGGGTCCTTCCATGCCTCTTTTCTTGAGATTATCACCTGTGAGGATACTTTTGTGGGCTAAAGTCCAGCAGAAGATATCAACTTTCGGGATGAAAGGATTGGTCCAAATAAACTTCCAGACAATTGGGTTGGGAACAGCGTACGGGATGGCTTGTATGTCCTTGTATCCTTTTGATGTTGTGTAACTTCCAGTGATCCCCCAACCCCTTCTATCTCTGGTTCCTTTTTTGAATGGGGATTTGCCTTGGAGGAGGGCAATCAAGGCTTCCGCTTCAGAATTCAGCTGAAGGGGGATAGGGCCTAAATCCCATCCTGACCAGTAATTTCCTTCCCAGGTTGAAAGGTCCCATAGCGTGGTAGCACCTTTGTCCAGCAGCCATCTTTGGATGTTGTTGACTTCCATGATTGAACCAATGGGGTTTTCACCTAGAATGGAGTCATCCCAAACATTGATTGACTTCCCATTTCCATGAATCCAGTAAATATTGTTTTTGAAGGGATTCAAAGCTTTTATGCATAATTTGTAAATTGGGGAGCCTTTTTTGAGAGGGATCTACAAGTCCAGACATATTTTCCTAGGTCCCGGGAAGTATTTTTTGTGGATGACATCCTTGCTCCAGCTGTTCTTCCCTGTGATCAAATGCCAGAGTAACTTGGCTCCCAGAGCTAGGTTTTGGGAAGGTAAATTTCGTACATGGAGACCGCCTTCATCACGTGGTTTTTTTATCTTATCCCAGCTGATCAAATGGATTTTTTTTTCATTTCCCTTACCTCCTTCCCAAATGAATTTTATGAGCAGCACTTCAATCTTGCTAACTACTGAGCTTGGAGCAAGTAAAATAGAGGATTGGTAAATAGGCATACTATTTAGAACATATTTAATGAGGATAGTTTTACATGCAAGATTAAGCCAGCTGGCTCCCCAATTTTGAATTTTTCTTTTGAGCTTGTCAACGATAGGTTCCCAATTTGCTGATTGGATTTTGTTTTTGCAGATGGGTATGCCAATATAGGTGAAGTTGGCCCACTCTTTGGTTCCTTCCATCCCCAACGTTCTGGTGACATTCCTTAGTTCCCTAGCTGTACAATCCCAGATGAAGATTTTGCTTTTTTGGAAGTTTATTTTGCTTCCAGAAATCTTTTTATATAGCTCCAATTCTTTTTTAAATTGTTTAGTAGAGTGGACAGAGGCTCCACCAAGTAGCAGGGTGTCATCAGCGAATTGGGCATGGTTAATGTCCTTGACATTGTTCACAATCTTAAGCCCAGGAAGCATGTGAATTTCCTGACTAAGGTTAAGTTGAAAGCTGAGCATAGAGGCCTGGATGGCATAAAGAAGTGGAGACAGTGGGCAGCCCTGCCTTAACCCTCTAGAGGCTTTGAAGAAGCTAGTGGGTCTTCCATTTACAAGAGGGGCTATCCAAGGGTCACCAATACAACCTTTGACCCAGTTTATAAAGTTGAGGGAGAAGCCAAAATTTTCCATTACTGCAAACAGGAAATCATGTCTAACACGGTCAAGGCATTGGCTAAATCGAGTTTGATGACCATACCTTTTTCCTTACGATGGAAGCTTGAGTGGATTGCTTCTTGGACAAGGATGATGTTGTCGAGGATTTTCCTTCCTTTGATGAATCCCCCTTGGTTTTCTGGGATGATTCGAGGGAGAATTCTTTTCAGTCTGGAGGCAATGATCTTCGTTATGAGCTTGTAACTAGTATTGCACAGTGAGATGGGCCGGAACCTATTGAAGGAGGTGGCTCCTTTTTCTTTTGGAATCAGGGCCAGGAAAGAAGAATTTGTGCTGCCTCCCAGATTGCTAGTTTTCTGAGAGTACCGAATCATTTTTAGGAGGTCATACTTTATTATTTCCCAACAGGAAGTGAAGAATCTAGCTGTGAAGCCATCCGGGCCAGGGGCACTATCTTGTTTCATAACTAAGAGAGATTTTTTGACCTCGTCCATGGTGATAGGGGCAGTTAGAGAATTATTATCCTCCAAATTGATGAGCTGAGGGATGAGATTGAAGGGATGGGAAGAGGCGTCGATAGGGTCTTCAAGGGGGGCGGTGAAGAGGTCGGAGAAGGTTTCTACAACAGCTTTCTTTATGCCATCAGCGTCTTGGATCAGTTCTCCTTCAAATTGAATTTCCGAGACAGATTTGTAGTTCTTACGTGCCTCAGCTTGCTTATGGAAGTATTTTGTATTTTTGTCTCCACTCAATAGCCAGAGGTTTCGAGATTTTTGACGTTGATACTCTTCTTCTATTCTGCAGGCAGAGAAGAAGTTTTTTTGCAGAGTTTCTTCCTTAATGAGGAGATAGTCAGGCGCAGGAGAGGAGTCCACTCTAGATTGAAGCGCTTCTAGCTCAGCTTGGGCGAGTTCTCTGTTAGAGATCGGAGAGGGAATGCGTTTGGCCCAGGATTTGAGGGAAAATTTGAGTCTTTTTAATTTGGATTCCCAGATGAAGGATGGCGAGCCAGTAAGGTGGGCATTCCAGGAGTCAGAAACAGTTTGCAGAAAGTCATCATGGTGAGTCCAAAGAGGGATGAAACGGAATGGGATCGGGCCATGGTTTTGGTCAAAAGCTAGTTCAAGGAGGATGGGCTTATGGTCAGAGGTGCAATGAGGGAGGATTTTGGAGGAGGATAACAGGCCTAGGAGAGAAAGGAGGAGTGGACGAGGAAGCGGTCAAGCCGGGCAGCAACATGGCCAGGCCCATTCCTTTTGTTTGTCCAAGTGAACATACCATTGACAGGCTTGATGTCAATCAGATCCCAACCAGAAATGAAGTCCTCAACCCATTCCCTTGAAGGGTCTCTGACCGGGTTTCCTCCCTTCTTTTCATTGGCAGCCAGAGTAACATTTAGATCTCCAGCTACTATAATATTTTCTCTATGCTGCAGCTAAAGAAAGGCATCTAGAGTGTTCCAGCACTCTTTTTTTTCTGCATGTAAAACAGGGACATAGAGATTAAAAAGGCTTACCTTTCGCCCAGAATGTTTGTGGTTAAGTTTGGTGAATATCCAGTGCATGGTTCGTTCTTCAGCTTCAATGTCATACAGGGAGGGGTCCCAGAAGGTGGCTATTCCTCTGGAGGCGCCTCTGGAGTTGTTGCCAATACCAGTACCTTTTTTCCAGAATTTTTTTCCCGATTTGGAGGATTGCAGGTTCCTCCATTTTTGTTTCCTGAACTAGCAGAATCTCTGGCTTATGAATTCGGATTAGATCTCTCATTGCTTCTTCCTTCAGGGTAGAGCCTAGACCTCTGCAATTCCAGGAAAGGTATTTCATTAGGAACTAAGAGAAAAGGGATTGGCCTCTTTGGAGGCCTGATTTGTTCCTTTTTTTGATCGAGTATTCATTATCCCTTTTAGCATTTTTTGGGAGCCTTCCAGAACTGCAAGATAGGTGGCTTCTTCTCTTTGTTTCTTTTTAGATTTACCCCCTCTTGGAATTTTCATGGGAATAGATTGCAGGCCGCTAGAGGAGGCACCTTCATCAGTTTCTTCACCTGGATCTGAGTCAAGCAGTAGTAGATCTTCATTTGCTTCTTTGGGGGAGCCTGGATTTTCAGCCCCCATCTGGTAATGGGTTATTTTCCCAGGATCCAGCTGGCCTACATTCTGGTTTCCGATTTCTTTTCTATTAGGATGCTTGGACGTTTGGGGTTCATCGCTTATGGTGGCTGGCTGCTTCCCATTTGGATTGGGGTCTTGTTGTTCCTTAGGGTTTGGAGTCACGATTCGTTCTTCTTTTGAGGATTCCTGGGGTGACTTATTGGAGCTTGAGGGCTGGATTTGCATGTCTGATGTAGTCCTTTTTTCCTGGTTCTTGCCATTTGTCTTTCTTTTCTTGACTTTTTGCCATCCTTCTCCTTCTTCCGAGCTCTGAGATTTCGGGCAGTTTCTTTGAAAGTGACCATGTTCGTGGCATTGGCGGCATTTGAATGGCAGTTGTTCGAAGTCAAGCTTTTGGAAATGTAGCCACTCTCCAACTTTGAGTTTCATAGCTTCAGGGAGGCCTGCTTCTAGGTCAACCTCGACACATATACGGGTGCATGAGTATTGGCCCTTGTTATCAGCTTTGTCTATGTATTTCCCTAGAGTGTTCCCAATTTTTTCCAGGGTTGGAGTGTTCCAGCAATGGACTGGGAGGTGGGGAAGCCGAACCCAAACTGGAACTTCCTTCGGCACATCTACTACTACGTTGAAATCAGGGGTCCACCTATTGAGATACAGTCCTTGAGGTCCCATGAAATAAGGGCCATTTCTGAAGATCAGGTCTCGATCATCTTTGGATATAAACTCAAAAATGAAGAAGCCTTGCCCTACGGAATAGCAGGTAACACTATTCTTGAGCTGGGGCCTCCAGTTTCGTTGGATCTAGTCGTCTGTGGTTTTGGTTGAGGGCCAAAGCCCCATGAACTGGCCAACCAATCCTCTTTCAGACAGGGCGATGGCAACCTTGATGGGGATTTCACATGGCAGATCGATTTCAGGAATTGAGTCGAGCTTTTTGATGAATTTCGGGATGGCAGGGGATGAGGGCTTGGATCCAAAGGGGCGAAGAAGAAGATTGAATGCATCAGTATTGGCTGAAGAGGGAGAGGGAGGGGGAAGCCCTCCCTCAGGCGCTGGCATGATCGCCTGATCGAATCGAACAAGCAGCAATGGCGGCTAGGGCGCGGCTTCAGCAGCAAGCGCGTCCTCCCTGGTGTTTCATAAATATTATTATTTATTATTATTGTTTTTATAATCTATTAACGTTGTAAAAAATTTAAATACCAATGTTATTAAATATGATAAATTGATTAATGGGAAAGATTGCAACTTTAGGTTTAGGTTTATTTTTTATTTTGAATTATTTGTAAGTGGATTTATTATGTTATTGTTTTATTATGAGGAATTTAAAAAATTAAAAATTATATCTTTATTGTTAATAAAGAAAGTTAAATATTTTATAAAATTAGTTGTATAATTTATTATTATAAAAATAATATGACTATGTAAATTTTATCAATATATAATGTTAACATTTAAATCAACCATTTTTTAAAAAGTTTAAATTATATAAAATGATTTTGAAATTAAATTAAAATAAATAATATATTTGATATTATTATGTCACCGCAGGTGATATATAAATTTGTCATGAGTATTAATTTATGTAGATATTAGAAAAAAATTTCAATTTTCCAAAGTTTGTAATATTTTTTATTAAATATAATAGAATTTAGAGTAAGGTTTGGTAATATTTAAAACATTTAATTATTATTATTATTTTTTATTGTCTATTTTTTTAGATTAATATTGGTTCGAGGATATGACATTGCTCTAGGTTTTTGTGCCCCGGGAACCGGCGGCGATGATGATATCAGCAATTTATAATTATCCTCAATTTTTTATGGTTTTGGCTCCTTGTAAACAATACCTTCTTTTTGATGACAATTAATATTTTGTCGATAATGATTAAGATAGCAGGCAGGTGATAATGATTTAGATAACAGGGAAGTGATAGCAATTAGTAATATGATATAGGACAAATAAAATGCAGTCTTTACAGAGGCTATCATCCCTTCAACCACCTCTATTATCCCACTTTGCGTGTTACCCATGGACTTTGTGCATGCATTCCAGGTGGAGCCTAACTATGGAGCCTAATTGGGCCCCCATCATATGCTTCAGTAAGTTTGAACATGTCTCGTCCTGTTATCATTGAGGCGAAGGAGAAATTGTCTTCATTCACCCTATTTTGTGTTGTTTATTTCCAATTGCTTAATACCCTATATTATTTTTAGGTAGATTGCACAACAATACCAAAGCCCAGTGTGAGTGTGAGGATAGATATTCTATAGAAGTTTGATGCTTCAAGTCTTTGAAAGGATGGAAGATGTTGAAGTCGTTTTAAGGGATTTTCTCATGGCTGCAACAAGCATTTGTATCGTGATGCTGCTACCATTTTTTATTGGGAGGTTGCTATGAATCAATAGGTGGCCATCAAAAAATTATCCGCAGGGTATCTAATTTTTATAGTTTTTCTTTTTTCTTTCGGGTTGATTGCCTATAATCTTGTTACAAAGAGCCTAATTGAAACATTGAATGCAGTTGTGTCGACCTATTGCCGCTAAAATATAATTTACTAAGCTGAATGCATCTTATTTCATATTTGAGGTGGGATGATGTTTTTCATTTTTTTAATAAATATGAATCGACTGAATTAATGAAGTCCATTAAGTAAACGGAGAAGAGTTTGACAATTGAATAGTTTCAATGGAATCCAACCGCAAATATTTAATAATACATAGATGATAGAGCAATCAATCACCATCGACATATGTACGAGTGAGTGATTCAATTGAAAAGATAAAGATAGCATACGATTTATATATTCTATCATTGTCATTGGCATAGTTCAATTTCCAGTTTGTGAAAATAAATTTGCATTTCACGTGAGGAACAAGATAGAACATGGATGTGGACATTTTCATTCACTACGGCCCCTCACATGCTCTGCACATTCAACATTTCAATTTCTTCCCAAATCCGAAATGTCTATGATGTTTCAATTTCTCCCCAAATCTGAAATGTCTATGAATTACGGTTTAAACCATAAACCAATGCATTTAAGGTTGTTGATCACATTGCACAATTGCTAACTGATTTCAACAATATTATATTTTTGTGTATAATGGCGAAACTTATTTAATCATCAGACTTCTGCCTTTTCTTGTTTCATTGGACTTCTCGCTTCTCTTGTTTTGGTCTTCGTGAGAAGCAAAGATTTTAATGGTTAAATAACTTTAGCCTAGATTTTTTAAAACAATTTTTTTTCAGTTTGCTTTTTAAATAATTAAGTGGACATGAAACTTAACACTTACAAATTACTCAAATTTTTCAAAAGCAAAATTCTAGGTTGTAGCTATACACTCTTAGCAGATGTGATTTGAAAATTCTGCTTTGCCCTTATCAAAGTAGATCTCTAAACATAAATGATGTTTTATGCCTAGCTAACATTTTAATGCAGTTTCTTGGAATGCAAACACTATATTTGGAACCTGGGAAATAAAATAACAAAATAACAAGTGCATTTAGCAAATTTTGTTTTGTTGTAAAATCATGACAAAGGTCAGTGCAGACATTGTATAAGAACTTACAACTGAAATCTAGGAGCAAGTCCACATGGAGATGGATACAAATTAAAATAAATGTTAAGAGGCCTTGCTTTAAAAGGAACCTACACAAAATGAGATCATTCCCCGCACTGGATTTGTATATTTCCGATCTTATCCATTTGGTTCTCTTGGCAGCTTAATCGTTAAGCAACAGGGTTCCGGTGCATAAGGTTTCTCTCGACCCTCCATATTTGGGTCCACCCCAATTTGACTATCATGAAAAATTCAAAAGAATTTTCATTCATTATAGACTACCCTATAGAATCGAGCATTTTCCCAGATCTGGTTCAATCCATGACTCTCTGTAATATATGCAGCAGTCAATCAATTGTTCTTCTACTGACGAAGAACAATTAAATAGAGTTGTAGTTATTAATGGTTCTTTTGAAAAATTCGTAATTTTAAGCTTGAATCCTTTAAAGCTAGAATATTTCCAGATTTACCATTTACATAATTTTTATTATTATTTTGTTTAAAATAGCATTTTTATTATTATTATTATTATTATTTTGTTTCTCTCTCTTATATAAAGTGTATGTGCACTTTTTCTATGCTTTACCAGATACAAAGTTTAAGTGTACACAGTAATGTGCACTAATTTAGATTTATATGTGCTATAAAATGGTAGTGTATGGGGTAATATTGTTTTTTATTAAAATTTATATGAAATAGCTAAAATTGTTTATTTTATAAATAAAATCAATTAATAGTTTTTATAAAATAATAATAAATTAAAAATAAACATTTTTAATATTTTAAACCTTAAATTTTTTATAATATTTTTTAATTTTAAACCTTAAAATTTTTATAAGATTTTTTAATTTGAAACCTTTAAATTTTTATAAGAATTTTTAACTTTAAACCTCAAAAGATTTATATAAATATTTAATTTAATTTTTAGTTATGTAACTATTTTTAAATTTCATAATTAATATTAATTTATTTTGCATGGAATTCCAAAGGTTTTTAAAGTTTGTATGGAAGAAGTTACACATCTCTCTTCTCATGGTTGTAGAATGCATCTCTCCGGTGTAATAATTTTTTTAATAGGTAAAAATTGTTTTAATTTAAAATTCAAATTATATATATATATATATATAAAGAGAGAGTTAAAGTTTATTTGACTAATTTTGGTTTATGGAATTTTAAAAAAGTAAAGGAAGAAACTATTTGGTTTGCTTTAGAGTTCCTAAATTATGATAATTCTTATGAGATAGAAAGCTGGGCAAGTTCCTCAACACTCATAGGCTCACAAAGATGGCATATTTAGAAAAGTCCAACTCACATATTTGAACTTTGAAGTAATCATATTTTTAAGTTATCATCTATATTTTGTAAAATGACATTTTCGTCAATACTCAACATATTTAACAAAGACACATGACATATTTATGTCGACGTGGCTTGTGCCTTAAGACTTTATAGCATGTTATGTTACTGGATTTCTCATGAAATAGAGGGAATAAACTTTGTTCAGAATATAGCTTGTTAGTATTTTCATTAGAAGTGTCATAAGTTAATCTTTGGTATAGTTAATTTATTATGTAATCTTGAATTTAAGATTTATTCTCTTAATCAAACATTAAATTGTAAAGATTTATTTTTTCAAATTAAATAAAATTGATTAGATATTAAATTTAAGATTTATCCTCTCAATCAATCATTCAATTATTAAGATTTATTTTACTAATTGAATAATAAATTATTACATATTTCATGATTAAACTTATTTATTAACGTGTATTTTTCAAGTTTGTCACTTTTATGACTAGAAGGTAATTAAATAGTTTAGATCTTGTTTCATTGATTATGAAAGAATTTATTTGCATAAAAATTAGTCTTGATTTAATTACATATTGGATAAAATAATTATTTATGAAAGTCTTACGTGGTATAACACATTGATTTAAAAGAAACAAAAATGTATATAATATATCAAGTTATGATAAAATTTTAAGTTTCATCATGTTATTGATGGTATGAAACTTGGGTCTGAACGGCTAAGAAATTATGTGGCAAATTTGTTTCATTTGTGTTACAATTTTGTAGCAAACGTGTCATATTTATGTAGTTTTTGTGTTATAGCAATAGCTAATATCTATTCACAATTGTGGTGACATTGCCACCTCGTGGCTCTTGTTAAGATAATGAAGCAATGACTCTTTAAACGTTATTTATCCGAACTTCAATGGAGAGGAGTAATGACCCCTTAAAAATGATTACTCCCAACTCCAATGACCCTTAAAGGTCATTGCTCCCAACTCCAATGGCGTCATTGGGAGGAGCGATGACCTCTTAAAACTCATTTGAATGAAAACACTTTAGCAAATGGACTTTGGCTTTCAATAAGCACAAGATATTTAAATTTTATAAAGGGTTGCCTTTAAGTGGACGAGCAGATGTCGATGCTTTTAAGCCTTTTTAAAATGTTTAGCATTTGAAGGAAGAGATTAACGTGGATAATGGATCATCTATGCTCTCGGAAAGTTAGTGGGAGGTATAAACGACTAACCCTTGCTTATTTTTTAAAATTAAAATGGTCAACATGGTATTTCAAATATTTAAAGTGAATCATGGGTAATGATATGCTTGAGTTTTAAGGCATACCTTTTAAAGGTTTACATGGTTTCCTTTTGATTTTAACAAATAATTTTTGTAAGTATAAATATATATATGAATCTTTTTAGTAAGGAGAAAAATTTAAATTTAATTTATAATAATAAAATATGTATTTAAGTTAATTTTAAGTTAAAGTTTTAATATTGTAAATATTTTTTCAAATATTTATGTTTTAAACAAAATTAATGATACCAAAATGTAACATTATATTTATTTATTAAAATTAAAAATACCAAAATATAATATTATATGGATTATCCTAAATCTTATAGCTCTCAATCTTTTTCCTTAAAATTAATGATGTTTAGTAAGTTTTTTTTTCTTTTGATAGTAGAACTCCTTATTTTTCAATTAAAGTTGATGAATACTTTAATTTATAATGCATATTATTACAATTGAAAATTCATAAGAGAGGAGATGAGGAATTGGTATACCAATCCTTCACAACTTTTTAATTTTCAAGGTTTGGTACTAGTTATTTCCAATTGCAAAATCAACTCCAAATGCTTTTGCAATTGCAAGTAGCAATGTCAGGGACAATGCCACCTCGTGGCTCTTGTTTTATCACAGAGTAACTCAATTCTCTAGCAATTTAAATATATTTGTCAAAGCGAGGATGATAAAAAGATCAAAAGAGAATCATTACATAGGAAACACAATCGATATGTTAAATTTGATCTCAATTGGTGTTGCATTTGTCATTAATCTAGTTGTAGAGTTGAAAACAGAGAGATCAAACAAAATTTACTAATAGTAGCAATGTTTTTTCTTTCAAGTATCTGTCTTACTTCTTAATATATTTTTTAATATTTCTTTTTCTCACATTCAAACATGTATATTACACTAAGTATATGTTATTCTTTTGTGTTTCTCTTAATGCAAAGTTGCTGAAAACACACCTTTTTCTAAATTTATTTGGATTTCTTTGGAGATTTTCAAGAAAAAACCTTTTTTTCTCCATATGCACAAATACATCTCTATCTTCCTTGCTTCTACATCTCATATTTTTTACTATACACTTCAGTTTTTTCTAAGATTAAGGCATCCATCATCCATCTTGAAAAAATATGTCAAACTCATGGTGTTAACATTAATTTGTCATGCATCTATCATGAACGTGTTGGTTCTGGATCTTGATATTCCTGATTTAGAGTTCATGTTTCATCCGTGTTTGAATCCCAGCACCTGACGGGGGGTTTGGGGGGATTCCCCCCCCACTATAGTCGCCAGTGGGGTATAGGGAGGTGGGGACTAATTTGGAATCCCCCCATGGCGGGGGTTTAGGGGAAGCGCACTCATAGTGAAAATTTCAATAAAAAAAATTGTCTTGTAAAATGTTGTAATTTCATAGTCATGACTTGGTTAATAATGGGTTATTTATGAGGCCATGTTATCGCATAGATCGTGGTATTTTCCCATGGTAATCCCTATTTAAAAGGAATGTATTGTAATATAGCTTGCTATTGTAGTATTGTGAAAAGTATATCTTTGATTGTGTGAGAGAGAATATGAGATAGTGAAGAGGAAGTTGCAGCAGATGTCTTGCAGGTTGTATCCCTTCTTTTTAGTAGATGGTATAATAGAAAGGACTGACAAATTATGTGTGGACGTATCAAATATTGAGTGAAACATGTATATTGGTGTCTCTCTTGTATTGTGTTTATTTGTTTTATTTATGCAACTTGTTTTATGATAAATTTCTTTGCAATATTGTTTTTCTAACAATTGGGATCAAAGACAAAAGATTATCTGGTGCATAAACTCATAGGAAACAAGGGTTGTTAGTTCGAGTGGGAGCGATGATAGAAGAAGGAAAGTTTAGGTTTGAGAAATTCAATAGCCAAAACTTTGAGTTACGGAAGATGGAATTGGAAGACTATATGTATCAAAAGGATATATTCCTACCATTGGCCGGAAAGGAAAAATATTTTATGACTATGAAGGATGAAGAATGGAAGGTTCTCGATGAAAAGGAACTGGGAACAATACGAATGTGCCTAGATTCGTCCGATGGCTTTCAATGTTTCAAAAGAAAATACAATGGAGGGTCTGATGAACACATTGGGTAAACTGTATGAAAAAACCCTCATCCTCCAAAAAGGCATTTCTAATGAACCATTTATTTAATGTGGAGATGTTAGAAGGTTGGTATGTTTCCGACCATTTAAATGAATTTAATATGGTTATTAATCAGTTAAGTTTTGTAGAAGCAAACTCCAATGATGAGGTTAGGGATATTGTAATCTTGTTATCATTGCAACAAAGTTGTAACCACTTGGTCGTTGATGTAAGTAACTTTGTCTCTAGTTTAAATAGTTTGAAATTTGATGATGTTTTTTGTGTTATTCTTAGTGAGGAAATGCAAAGGAAAATCACAAGTGAGACATCAGGTAATACATTGACCATGGAGAGCAGGAAAAGAAAAGGGAGAGAGGAAACATTCTAGGTAATCGTGGGAAGTTTAGGAAGGGAATATCCAAGTCCATACTAGGAAAGATAGAGTGTTGGAACTATGTGAAGAAAGGACATCTGAAGAAATACTGTAGATCTCCAAAGAGAAAATGAGATCGGTAGTAGGAGACTACTCGGGAAGAAAATGTAGAAAGTGATGTGTTACAAGATGCTTTGAATCTTTCATTAGATAATACTAGTGATTATTGGGTAATATATTAATGGGATTCATCGCATGGTACACACCATAGAAAATATTTTCATGATTATGTTCAAGGTGATTTTGGACATATTTTAATGGGTGGTGATGAACCATGTAAAATTGTTGGAATGGGTATGGTATGAATAAAGTTAAATAATCAAAATGAATGGATGTTGACATATGTAAGGCACATTCGTGCTATAAAAATAAATCTAATCTCTATAGGAAAGTTGGGAGATAGTGGTTGTTTATCTACTTTTGGAGAAACGTGGTGGAAGGTCACTAAAGGATAATTGGTAATAAAAAAAGGACAAATTTAAGTATATTACATGTATGTCTTGATAATACCAAATATTTTATCTCCTTGGATTCCACCAGAATGGATAGAACATTGTGGCATCCGATAGGATTGGACACATGAGAGAGAAGGGGATGTAGATTCTCCATTCAAGGAATTTTCTTCGAAAATTGAAGCAAGTTGATTTGGAATTCTGTGAGAACAATGTCTTTCAAAAAAAGAAGAAAGTTTGATTTCTTGGGATTAAGAAGCAAAAGAAGAGTTAAAAGTTAGATCTTGTGCATACAAATGTATTGGGACTGGATCAGGTGCAATATCATGGTTTCTCTTGTTATTATGAACTACTTTTATTGATGATGCAACTAGAAAAACTCGGGTTTATTGCATTTGAAAGAAATATGATGTTTTTTATACTTTAAGAAATGGAAAGATTTGGTTGAGAATGAGATAGGAAAAAGGTTTCAAAGTGTCTCAGATATGATAATGGAGGTGAATACTGCATCAAGGAGTTTGATAGTTAATTTTCATACCATGGAATGTGTAGAGAGAATATTGTTCCAAGAACACCATAAGAAAATGGTTTGTCAGAAAGAATGAATAGAATAATCATGGAGTGTGCAAGGTGTATGAGATTGTATGTAGGTTTTCACTTACATTTTTAGGAAGATGTTGTAGATATTGTTGTTTATTTAATAAATGAAGGGCCTTAAAGTTCCTTGGATAGTGTTATTCTAGAGGAGGCATGGATAGGTAAAAGAGTAAAGTACTTTTTTCATAACTTTTGGTTGTGAATCATTTGTTGATATTGATAAAGAAGATAGAACAAAGCTTGAGGCTAAATACAAAAAATGTACTTTTATTAGACATGGGGTTGATGATTTGGGTTATCGCTTGTGGGATTATGAAAATCACAAATTCATTAGGAGTAGAGATTTAGTATTAAATGAAAGGTCAAGTATAAATATCAATTGCAAGGAAAAAATAGGAAAAGGAAAACACAGTACACAATGCTTGATGAAATCAAAGAAAATCAAATTCCAAAGGTGCCAAAAATTCAAGAACAATAGCAAGTACCTCAAACTTCTGCAAGTGTTAAAATATCTACCAAGTCAAGTAGACCCCTTGAATGATACCCTCATTCACTATGTTATTTATTGATGGTTGACTCCGGTGAACCAGAATGTATGAAGAAACAATGTAGGTGGAAACTAACAAGAACTTGGAGAAAGCCATGAATGAGGAGATGGACTCATTGTTAAGAAGCAAGACTTGGAATTTTATTCAGTTTCCTGGTAAAAGAGAATTGCAGAATAAAGGTTTATAGGTTGAAGGGAGAAAATGGAGGAAATAAGTAGAACAAGGATAAACTTATTGTAAAGGGGTTTGCACAAAACAAAGGTAGATATTTTGATGAAATATTTTCTCCTATTGTTAAAGTTACTTCAATTAGGACTATTTTAAGTCTAGTAGAGGTAGAAGAGTTGCATCTTGAACAATTAGATGTAAAAGTAATCTTTCTCTATGGGAATTTTGAGGAAGATATTTATATGTAGCATCCATAAGGGTATGACGTCAAAGGGAAGGAGAATTTAGTATGTAGGTTGAAATAGAGCTTGTATGGTCTAAATCAAGATCCAAGGTAGTGGTATTTTAAATTTGATAGGTTTATGATAGGACAAGGTTGTAGTAGATGCCATTTTGACCATTTTGTTTACTTCAAGAGGATATATAATGAAATATATATAATATTGTTATTATATGTGGATGGCATGCTTGTTCTAGGGCCTAACATGCATGATGTAAATGTGCTCAAAAAAAAATTATCTATTTCAGTTGAGATGAACGATTTGGGTGTTGCAAAGCAAATCCTTGGTATGAGAATAACAAGAGACATGAGAAATCAGAAATTGGCATTGTCTCAATGTGAGTGCATACAAAAGGGGTTGAATAGGTTTAGAATGAAAAATGTGAAACCAGATAGTACACCTTTGTCCAGCCATTTCAAACTAAGGAGATTTTCCCCAAGACACACGAGGATATAGAATACATGTTCAAGGTTCTCTATTCATCAGTAGTTGGTAGCTTGATGTATGACATGGTGTGCTCAATATTGGATATTGCACATATAGTGAGAGTTGTGAGTAATATATGAACAATCCAGCTAAAGAAAATTGGAAGGAAGTAAAGTGGGTTCTCGAGTATTTAATGGGTACTACTACTTATGCATTATGTTTTCGAGGTACAGACACTGTTCTACAGAGATATATTGATGCAAATATGGAAGGTGATAAAGATACCAAGCAGAGCACCACAAGTTATGTCTTTATTGTAGGTGGAACAATGGTAACTTGGATTTGGAAACTATAAAAGGTTTTTGCACTTTCAACAATGGAAGTAAAGTATGTTGCTACTATAGAGGCTCTAGTTAAAATATGATTTGGATACAAAGGTTCATGGAGGGTTTGGGTAAGAAGTAGGAGAATAGAAGGTTGTATAGTGACAACCAGAGTGCCATTAATCTTCCAAAGAACTCATTTTCATTCTAAGACTAAACATATGTAGCTCAAGTACAATTTCTGACGATCTATTATGGAATATGAACTGTTGAAGTTGGAAAAGATACATACTAACTTAAGAATCTTACTGCCATGTTGACAAAGGTAGTAACCAAAGTTAAAATGAGTTCCTTCTCAATTTCAGTTCACTTTCAAGCATGAAGGTGAAGATGAGAAATGTATGACAGGTTTAAGTTTGGAGCATAGTCCATTCGATGTAGTAGCAATGGATTTGTTGTGATTAGTATCCAGGTGCGAAATTGTTGGTTGTGAAGCCTAGTCTTCCTGATTCAAATCTCATGTTTTAGTCATGTTTGGATTCCAGCACTTGACCGGGGTGTGTGGTGGGGGGGACGGGGGGGAGGGATTCCGCCCTCCCCCACTATAACTGTTAGGGGGGACCATGGTGGTCGGAAACTAATTTGGGGTCCCCTCTAGCGAGGGCTTGGGGCTAGCACCCTCATAGCAAAAATTTCAAAAAAAAATAGTAAAATGTTGTAATTTCATAGTGATGACTTCGTCAATAATGGGTGATTTATGGGCCCATGTTATTGCGTAGATCGTGGTATTTTCCCATGGTAATCCCTCTTTAAAATAAAGGCATTGTAGTATTGTGAAAAATATATTTGTAATTGTCTAAGAGACATATAAGAGAATGAAGAGGATGTTGCAGCAGATGTTCTACAAGTTGTATCCCTTCCTTTTGTTGGATAATATAATAGAAATGACTAACAATTTATGTGTGGACATATCCCATATTGGTTCAACCACATATATTGGTGTCACTTTTATACCATGTTTAAAATGATGCATCATTTAAACATGTTTATTTCAATGTTAGCTTTGAATATATTTTCAATGTTGGCTTCTAATATATATTATATATTTGTTAAAGTCTTGTAATATATTTTATATACAATTTTAAACATTTAAATACTTCATATATTCATATTTTATTATTTAAATCAGATATTGGAATTTAAATATTTCTTTTTTCATTCATACTAATATTAATAGTTATATTATTAACATTAAATTAAAGATATTATTACATATAATAATAAATATATTTTATCAATTATTTATGTGATATAAATATTTAAAAAAATATTTTTATTTCAAAAACATTTATTTTTTCAGTATTAAATCATTTATTTTATATATTTATTAAATATTTAATAATAAACATTTATCAAATCAATATTTATTAATAAACATTTATTATATAATTTAATATTTTAAATATTAAATAACAATTCTTAATTTTAAATATTTAATAAAGATATTTATTAATAAATATTATTATTAAGTATTTATTAATAAATAAGTATATTTAAGAAATTAATTTAAATATGTCGAATCAAATTTTAGTTCATAAAAATAATTAATTACAAATCTTATCTTGTTATTAATAATAAATATTATTAATAAATAAAATTATTATTTCATAATTATATTAGAAGATATTTAATATTATTAAATAATTAATGTTTTATGATATTAAAATATATTTAATATTTTTTAATATTTTTTATTTTTTAATATTTAATATTGAATATTAAATTATTTTTGTTATAATGGAGGTAAAACAATAAAATAGTTATTAAATATATAATAAAAAATTAATTAAATATTTAATAACACATTTTATTAAATAATTATTTATGACTAATAAATTAATTAAAATATTTTTAATAAATTTTTATTTCATCATATTTATTTAAAAAAGCATCAAAATAAATTAGTAAATGTAATATTTATTTTAAAAACATTAACATAAATTATTTACCAATATTAATCAATCTTTGCTATTTCATAATAATATTAAAAACTACTACAAATATTTTTTCTTAGAATTGATATTTAATAATTATTATCATTTATCATAATAATATTACAAAGTATTAAAAATAAATTTTTTAATTAATATTTAATAATAATGATTAACTTTTTTAATATTAAAAATAATCAAATTGATTGAGAAACATTTTTATGATTAATATTAAATAATATTAATATTATTTATAATAATTAATTTTAAATAATATTATTTGGAAAGATAATCACCAAGCTTTAAGAGTTTGTCTGGTGTGCAGCTTAAGTGTTTTAGTCGTTGATCATACCCACTGGAAACCCTCTCACTTGCAAACTTAGCTTTCCTCATATTATTAAGATATGTGATTCAACTAAAAATAACTATATTTACAAGTGATTGATATACAATAAATAATGTATTCTAAAAATGATTTTTAAATATATGACTATGAGCAATATACGGATATATCAACCATTTTTAAATATGAATTATTTTATCAACCATTTTTAAATATAAATTATTTTTGTTATAATTAATATTAAATAATATTAATATTATTTACAATAATTAATATTAAATGATATTATTTAGTTATTTACAATAATTAATATTAAATGATATTATTTAGTTATATTATTCAACCAATAATAATTATATTTAATAATAATTGATGTACAATAATTAATGTATATTAAAAATGAATTTTTAGATATGTAACCATGAATAATATACCTCGATATATCAACCATTTTTAAATATAGTTAGTGCTAAATTATTAGTATATCGTTCTTTCCATTTTGTTATTTTATATTAAATACTATTGACATTTCGTTTATAATAATTTATCGCTCTTTCCATTGTTGTTTTTTTATTATTAAATATTATTGACATTTCGACTATAATAATTTCTCCTTGTAAGAACTTCTTGCAACATTATTTTTTAACTTTTTTATTAAATACTATTGAGATTCAGTTTTAATAAAATATTGTTCTCGATCTTTGGAATATAACAAAATCATATCACGTAGACAATGGTTTTTATAATCATTTGGGAATATTATAATATGAAATTAATTATCGTTAAATATTGTGCATAGAACACGATGTGTCGCTCCTAATTATCCATCAATATATATATATATAACACCCGATATTCCATTATATTTAGATTTATGTTTTCCACATAAAACATAGCATGTAATTATAATTAAAAACATTAATATAAATTAGGAATATATATATATATATATATATATATATATAACACCCGATATTCCATTATATTTAGATTTATGTTTTCCACATAAAACATAACATGTAATTATAATTAAAAACATTAATATAAATTAGGAATGCTTAGGAAGAAAGATAAATTTAGGAAAGCAAGATTTGTTTATTATTTTAAGAATTTTTTTTAAACATGTAATTATAATTAAAAACATTAATATAAATTAAGAATTCTTAGAGAGAAAGATAAACTTAGGAAAGCAATATTTGTTTATTATTCTAAGGAGTTACTTTTCTACCGGACCATTTGCACCGATCGGACGACCTGGCTCGCGTGAGCTTTCACATCACTCATTGCTAGTCATCCGATGGGTGCAAATGGTCAGGTGAAAAGCTAACACCTTATTTTAAGAATGGTTTTTAAATATTTATAAAAGTATCATAAATTTGTGTATTAATGCAAAAAAATATTATTTTAAAAAATATTTCTTAAAATATACTATTTTTAAATAATATTTTAAAAAAATATTAAAATCACCATTTAATAACATATAATACTAAAATCATAATTCAATAATATTTATTGCTTAAGTTTATTTCTAACTCAATAAATTAATAAACAATTTTCTAACTCAACTTTATAAAATTCATTAATATATAGCATATACAACTCAGCTTATTAGAATAAGATTCCAAAGAATGAATCACTTATGAACTTCAAAAGCCATGTCTATATAAAATGAAAGCTATGAGTCTACATATTTACCTACATTGTTTAATTTTTTATTATTTAATTTTTTTTAATAGTGATAGGAGATGTTTAAATGTTAGAAGATTTAATTTGGATTGTCTATATAAAATGAAAGCTATGAGTCTACATATTTACCTATTTACCTACATTGTTTAATTTTTTTTTTAATAGTGATAGGAGATGTAAAATTGTTAGAAGATTTAATTTGGATGAACGCTTTTTTTTTAATCTTATGTTTTTATTTTGCAAATTTTGATTTTAAATGTGTTTTAATGGTATTTTAAACCGATTCAACATCGTTAAAACCCTCAGAATTTGAGAGGATTTGAGAGTTGTGATTAGGATTTTAAATTTTCTATCGATTTTTAAAATCAAATCAAATATTTCGTTTGAAATCATTAAATTTTTGGAGTACACGATAGCAATATAGAATAAAGAAACCAATATCTTTATATATATCAAGTTTCTATAAATTCGATAAAAAGAACGGATAAGATAAATTACTACATTGTAATTAAAAAAAAAACATCAGGAAAATATCGTACAGCTCTCCAAGGCGGCTTGTAAAAAATTCCGGAGGCAAATTCTAAGTCCCAAAACAAAAGATGGGAAATAAAATTGCTTTAAAAGATTGGAATTCCTATGTTAAAAAGATTTATCAATCCGTGGATATCAAAGATAACATTCAAAACCTTCTTACAACGAAAGAAGTTTTCTCGTTAGAAGACATAGATTTCAGGGTTAAGCACTTAGCAAATGGAAAAGCCAAAGACATTGAAGGCTACCAAGAGGAATTCTTTAAACCTTGAGGGCTTGTCCTCGTCCCGCACATCCACAAACTCTTTAATCTAGTGGTCAAGCAAGGGTTTCCTACACCTTAGACTCAAAGCCTCATTGTTCTTATTTTCAAAAGTGGTGATAAAAATAACCCCTATAATTATCGGACTATTATGATTAGGCCTCTCTTAGCTAAGTTATATGGTATTATCTTAGAAAAGAATATCAATGAATGGATAGAAATGGAAGGTAAGAAGGCTAAAGGCCAAGCAAGTTTTAGAATGAATCATTCAACTAGGGACCACCCCATTACGCTTAGGATCATTGCATAGGAATTATGTAATGATAAGTCTAAACTATTTTGTTGCTTTGTGGATTTTAGAAAAGCTTTTGATACAGTTCCTAGAAATAACATGTGGAATAAGCTGGAGGAGATTATGGTTCCTTTTGAGTTGAGAGTTTCTGCAATAAGGTTATACAAAATGGTCATTGCCAATTTTAAGGGTGGACAACAGATATAAATTGTAATATTGGAGTTAAGCAAGGTTTCCCCCTCTCCCTTACCTTTTTTGAGATTTACATTGATAAGCTAAAAGAGTGTTTAGAAGAAGCAGCTTTTGCTGCTACAATCTTAGCTGGGATAGTTATCATCATCCTACTTTATGCTGACGATATTATTCTTATGACAAGGTGTCCTTCTGATCTCAATAAGCAATTAAGAATTCTTAAATATTCTTTCTCTAACATGGGCATGACTGTTAACACCGATAAGACAAAAATCATGATTATAAAATCTAAGAAAGACAACTATGCAAAATTTATTTATGATAATATAAATATAGAGGAAGTGACTTCTTGCAAGTATCTCAGAATTGATATTCATCACAGGCTCAATTGGAACTATAGCATTGATAAAAGGATTAATGGAGGGAGGAAGGCTTATTTTGGTCTTGAACATAACTGTAAATCAACCAATCTGGTATGTGGGATAAAAAGAAGTTCCTCTTTGAAACTATTGTCATTCTTGTTATCTTGTATGGTTATGAAGTATGGGGATACATCATTTCTACATAATCTTTGAGGAAGATTGAGAAAATCCAAAAGCGGTTTGTAAATTATAACCTCAAAATTAAAATCAATACACCTTATCATATTCTCCTTGTAGAAGTGGGCATTTCCCCCATTGAGAGCATGGCTATGACTAGGCACTTGATGTACAAGCATAAGATAAATAACATGGGAAACAAGAGACTTCCTAAAATTGATTTAAACTCAAGTCAAAACCAACTACACCTCAAGCGTTGTTGGTGTAAAGATACCATGGCTTGGTTAAACCATTGGTGCATTGATGAAAAGGACATTTTGCAGAACATTGATAATGTCAAAAATATTATTACTTCTAAGTTTAAAAAGAAATTATGGTGTGAGGAAAATTTAGCAGTTAAGAGAAAATTTAAAAGACTATAAGGAGGTCATTAATCCTAGCTTGGAAGGTTAGAAGTATCTCTATGTAGTAACTAGCTCATGGAAGAGAATTAATATAGCCAAGATTAGAACTAAATCTCATAAACTCCATAATGAAACATGGTGTTCGTCTATTCCTAAAAATCCATTGGAAAAAAGGGTTTGTCATATGTGTGAGTCTATGAGCATTGATGATTAAAATCACTTTCTCTTAGAGTTCCTTGCTTACACCCACATTAGATCTGAGTTTCATAGTATTTGCTTCAATAGAAACCTTTATAACCTCCTAACTTTCCAAAACTATAGTGAGCTCGGAAAGTTTCTTGGTAAGATTTTTGAGCACAAGAACAAGATTTTAAAGTAAAGCAAGTATTATCCTTCTTACTCTCTGATAGACAAAAGTTGGTCTCAATGGGCGGAAATCATCATCATCATCATCAACAACAACATTTTTATATACATATATTTTTCTATATACATATACTTTAAAAAAAATTAATACACTTTACTTAATACAATTTGTTTCAATGAAAATGAAACTCAATTAATAAATTTATCACATTAGCATAATATGCATGCCTTTCTCAATTGTTAAGATGATGATATCAACCACTAGCAGCAATTGCATCGAGGGAAGATGGCATCTCAATATAAAGATAGCTTTATCACACATTATCATGTATATTCAATGTGAATATTCATGGAAACATGTCATGTCCCCACATTTTCATCACCAAAGTGTTGACCATGCCAAAACTCCTAGGGGTTACAAGTGTCATTAATTACTCTATCCTAGGGAATTCTGTCAAAACATTATCTATGATGATTATACTTAGTTTTATTTTATTTATATATTAATTAATGTCAAATAATATATGGAATTAATATTTCCATGTTAGGAGGGAACAATGGGCAAGCCAACTTGCCAAGGGGGGGAATTAGAAACTGTATGGAAAAAGAAATCAGATAAAAATAAGGAACTTTGATAAAAACCAAAGAAAATATGCAAGTCAAAAAAGCATGAAAGAAAAGAAAAGATGTAATAAGAAAAATAGAAACAATGTACCAAAGGAGGGTGTAGTTTCCCTTTTGGAGTTCAGTCACAAAAGCAGGAAAGCCAAGAAAATTTGTCATAAGAAAAATAACAACTCTGGGAGAAATAAAGCTCAATTTCGAAATGGGATGAAGGATACAAGAATGGAAACATATTTGAGGACTCAAACTTGCTAGAATTATCAAGGAGGGTGCACTCATTGTTAGGGTTAGGTTTCTATGTGGATGACTTACTCTCACACGTCACCTATACCTACTAAACAGGTCACCATAGGTTTATAAAAATAAAAAGGGAGATCCTTTACTTAGTTTGACTATTGATTGATTTGTGTTTATGTGAAGCATATATTCTACTAAGTGATGTGCCTCAGACCTTTGGGAGATGTATCCCAATTCCTTCCATCCCCTGTCTTCTTCCTCCCTTTCTGTTTCATTGCAGGTGTTGCCTATCTCATGTACAACACCATAGCTTCAGATCATACATACATGGAATCCATTATCTTCATTGAATTTGAGTTCCAGTGAATTGAAAGCTTCACCTATGCTCCATCCATTTTGATGTCAAATTTAGGGCCTCCTACCCACTGTTTTGAGTCCAATCATGGAGTGATCAATACTCCAAATTATTATTGATGAGAAAAATCCCATAAAATATATTTAATATATTTTTATTATTGTGATAATTATTTCCATTAATCTTACATGTCAATTTCTCCATGAAGAAGCTCTAATTTGTCCTTAAATGAGGGCTTTTTATTAGTTTAAAGCAATGGGAGATGAGTAATGGACATGAGAATGAATTTGAATGGTGTAATATTTTAAGTGAATATATATTAGGCTTTGTTAAATTCCATACTCATATCTGATATCTTTCTTATACGAAATTAATGCATTTTTTTAGATCGCTAGTTTAAAATTACTAGTTTCATACTTCTATCATTTTCATGATTTTTGTTTATCGGAATGCGATTCCATAAGATGCTACGTGTTTTTGATTGACCTATATATCCATACAAACTTTCATACTAAACATTATTTTATTCCGTACACTATTTGGGAATCCTCCACTGCGCAGGATTCCCTTAGGCCAAAAAATTGCCAAATTTTCTCAACTTCTCCCAAACAGCACCAAGTATTTCTTGAATTGTTCTGATATGTATGAAACACCATTGGCTGAATTTTAAATTCCTGATAACATATATTTTTATTTTTGCAAGCCTCTGATTGAAAGGATCTGAAATAATCTTCCTAATTTCACGGTTGGGTGACCCATAAGTGTGGGAGTAAGTTTCAACATAGTTGAATCTAAAACCTAAATGGTACCTGGTATAAATTTCTTAGGGAATACACTCTATCAGTCCTAAAATTTGTCCTTGGTTTATTCCATCATCCGATTCTATGGGTATTCATTTCCCAACAAAAATACCCCTATTTTCCTTGTTAAAGTTTGACTTATTGAATGCACAAGTTTATATCATAATTTTACATTAAATTTGCATCAACTTAGTGTTCTAATCTATAAATCAAATCTCATAACATTACGATGGTAGAAAAGCTCTTTCCTTGGCTCACCCTATGGAAATAAATCTCTTAGTGAAGAAATTTGCATCCATGTCATACTATGAGGATGACTATGATGAGCAGTATGAAGAGTACTGCAGACAGTTTGTTGAAGAATAAAAGGTGATTTATGTTAATGATGGCTTGAAAATGTCAATAGACAAGGATGGTTACTTTTGTGAATATGTGGAGTATGGAGACAACATGATTGAACCACCAATGGCTAATCCAAAGAAGGATTTAGAAAAGATGGTAGATGCAATTGAAAACTTGCCCCGTCACTACAAAGAGTATCTTTCCTTGGGGGGAGAGATTTGTAAATCCATTCCTTTCAAAGAGTAATTTTACTGTAGGTTTGGATTTGAGCCCAAGGATGTAGATGATTATTCTTTAAAGAGCAAAAAATAATTACTATAGGAACCAATTTGTTCCACCTCTCTCAACAATGAGGAGGAAGAAGGAACCAAGAGGGAAGATTCTTCAAATCCATCTACATCTTTAAACATTATGAGATTTTTTGGGTTCTCTTCAAGAAGAGTTTCCAATATTTGTGACCTATGTACCACTCAATATGGAGAAACATCAAGATGCTTGAAAGAATATGAAGATAATCGGTTACCACCTAAGTTGTACTTAGTGGTTTTTTATCAAGTGAGCCTGGTGAACCGGACAAAGATGATTTGTTTGGACTTTAGAAGGCCTTCAGAATTGCTTCTGGGAAGTGCTTGTTGTACTATATCACATATTCATACCCCATAGGGGAGTTGTAATAAAATGTTCTAGCATGATAGTGTCTGTAAAAGACTTAGTCTCTTGGACTTTATTTGTCAATCCGATCAACCCAGGGTGTTTTTTCCCTTGGTTATTATTGGTTGTTGAATAAACGACTAATAATTTTTTAGTTTTTCACTCAACACCTCCATAGTTGGGGTGGTCGTCTTGGCATTTAGGTCTATTGAGGTTATTAGAGTCTATGTGTCAATGTATAAACATGCTAGGAATTATGGTCGAGTCATATGAACATGTCTAAGTACCCCTAGGTTTTAATTTTAGTTTTTTTTTTTAGTTTTTTTTAAGCTTTAATTTTTCCAAAACTTAGGCTATTTTTAATAGTCTAAATGGAAAATTTGGTTTTGTAATAAAAGTGGGCTCAAAAATCAGTTTCAGTCATGGGGGTGCTCATTTTCTAGCTCAGAGCACCATGTAAACTCATAAACCAACTTTTCCTAAGTTTTGAGTGATTTTCCCATCACTTAGGTTAGAAAACCCAAAAAATCAAATATTGATTATTTTAATTGATAAATTAATTAAATAATGGAGAAAATCCAAATTCCTAAATTAGTGGATTTTGCTCCGATTTGACTGAAGTCAGTCTCATCAGCTTCATATTGACTAGAGCTGACCATTCCTTAATAGAAGGAGTTTATCTAGGCTAAACAGGGAGTGCACCACATCATGCAATCTTGGGAATTGTGCCCTCTCTCTCTCCTCCACATGTGTGGGCCCATCTGGATGTGATTTAGTTGATGTTTCAGTTAACCAGTCGATCTGTCAGTCTGATCAGCTCTCTGATTCCCAGTTACACTCAGTCAAACTTAGATCAAGCTCGACTTGCCTCCACATGCAGCTGCAGTCTCTCTCTCCTTGGAAATTGCGCTCCTTCTGTGCTAGGTTTCCAATTTTTGTTATAAATAAAGCACAGTTTTCCTCTTCCAAGCTAGTTAGAGTCAGATTGAAGAGCTGTTGCTATTTTTCATTTGAAATAAAGAAAATATTTGGAGGCAAGATGGTGTCATGTTATTGTGTGTGGATAAGCATTGCCATGTTTTACTGAGGTAACCTGTATCTATGTTCATAACGTGCTTATTTTGATATTGTGGATCCAGTTCTAAAAGATTGATAATAAGTTTGTTATGATCTTTATAGGAAAGGATTTTGTTAATAAGTATATTGGCTATCTCTTTCTTTTTTATGCATGTTTATAGATCTATATTTAACATGTTTTATAAGATTATATGCATGCTATTCTAATATCTCTGTTTATGTATTAACCGGATCTCACAAGCATCTTAGCAAGCCTTTGGATTAGTTGCAGGTTCATAGCTTGGGGAGGTTTTTGATCTAGTTTGATTCCTCACTTTCTCCGAAACTTTCTCAAAGGCATAGTCCCTCTACATTCCATGGGAAAGCTTCATGGTTGATCTTCAAGGCTACAAGCTTGCCTTCTTCTCTTTCTCCTCTTAAATATTAAAATTTTACCTGGTTACTTTGTTCATAGCTTTGATATTGTTTATATATATAATATTAAATTAAATTTTAACATAGATCTATATTGTCAAAGCTCATAATCTAGATCTTGTTCTTAAAAGGTTTCATAAGCATTCTAGATGTAGCTTTAGGGAAATTGTCCTTTTTGCATGGCATTTTAAAGATAATTTGTAGATTACATGCATTAGATTTCTGTTTTCTGTTATAAAAGATAAATCCAGCAATTAGTGCACATCATATTGGCTTCCTAAAAGGAAATCCAATATCCCAAGGAAATCTTGCTTTCCTTGGTTCCTTTTTACCTTTTTCAACTAGTTTTAACTTAGTTTTTTTTGGTTAAAAGTAGGCTGACCCAAAGGTACTTTAAGAGTGATTTTGGGAATATTTCAATATAATAATATTGTTGGTTTTTAGTAGGTATAACAGAAAAAAGGAGGATATTCTGTTTGAAAGTGGCTTTTGGGCCATCCGAATCCCCCCAGGGGTCTCCCTTTTTTACCGTAATCTTTAATTTTTGCACTTTGTAAGGTCTTGGTTTCATTTTGTATAAGGAACAAGATGAATCATATCATTTTTCTGGTATTTTAACTACTTATAATAAAAAATATTTCCGAATAGGCTCTTTCGAGCCCATTCCCCATCCCCCCTAGGGGGATTCGCCTCTTTTTTTCCATTTTTGCATTTTCTTATTTTTTCGCTCTATATTAGTTTCATTTATGTGGAATAATAAACTTTGATTAATTTTATCATATCTTCCATATTACAGTATCAAAGTAACTTTAATACTTACCCCACAACTTCCCGATTGACCCGAAAGGGGAAAGAGATGTGTGGTAGGACTAATTAGAAAACCTGTGGTTTGTTTCTTTTTTGTTGCTTTGTCATTAATTTATGCAAGCAATATTTCTAAAACCAACCCCCTTCTTGATTCCCCAATTGAGGTCCACTTGGACCGAAAGAGGTTACCGAAGGCTTTTCTTTCTAATCAAAACACATTGTTTAAAATTTACTTAAAATTACAAAGACTCTGGTGTGTATGCTCTGCGTTTTGGCTGCAGTTCATCTGATCAGTCAAGATGCATCAAAAGCAACGTGAGTGACTAGATTAATTAGGTTTTTCCTTCCCCAATTAACCACCATCAGGCGAAAATCCAATGCCTTGATCAAACCGTAAACGGTGGAAAAATACCCAAAGGAAGTGGGAACTCCTGGACAGTGACCTCAAGGTGCCAATCTCTGTTACACCCTAGCGGGTGTATTATGAAAACATTCTCAAAGACTCCATTCATCCCACACATTCTTTGCGGGTAGCCATGAAGGTTTTATTTTTTGGACATACTGCAAGTACCCCTCGGGTATATCTGGAGTCCCTTTTTGACTAATTTAATCCACTCATTTTTCATATTAACTTAAAATGTACCAAGAGACATTTGCAAAACCTTCACTTCAAGCACATGCAAGTACATTTGATTATGTTGTGACTCCATTTTAAGGCACTGGTTATTTGTTTAATTCTTTCAATATATATACAGTGTGTATCATCATTGTGCTTACTTGTGCTCATTTTTCATCTTGTCATCTATGGTTATTAATAGTTAATTTCAAACTCCTAAGAAACTTATTCAATCTAATACCATCATACTAAAGTAATTAGCCTTAGTAACTTAATAGGGTCTACCCCCCTTGGCATCGTTAGGAGTTGAGCCTAAACGGAGGAGTCAAGAACAAGGTGACAGCCTTGAATCAAGAATTGCCCCCAAGGACACATCGAGTGGCTTGAATATTTCTGCCACGTCCCCTCCAGGTGTGTGAAAGGTGGAAAAACTTTTTGGCGTCGTTTCCGGGGATAAATCTTTTAATTCTCAAGTACGACTTAGCGTAAATTTTTTCTAAACAACTAAAAAGATAAAAAAATTTGATTGATCGTGTCTTTAAAAAACATAAAAATTAAAACTCGATCCATCTGGCGACTCCACTGTCTAACATCCCTGCAAGAATTTTTACCCAAAGAAACCGCCAGCAATTATTCAATCCTCTCCCTGATCTCGAAAGGCTTATTAAGGAAAGATTGAATAGGAAGAATTTTCATAGAAACCTTGAAGATTTAGGAGACCAATCCCTCTTAGATATCCATCACATATTTGTAGAGAGTCATATTCACCAATCTCAAGAAATGACGGAATTATTCAAACCCCTTAACTTTTCTCAGATAGCAGGTGATCCCCATGACATTCCAAATGATGCTATCAAGAAGCTCCCCATATTTCAGGGCAATAATGCCATCACTGCCAAGTCTCACCTTCGAAAGTTTGAAAAGCACCTGGTCAGTTATTGCAATGCTGCTGCCCATAACCATGACGATGTCAAAATGAAGCTCTTTTCTTTATCCTTAGAAGCTGATGTTGTAGAATGCTACTTCGACCTAGATGATGATTCATATAAAACTCTTAGTGAATCCTAAGATGGTTTTAGGAAGAAATGGGGAGAAAAGAAGGAACCAAGACATCTGCTTGCTTCCCTTCATAGCATAAAGAAGATGGAGAATGAAACCATGGATGATTTTAACGCTAAATTCAGAAGTGTGGTTGCAGACCTTCCTAGAGACATCAAGCCAAAAGATGCATCTATCCTCATATCCTACATTGAATCCTTCACCGATGACTTAAGGTACCAGTTGAGAGATAAAGAACTGGCCGATCTAAAAACTGCCCAAGAATTGGCCAAGAAAATAGAAAAGAATATACAATCTTCAGGAAAGTCCAACATTCGAGGTTACACTAGGGGAAACACTTCCTACAAAAAAGAGACCAAGGGTAAATTTGTTGAATCAAAAGAAAATGGAACTTCTAAAGATCCCATGGAAAAGGTGGCAGACATGATAAAAAACTTGGTTACTAGTCAAAACCAACAAATGGCCAATCATGCTGCATAGTTGAATCACATGCAAAATAGAATAATGACAATGGAAAGGAATAATGGACCTAGGAACTTTCAGCCCAAGTAAAATCATATGTATCAAAATAAATCCCCTCATCAAGAACCTAGGATCCCAAACCAGTTAGACTCAGCTAACATGGTAGAGGAAGTAATTCCATGGTGTAGACACTATGAACAATTCCACCAAGAAAGCACTTGTTATGTTGCAAATCAAGTCATGGAACATGGAATTCTTGAGGTCAATACTCAGAAAACAAATTCAAGTGAGCCTGATCATGTATACATGGTAGGCCAAACCTACCCTTTGTCAAACCAACATTGGCAACAAGCCACAGATTACAATTATGAGAAGGACCTCCTTTCCAACTTCTATGGTGAAATGCCTACTCCAGAAAGAATTCAGGAAATAAAGGAGGCTAGATTCAAGGGTGCAATTTATCGAATGAAGGAGAATTCTTCACCATATAAATAGTACAAACCTAAGGTAACAACTCCTTTTCTCCCAGATCCCCTTGTTATCCCAGAATCAAAGCTTGACATGGGAGAATGGGTAAGTATTTCTAAGGTTTCTATTTATGCAACTGATGTCCTTAAAATTCTTGGTCAAAAATAAAAGTTGTTTAAAGCCATAGAGGATAGTCAAAATAAAAATCATGTTGTTGTCAAAGAGGATCCTCTCCCTAATAATAATTCTATATTCGAAGCCGAACACATTGAACCTATGGATATGCCTATAGTCCTCAACAGTGTTGATCCAAAAAGAGAAGACCACCCACCTTTTTATGTCTCTCTCTTAGTTGACAACCTTCTCCTTCATAACTGCATGCTAGATTCAGGTGCTTCATCAAATGCCATTACAAGAAAAGTAATGGAATAGCTAAATCTAAGGATCACTCAACCCTACCACAATGTTTGTGCAATGGATGCAAGAGAAGTTGAAGGGGTAGGGATAATCTTAAATCTACATGTTAAGTTGGCCAAGTATCCTGACATTGACATGTTCATGGATGTGGTAGTGATTGATGTGCCAGATAATTGGTGTATGTTGTTATCCAGAAAGTGGGCCGCAAATCTTAGTGGGTACATTCAAATGGATTGGATATATGCTACTATACCTGCACCAGAAAACACTAGGGTTATACTCCATAGAGAGAAGCTAAGGAAACGACATGTAGAAAACCGTAAAAAACCTGGAAATGAATTTGTACATTGCACTGATAACTTTGGAAACTATGTTATCTTGTCAAATTTCATGGCCCCTAGTAAGGAAAACATTAAAGATGAAAAGATAGATGAGTTTTGGAAAATGTACTTTGACAGGGCTTATTCCAAATCCAGAAAGGGTGCAGGCATCGTGATCATCTCTCCTTCAAATAAAGTCTACAATTTTTCTTTCAGGTTAAAGTTTGAAGAATCAAACAATGTAGTTGTGTATGAGGCATTGTTTCTAGGGTTAGAAACTGCTAAAGACATGGGGATAAAGATGTTGAACATAAAAGGTGATTCAGACTTAGTTGTCCTCCAAATTAAGAATTAGTATTAGTGAAAAAATGATAAACTAAGGAAGTATAGAAATGCCATATGGGACACCATGGAATGGTTTGATGCACTTAACATTCAAAAGGCCCCTAGGAAAATGAATGGGTTAGCAGACGAGTTGGCGGTAGCTGCATCCACCCTCCAGCCTTCAGATGAAATGATTGATGGGAATGGAAAAATGGAAATTAATTTTAGACCTTCAATTCTAGATAATGTAGATCACTGGTAGGCATTTAAATATGCTAAGAAACTCTTGAGATGCATCCATAATCTACAAGAGTTTGAAGGTTGCAAGATCAGTTATCAACAGGAGGGTAAAGAGTATCAGGAGTGTGAGGATAATGAAAGGAATCACATCCCGAGTATCCTTATAGCTTTTGAAAATCTGTTTGATTGAAAGGATCATCATAAAAACAAAAAAGAAGAAATAAAAATTGGGGATTATATGGAAATAAACATAGGAACTGATAAGGACCCCAAGCTAATAAAAATTGGAAAAGGTACTTCGAAAAAGGAAAGGAACAGTTTGATCAACTTAATCAAATAATATAGAGATGTGTTGGCCTTTATCTATGATGAACTTAAATCCTATCGGGAAGATGTGTTTCAACACACTATTCCCCTCACAGAAGAGGCTAAGGAGGTCAAGCCTTTCTGACAAAAACTTAGGCGAATAAATCCTAAGTTGGCCCCCATTGTGCAGAAGGAGCTTCAGAAGATGTTAGCAGCAGGGATCATAGCACTTACAAGACATTCATCGTGGTGCTCCAACTTAGTTGTTGTCAAAAAGAAGAATGGGTCAATTATAATATGTATAGATTTCAGAAATCTGAATACATCATGCCTTAAAGATAATTACCCATTTCTCGACATGGAAACATTGCTTCAAAGAGTAACAGGATTAGGGATGATGTCCATGTTAGATGGATTTTCTGCTTATAACCAAGTGTTGGTAAATAAAAAGGATCAACATAAAACTACATTCACCACACCTTGGGGCACCTATAAATTTTTAAGAATGCCTTTTGGCTTATTAAATGCTGGTGCCACCTTCCAAAGAGCCATGGATTTTTCCTTCAAAGAACTTATAGGAAAAATAATTGAAATATATCAATATGACTTAACTATTTTCTCAAAAGAAATATCTAACCACATAAGTCATCTTAGGCATGTTTTCATAAGATGTCGGAAATATGGTATTTCCTTAAACCTTGCCAAGTCAATCTTTGGGGTTGATGAAGGCAAGTTGTTGGGACACATCATTTCTAAGGATGGTGTCAAAGTCAATCCTGAGCGATTTGAAGCCATTAAGAAAGTCCCCTTGCCTCAGAATCTTAAATCTCTCCAGTATTTCAATGGTCAGATTGATTTCATAAGGAGATTCATCCCAAATTTAGCAAAACTAATGAAGCCTCTACAAAAATTGTTAAAGAAAGATGCTAAATTTGAGTGGATGGATGAAGGGAAAGATGCTTTCAAGTCTATCAAAGATGCCATATCCAAGTCCCAAGTCTTGATCATTCCATATTATTCCAAGGAATTTTAGATATTTTCCTTTGCCTCAGAGGACACCATTGCTGGTGTTTTGCTTCAAAAGAATAAGGAGGGACAAGAGCAACCTATAGCCTTTATGAGTAGAGCCTTGCAACATTCAGAGTTGAAGTATACCACCATGGAGAAATAGGCTTATGCTCTTGTCAAGTCCCTTAAACATTTCAGAACTTATGTAGGATACTCCAAAATCATTGGGTATGTACCCCATGTAGATGTCAAGGATATCATGTCTCAACATGATTGTCTTGGAATTAGGGGTAAGTGGGTTTCAAAGATTCAAGAGTATGATTTAGAGATAAAACCTACTAAGTTAATTTAGCAACAAGGTCTTGCGAAGATGTTGACCCAAGGAAATGAAAAAGCCTTAGGAATAATCTGCCAGAACAAAGTGTACCAAACGAGCTTCAGAGATTAGAGAAGCACCCTTGGTATATCGACATCATCTTTTTCCTCCGTAACCTTACATGCCCTAATCACCTACTTGGCCATAAAATAAGAGCATTAAGGTTAAAAGAAACTAAGTATTGTTTAACAAAAGATGGTTTGTGTTGGAGAAAGCCCAATGGTTTAATACTTAGCTGTGTCAATGAACCTGAGTCCAAAAAACTCATGGTTGAGTTCCATGCAATACTTTGTGGTGGACATTTTGCAATAAGAACAACTGCCCATAAAATCCTTAGAGCAGGCTACTATTGGCTGAACCTTTTCTCATATGTGCACAAGTCTGTCACAGTTTTCCACCAGTGTCAATTTTTCACTAGGAAGCAACAAATGAAAGCCTTTCCTTTAAACCCAATAGTGGTCCAGGCCCCTTTCCACCAGTGGGGGCTGGATTTCATCGGTAACTTCAAGGATAACTCAAGCAATGTTTATTCTTGGAAACTTACCGCCACTAATTATTTCACCAAGTGGGTAGAGGTGATACCCTCCAAGAAGGAAACCGATGCTGTAGTCATGGATTTCTTAGAAGATAAGATTATCACAAGATTCGATGCACCAACCAGAATCATCACAGATAATGGCCCGTGCTTTGTTTCCTATGAGATGTCATCCTTTTGTTTTAAGTGCGGCATTTTCCTATCCCATTCATCCAACTATTGTCCCCAAGGAAATGGTCTAGCTGAGTCAAGTAATAAAAACTTAATGACCATAATCAAGAAAACTATGGGTGATAATAAAAAGGCTTGGGATAGCAAGATCAAGTTTGCATTATGGGCCGATAGAATCACAAATAAAATTTCAACTGGAAGGAGCCCTTTTGAACTTGTCTATGGCCTATATGTCACCTTACATGTCCACTTAAAGCTTCTAGTGTATCAGCTTCTCCAGACCTTTAGCTCAGATCAGGATGCCATTTAGAACAGAATCAACCAGTCGATCGAGTTAGATGAAAGTAGATGAAATTCCCTTGACCAAAGTATCAGAAATTCAGGCAAAGTCAAGAGGATCTTTGATAGATCTATCCGGCCTGGATCCTTTCAAGTAGGTGACACAGTCTTGCGTTGGGACAAACGGCGGGAGAAACCTGGGAAACACAAAAAGTTTGACAGCTTATGGTTGGGGCCATATATCATTGATGAAGTAGCAGGAACAAATTCTTTCTATCTAAAGGATTTAGAAGGAGAAAGGTTAAGCCTACCAGTGAATGGCTTCCTCCTCAAGATGTTCTTCACCAAGATGGTTTGATGCCTTTATTGGCATCGGTCATTTTAGGTCCAATTTCTAAACCTTGCCTTGCATGTATTTTTAAATTTCATGTAGCATATTGATGTATTATAGAAATTGTTGAATTATATATGTTTTGTACCATAGTACTAACCTTGAAAATTTTCTTTTGTATATTAGTCATGTAAAAAATTGCTTTTTTGTACATCATAGACTAATTATGTACATTAATCTGCTTTTACAATTGGTTTCTTTCATATACATGTTATTGACAAGCTTTAATTGCTATGCAGGACCCAGAGATTTCGAAGTTCTCACATCCTCTTCTTTGATCAGAAGATTAGTCAGAGCATGTGTCCCTAGATGGAGCCAAATGTTACCACCTAAGTTGTACTTAGTGGTTTTTTATCAAGTGAGCCTGGTGAACTAGACAAAGATGATTTGTTCGGACTTCAGAAGACCTTGAGAATTGCTTCTGGGAAGTCCTTATTGCACTATATCACATGTTCATACCCCGTAGGGGAGTTGTAATAAAATGTTCTAGCATGATAGTGTCTATAAAAGACTGGGTCTCTTGGACTTTATTTGTCAATCCAACCAGCCCATATTTTTTTTCCCTTGGTTATTATTGGTTGTCGAATAAAGGACTGATAATTTCTGAGTTTTTCACTCAATACCTCCAAAGTTGGGGTGGTCGTCTTGGCATTTAGGCCTATTGAGGTTATTAGAGTCTATGTGTCAATGTATAAACATGCTAGGCATTATGGTCAAGTCATATGAACATGTCTAAGTCCCGCTAGGTTTTAATTTTTTTAAATTTTTAAATTTTTTTTAAGTTTTAATTTTTCCAAAACTTAGGCTATTTTTTAATAGTCTAAATGGAAAAATTGGTTTTGTAATAAAAGTAGGCTCAAAAATCAGTTTCGGTCATGGGGGTGCTCATTTTCTAGCTCAGAGCACCATGTAAACCCATAAACCCACTTTTCCTAAGTTTTAAGTGATTTTCCCATCACTCAAGTCAGAAAATCCAAAAAATCAAATATTGATTATTTTAATTGATAAATTAATTAAATAATGGAGCAAATCCAAATTCCTAAATCAGTGGATTTTGCTCCAATTTGACTGAAGTCAGTCTCATTGGCTTTAGATTGACTAGAGCTAAACATTCCTTGACAGAAGGAGTTGATCTAGGATGAACAAGGAGTGCACCACAGCATGCAATCTTCGTAATTGTGCCCTCTCTCTCTCCTCCACATGTGTGGGCCCATTTGGATGTGATTTGGTTGATGTTTTAGTTAACTGATCAATGTGTCAGTCTGATCAGCTCTCTGATTGTGAGTTACACTCATTTAGAGTT
Organism: Pseudotsuga menziesii; assembly: GCA_001517045.1. Classification (NCBI taxonomy): domain Eukaryota; kingdom Viridiplantae; phylum Streptophyta; class Pinopsida; order Pinales; family Pinaceae; genus Pseudotsuga; species Pseudotsuga menziesii. The sequence goes on from LPNX010615885.1 coordinate 51,531, forward strand.
AGATCAGACTCATATAGACTCGGATCAAGCTTGGCTTGACTCCACATGCAGCTGCAGTCTCTCTCTCCTTGGGAATTGCGCCCCTTCTGGGCTAGCTTTCTAGTTTTTGTTATAAATAAAGCACAATTTTCCTCTTCCAAGATAGTTAGATTCAGATTGAAGAGTTGTTTCTATTTTTCATTTGAAATAAACAAAATCTTTGGAGGTAAGATGGTGTCATGTTATTGTGTGCGGATGAGCATTGCCATGTTTTACTGAGGTAACCTATATCTATGTTCATAACTTACTTATTTTGATATTGTGGATCTAGTGCTAAAAGATTGACAATAATTTTATTATGATCTTGATAGGAAAGGAGTTTGTTACTAATTTTATTGGTTATATCTTTATTTTTTATGCATGTTTAGAGATCTAGATTTAACATGTTTTATAAGATTATATGCATGCTATTCAAATATTTATGTTTATGTATTAACTGGATCTCACAAGCATCTTGGCAAGCATTTCGATTAGTTGTAGGTTCCTAGATTGGATAGGGTGCTGATCTATTTTGCTTCCTCACTTTCTCCGAAACTTTCTCAAAGGCATAGTCCCTCGACATTCCACCGGAAAGCTCCACGGTTGATCTTCAAGGCTACAAGCTTGCCTTCTTCTCTTTCTCCTCTTAAATATTAAAATTTTACCTAGTTACTTTGTTCACATATTTGATATTGTTTATATCTATAATATTAAAGTAAATTTTAACATAGATCTATCTTGTCAAAGCTCATAATCTAGATCTTGTTCTTAAAAGGTTTCATAAGCACTCTAGATCTAGCTTTAGGGAAATCATCATTTTTGCATAGCATTTTAAAGAGAATTTGTAGCTTGCATGCATTAGATTTCTATTTTTTTTTATTAAAGATAAATCCAGCAATCAGTGCACATCATATTTTCTGCCTAAAAGGAAATCCAATATCCCAAGGAAAGCTTGCTTTCCTTGGTTCCTTTTTACCTTTTTTAACTAGTTTTAACTTAGATTTTTTTTTGGTTAAAAGAGGCTGACCACAAGGTACTTTCATAGTGATTTTGGGCATATTTTAGAATAATAATCTTGCTGGTTTTTAGTAGGTATAACAGAAAATAGGAGGAGCTGTTGTTAGAAAGTGGGTTTTGGACCATCCGAATCCCCCCAAGGGTCTCCCTTTTTTACTGTAATCTTTAATTTTTTCACTTTGTAAGTTCTTGGTTTCATTCTGTATAAGGACCAAGAGGAATCATATCCATTTTATGGTATTGTAACTTCTGATAATAAAAAATATTTCCGAATAGGCTCTCTCGAGCCCATTCCCCATCCCCCCTATGGGGATTCGCGTCCTTTTTTCTGTTTTTGCATTATCTTATTTTTTTGCTCTAGATTAGTTTCATTTATGTAGAATAATATACTTTGATTAATTTTATCATATCTTCCATATTATAGTATCAAATTAACTTTAATACTTACCCCACAGCTTCCCAATTGACCCGAAAGGGGAAAGAGATGCATGGTACGACTAATTAGAAAACCTATGGTTTGCTTCTTTTTTGCTAATTCATCATTAATTTCTGCAAGCAATCTTTATAAAATCAACCCCCTCCTTGATTCCACGATTGAGGTTCACTTGGACCGAAAGAGGTTCCTGGAGGGTTTTCTTTCTAATCAAAACACATCGTTTAAACTTTTCTAAATATTACAAAGTATTCGGTGTGTATACTCTGTGTTTTGGCTGCAGTTTGTCCAATCAGTCAAGCTGCATCAAAATCAATGTGAGTGACTAGATTAATTAGGTTTCACCTTCCCCAATTAACCACCATCAGGCGAAAATCCAATGCCTCAATCAAACCGTAAACGGTGGAAAAATACCCAAAGGAAGTGGGAACTCCTGGACAATGAACTCAAGGTGAAGATATCTGTTACACCCTAGTGGGTGTATTATGAACACAGTCTCAGAGAATCCATTCATCCCACACATTCCTTGCGGGTAGCCACGAAGGTTTTATTTTTTGGACATACTCCAAGTATCCCTCGGGTATATCTGGAGTCCCCTTTCACCTAATTTAATCCACTCATTTTTCATATTAACTTAAAGCGTACCAAGAGACATTTGCAAAACATTCACTCCAAGCACATGCAAGTACATTTGATTATGTTGTGACTCCATTTTAAGGCATTGGTTATTTGTTTAATTCTTTCGATATATATATTGTGTATCAACATCGTGCTTACTTGTGCTCATTTTTCATCTTGTCATATATGGTTATTAATAGTTAATTTCAAACTCCGAAGCAACTTATTCAATCTAATACCATCATACTAAAGTAATTAGCCTTACTAACTTAATAGGGTCTACCCCCCTTGGCTTTGTTAGAACTTGAGCCTAAACAGAGGAGTCAAGAACAAGGTGACAGCCTTGACTCGATACTTTCCCCTAAGGACACACCAAGTGACTTGAATATTTCTGCCGAATCCCCCCCAGGTGTGTGAAATGCGGAAACAGAATCCATGTGCAGATGAAGACCCAACAGTCAAAAATCTAGTTGTTGGTTGCGTGGAGAATGAATGCACTTCCATTTTCTTTGTGGGTGATCTGTAGATCACTGATAAGGATGGTGGCTCATGTATGGGTGAAGAGGTACCTTTTGGATCAGATCCAAATGGAGATTACAAATAAGAATTACAGTCACCTTTGGAGCCACATAAGGGAGAACAAGCTAAGGCCACACCGCTTGGGTGTGAACTAGAAAATTTGGTGGAGGAGTAGGTCACCATAGTACCCTTACATGAAGAGGGTAACATGAAGAATATGTATGATGATGGATCTGGTTTTTCAGCAACCATGATCACTTGTAGCCATATGATTCATGGGAGATTGAAAATATTGCACTTTCCTATGAGGACTATAGAATGAAGGGCAATGGTGAGGGAAGAGAATTCACTCCTAGTTTCTCTGTTGGTGAACAGCAAATTAGAGAAAAGGAGGGAAATGGTGTTCATGATAACAAGGTATATTTTTTATCAGATCCAAAAGAAGAACAAATATAAGATCTGAAATCATCATTTTAAATTCCTAATGAAGTGGAGGACAAGCCCCCACCAGCTGTTTGTGAAGTAGAAAAATCGAAGGAGAAAAATCATATGCAAAGCGATGAATAGAGTTCATATTGTTGGACTCTCTTGTAGCACGATGGAGCTGAAATGTCAAGGCATGACATGCTTTCTGATTTTTGTACAGATCACATGTCCTTCCAACCTTCATATATACCCACCGCCCCACACCAAGGAAGTGTTTTTGTATAAAATTCAAAGGCTAACTTGTAAGTTGAGAATGAGTTTTGTGTTGTGGATCAAGGCCACAAGAAAAACAATATTATATGTCAGTTGTTAGAAGAGGAAACCTTAGTGGATGATCTTCTTTGTGAGCCACATCATTTAAGTGGAACTTAAGGAGGACAGAGAGAAGCTTAGGGAATCCATGGACAACTTTGCTAACATCAATGCCTTGGTGGCAAGATGTTGTTGGAAAGATTCGAGAGGAAAGATGGAAGGAGAATCCTTTCTAGAAGAGTGCATCGCACTTAAAGAAGGAATGTCCAAGATGAAGGAGAGTTATATGAACTTACTTTCTAACATATATCATCTCCTCGTGGTGGATGAAATGTACCAATGTGAACTCAAGAAGGAATCAGAAGAGTATGAAAGGATCCATATCAAATGGGAGGCTACTTGTGATTCCTGGAAGAGAACCCGGAAAGATATTCAAGAATCAATTTTGTTGATTGATCAAATTCAAAAGGAGTTGAATGTACCACACCCTTAATCTTGCATGAGAGATGATCATGTGCACATGAAAGGAGTTACTTTGGATGTAATGGAGGAATATCATGTGGAGGGTGGAAGTGAGAAAAGAGCAGATTTGTTGATGCTTGAGAAAAGCTATAAGGAACACAATATTGACCAAACACCCATTGATATTGAGAAGAAGTATGAAGTATTCTTCTCTATCAGAAAGAGCATTGATCACTTTCAATATGGATGAGCAAATACAATGTGTTATTCATCCATTGATTGGGTGGATAGAAACACCTTTGGAATGGAGATCGTGGGAGGTAAAGAGTTTAATTTCTGCAATAAATGTTTTATGTGAATAACATAGTCTTGACATGGGGAAAGCCACAAAGATGTATTTTGAATCCAATATATACCTCCAGTACATATGCACAGGAGGTGCATTGTGATTTGTATGTTCTTGAAGGATTTGAGAGAAACAAATGGAGACCAAGCACTTGCACTTTTCCAGAGAGATTTAGAGAGGCCCCTTGGTGAAGGATGTATATTTTTAGAGGAGGAACAAGATGGTACAAATTATGAACCAATGAAAGGAGTCATGGATTCCCTCACCTTCCTAGTGGATTATTATTAACAAAGTTTCAAATTGGTTCATGACTTTCCATCTTCTACACCTTTTACTAGAGTTACAACACATGAGAGTGATAACTGGGTGAAGGGATTCTTTATTTTGGTGCACAGTAAGGAGAAAAAGGATCCCATACTCATCCATGGTAATTTGTTAAGTGTACCACCCCCTTCTCAGGAACAACAAATGCATCCATTTCTTATTTTTTATTCCTCCATTCATGGTGGTGATTGCATGACTAGTGGCATAGAGTTGAGGCATTGGGATTGTGCACATGAGAAATAAATAATATTTCCATATGGACCCTATAGTTGGAGGATTTGTTCATCTATGGCAGGAATGGTTAGTCATGTGTTGGATTTATGCACCTGGGAGGGTGTACCTTTTTCTTACGCCATGATATTTTCAGCAAACACGTCATACATCTTTTGGGAGCAACATGGGCATCTAAGGTTGTTGGAGGATGCTCATAATTGTTTTCGGACATGTGACTCACACCTATGTCATTGCAACAACATAATTGTGAGATTCAATGCTAGTGTGCATCAAGCACATAAACAATTTTATGATGGGTGGGGAAATCTCACAGATACCCACTTTTGCAATGAGAGTTTCCACTTTTCATTGTGGTGGTATGATTTCCACAACATGATTTTCATCTTCTATGATGATAATTTTTTATTGTTGTTATTGATGTTTGGAAGGAAACAAATAATGCCATGGGATCTTGGCATTCTTAGGAATGAAATATTTCCAAAAGGGGAAATAATATTTGGATCCTTGCAGAGAAGGCAGTGGGATCCAGCTATTCTACTCAGTTACCTTAACTAGGTTGAAAATTTGGGTGAAATAGGTGGTCATTGGAGAAATGATTGTGATTAGAGTGGTGGAGCAGAAACATGGTGGAAAAATGTTTTCAGCACTTTGTGGTGCTTCTGCTTAAGGAAAAGTAGACTTGGGAGGGGAGGACTGTCATGTCCCCACATTTTCATCACCAAATTGTTGACCATGCCAAAGCTCCTAGGGGTTACAGGTGATATTAATTACTCTATCCTAGGGAATTTTTTCAAAACATTATCTATTAGGATTATACTTAGTTTTATTTTATTTATTGACTAATTAATGTGCAAATAATATGTGGAATTAATATTTCCATGTCAGGAGGGCACAATGGGAAAGCCAACTTGCCAAGGGGGATAATTAGAAACTCTATGCCAAAATAAGTCATATAAAAAAAGGAAAGTGCTAAAATCCAAAGAAAAGTAGCCAGTCACAAAAGAAACAAAGACAAGAAAAGTTGTCATAAGAAAAATAACAACAATGGACCAAAGGAGGGCACAGTTTCCCTTCTGGATTTCATTCACAAAAGTGGGAAAGCCAAGAAAAGTTGTCATAAGGAAAATAGAAACTATGGGTTAAGGAAAGAGGAATTTCTAAATGGGATGAAGGATACAAGAATGGAAACATATTTGAGGACTCAAACTTGCTAAAATTCTCCAGGAGGGCACATTCATGATTAGGGTTAGGTCTTTATGTGGATGACTTTCTCTCAAAGGTCACCTATACCTGCCAAAAAAGTCACCAAAGGTTTATAAAATGATAAAGGGAGCTCCTTTACTTAGTTTGTATATTGATTGATTTTCGTTATGTGAAGCATAGCTTCTACTGAGTGATGTACCTCAGGCCTTTGGGAGATGTACCCCAATTCATTCCATCCCCTCTCTTATTCCTCCCTTTCTGTTTCATTGCAAGTGTTCGAGATATCATGTACAAAACCATAGATTCAGATCATACATCCATGAAAGCCATTCTCTTTAGTGAATTTGAGCTCGAGTGAAGTGAAAGATGTTAGATTTTTATCATTCAAGCTAGCATTATGATCTTAGGATCTTTAACTGAGAGAATAACATGCATAGCAATAAAAAAAAGACAAGAGACACAAAGAATTTTCCTCGAGGAAACCATAAAGGAGAAAACCTCGCAACTTCCTCATAGATAGAATCAACACCAATGGCAACTGTAAAACCTGAAAATAGAAAATATGATCTCCACAGCTTGTTCTCTCTCTCACACTGAGAGAGCTTCTCCTCTCTCACTCATGCGCCCCAATGAGTGAGTGTGTGTGTGATAAATAGAGAGGCTCACTGTCTATTTATATTCTTTCGTTCACTTGAAACCCACTCCAACATGTCGGCCTCACTTAACAATTACTTACTAGAGATGACATCTCTACGAGCGTCTAATAACCCTAGTGCCCCACAACTTGTGGGGAATTTTCCTCCTCCGGCCAACAAGGAGGGTTATCCTTAACACAATGGTGGGGACTAATGCCCCGACTTACAATGACACACCTAGGGTCGACTTCTCTAGGATAGTCTAATAACCTTAAGGCCCCACAACTACGGGGACTTTAACCCTTGACAAATAGGAGGGTTACCCTCAATGACTTGACCTGAATTGTTCACATTAATGAATCTCCCGATTGGAACATCGGGGCATGACATGAATCAATTACATTACAAACACATCCCAGAATAAACATCGGGGTATAATACATAAGATATACATGTGAATACATTCTGAAGTTACAATTACATCAACACTCCCTCTTAACTAGGAAGGTATTCTCTCGACACAATTTATTAGCACAAGTATTCTTCTCTGTATCATCTGGATCATCATTGAGTTCTCGTCATCTTCAAGTCATCTTCATCTTCAGGTCATCTTCATCTTCAAGTCATCTTCATCTAGATCTGGATCATCACTCGATCTGGATCATCATCACTGGATCTAGATCATCACTCGATCTGGATCATCACTACTGGATCATCATCAAGTATGGATCATCACTTGATCTGGATCGTCACTGCTAGATCATCATCAAGTCTGGATCATCACTTGATCTGGATCGTCACTACTAGATCATCATCAAGTTTGGATCATCACTTGATCTGGATCATCACTGCTGGATCATCATCAAGTCTGGATCATCACTTGATCTAGATCATCATCAAAGCTGGATCATCATTGAATCATCATCATCATTACTACTTCTGCTATCTCAATCAAATGGTGCTATCTCTTCATTATTCTCGTCACAAGAAGTTCTACAGAGCCAGCCCTTTTTCATCCTGGTTGTAGGCCTGCCCTTCATGTAGGTCTTTAGCGCTTATATCTAACCCTAAGTTAGAATGGCCCACCCAGCTCTTACATCTGACCTCATCTTGTCAGAAAGGCACACAGAGCACTCACATCTGACCTCATCTTGTCAGAAAGGCCTAGCACTCACATCTGGCCATGTGTAAACACATCACGCCAAAATGGCTCAACACTTATATCCGACCATGTGCTAACACACTGCATCAAAAGGGCTTAGCACTTACATTCGACCATGTTCAAAAACACCGCATCGAAAGGGATCTGCACTTACATCCCACCATGTTCGAAAACACTATATCGGAAACGCTTAGCACTTACATTCGATCATGTTTGAAAACACCGCATCAAAAGGGCTCTGCACTTACATTCGACCATGTTTGAAAACACTGCATCGAAAGGGCTCTCAGTCCCAGACTGAGAATTCCTGGTAACTGGCCAGGTGCCTCCATTCTCACAGAGAATGGCATCATCCCTTATATCTAATCAAGTGGGAACACATCCTCAATCACATCAGAATGGTGATGCGCTCACATTTGATCATGTAAGACTACATCCTATAGTCATATCAGAACAGCCCTCAGTCTCAGACTGAGTATTCCTGGTAACTGACTAGGTTCCTCCATTGTCCTAGAGAATAGCAACTCAGCACCAAGATGAATATTCCTGGTAACTGACCAGGTACCTCCATTCCAAGAATGCCATTCATCCCTTATATCTGATCATGTAGGAACCAATCCTATAGTCACATTAGAATGGATCAGCACTCACATCTAACATGGAAGGAACCAATCCTCTCACAATGGCAGAATGGATTAGCCCTTACACCTGACCATGGAAGGAACCTAATCATCTCACCATGTCAGAATGGCTCTAGGTCTCATTATTTCCCCTTGGAGGGAACCTCGATCTAGAGAACAACAAGATTTTCCTTGAAGTACACAAACTTCACTTTGGCCATTTCTAGCATAGAATCACATCAGGGCTGATTACGTCCAAGGATGACCTGCGAGCTTTGCTAGGACCAATTACATCCGAGGACAACCTATAGGATCGTTTATGTCTGAGAAACCTATGAGCTTCGCCAGGATTTATGCTTAGACAACTTGTCTCATCAGCTATGCTAGAAATACCTCTTTGAAGAGATCTCAATCTGGATCACTGCTCCTCTCTTCATCATACAAAAATGTAAGTTAGATCAACCAAATCAAATAGCAGTTTTCAAAAGAAACATACTACCTCCCAAATAGAAAGTGGAAACATATTTTGCCTCAGCTGTACTCAGTGCCATGTAGGACTCCATCCTGCCAAACCAAGAGATCACACTTGATCCCATACTCAACTATACCCTTCAGGTACCTCACTGCATGCTTTGCAACCATCAAGTGAACATGTCTCAATGTGTTCACAACAAAGAAAATATTTGGTCTCGTATTTGTTAGGTAAATAATCTAACGATACATTGTGGCATCAACCGACTCTGATGAAGCAGCACTCAATAGCTTCAGGTTCAATGCCATAGGTGTGGTCATGGCCTTGTAGTCCATCATCCTGAACCTCTTTAGGATCTCTACTGCATACTTCCCTTTTTCAAGGAATATTCCATCCACATTCTGCCACACCTCCATGCCTAGAAAATAGTGCATCGACACATAACATGAGCATCACTGGTCTTCCACCTTCAACCTTGAAGCAAAGGTTGGAATCCGCTTTACTCTCAATAAAGCCTAGAGTCATCAATAATCTATCCATCCTGTCATACCATGTTGAACCTCAAGATCTTCTGTAGTCACTCCCTTTGAAGCAGAACATCATTCTCCTTCTGTCTTTCGTACTCTATGCATTGAAACATTATGTACCAGAGTGACAAGTATCTTCCTCTGCTACTAATATTCTATGTATCCATCTAGGATCATTGGATACCAAGATCATCTATCTTGAACTTTTTCAAAATTTCTTCTCACACCCATCTATGATCTTGTCATCCTTTATAGAATTTCATCTTCAACCTTGTATCAAAGGTTCATATCTTCATCAAGATCCTCATGTATGTGTTATCCCATGGGTGTCTTCTGAGATCGTACAAGGCCTTCTTTCATTTGTACACATGATTCTTCCTGTCATGTGTATTTCTATTGGCTGCAAATGTCTCTTCGTAGTCTATGCCTCATGCTATGAATATTGCCTTGTATCCCATGATGTTTCCATCTACTGCATGATGGAACTACGAACTTCTCTTCAGGTTTCGATACTACAACCTAGGCATCATTCTTCTTGAACTGGTCTTCCCTTTCTTCTTGGTTACTTCTTCATGGCTGGAAGGTTCTGCATTAATGATGTCATTTCATTCATCATATTATTCTTCATCTTGAACTATCGTCACTTGTTCTTCGGAACAAGTCTCATCCTTCTTTTCTTGTATGCGATTTTACGCGATCTTTCCTACAAGTCAAATGCATTAGTTGTATGGTTAGAAACATTTCACAACGTATATTCATAATGAAAAATTCTTATGCATAAATATATGATCATGCAACTATAGCCAATACAACATCCATCCATATCTCACGGAAACTTTCTAGATGCCTTCCATCTCTACCAGGACAACATTGAGATTGTGCACTAATCCAATATGGCAGCAAAGAGGTTTTATTCTAGATAAGTAGCAATGGAGATTTGTCTAGCACCATGAGCTACTTACCCATTACATGCATATTATTAGTAGACTGTCATTAATGCAAACATTCTATCATGCATAATACATCAACTGAATATTAACAAATGCATAATCAAAACAATATCATGAAATGACAATTGAATACTTATCTTTATTTGTTTTGTGGGTAGACTCCTTCTTGAGCCTTCAACTTCATCATCTTCTTCATTCATAATAGCATTGTTTCTTATCCAAATTCTAAGATGGATAAGAGTTTCTTCAAGAGTTGAGTCCTTCGTATTCCTCATCGCTTGAGGGATCTTCTTTGGATGGTGAGATCTTGATCTTCCCATCTTCTTTTCTCTTACTATCAGTTGAGCATCTTCTTGTGTGTGCTCTTCCCGGAATATTTCTGAAAGTAATCACTTCCTGCTGGCACACATTCCTTGAATGAATGAATCCCATGATCCTGGGAGGTCATTCAATGCGGCTATCACCACTTCTTCTTCTACTACTACACTTTGTTCTTTGATTTGAGAGAGCCCCGTAAAGTATGACTATATGGTCTCTACATTCTCGATCTTCACATTCTTCAACTGGTCACATTCCGATTTATGTTCTTCCCTTCAAATAGCTTGGTCAAGGAATCAAACATCTTCAGTGTCTTTAGGGAAGACACTTGTGGTACAATTTGATCTGTGATTGAATCAACAATGATCTTATTGGCCTTTACCAAGTTCTTCTTGTGTAAGGCTTTGAGCCTTATCTCCCTCTGGAACTGGAACCTCTCTACTCTTGTGGGAATCCAATTCATTTTCTTCAGAGAGATCATATACTTCCATGCTTGGAAGTTCTCAACTTCACCAAGCTTATCATCAAGCTAATGTGATATATCACTTTGAAATGAGAACCTCAAATGAAAATAGCAAAAGATTAGATCTTACCAATTTAAGGTGTCCATCCTAGTTTTGGAGCTGGCTGATTTAGGGTTTGTCAGAGAAAACCTAATTTTCAAAACTTGGAATATTTCAGATCTGATTGGATAGAAAGATAGATATCTTCAAGGTGAGTTTTCCAATGTACTTCTTTTCTGAAAACAATGGAGGGAAGCTCCCAAAACAGGAAGCCCTAGTTTTTCGTTTTCTCTTGTAGAAATGCATGATACTGTTTCTGTGGTATCTCCAAAATTACTACTCCTTTCTATATAAAAATTTGTACTGAGGTATCCACGCCTATCCCTATTCCAACACCATATGTTTCATCAAAATTGGTTTCACCAATTGGGACTTATGATCTTTTTCCCAAATTGACTTGTTTCAGGACTGTTCAGAACAGTGAAGTTGTACGGACTTCCATGTTTCACTGTTTGATCTTTTGGGTCTGAAACTAGGACCACAGAAATTAAAATCTACTCCCTTTCTATAACATTTTCATAAATTTAATTTGGACCTTTGTAGCCCAAGATATAGCAATTCTCCCCAGGTGTCCTGTTTAGGGATGAATCCTGGAAGAGGCTGGAAACCTAACTTGGAGAGATCATATCTCCCAGAATATAGTGAATCTGAAGTTGAATTTTGGATACAGTGTAAATCGTTATTTTATATTCGACTTGCGAAAGTTTCAACTCTTGATCCTTCCCCCATCCTGAGATATAGTGAATGTACCAAAACTTATCAGTTTTAGTATTTTAGGGTTATTCCAGCTCGGGGTCAAACTAGGGTTTGACTTTCCCGAAGTTTCACCCAACCAAAAATATTGACCCAAGTCTCTAAACTTTGATTTTCTATGAGGAGATCAATCCTATGCTAGGCTCACTCAAAAATTCTTCATCTGTAAAAATACCTAATTTCCCGCACCGAAAACTGAAAATGCTCGGAATTGAATTATGCTTCGATAGAAAAATGCACCCTTCAATGGAGAGTCAGCCTAGCATACTTTTGCTGATGGATTATGGAGACAGACCCAAAAATTTAGAATCCCTAGCTTCTACAGCTGCACAATGTCTTCTTCTTAGGTTAGCTCTGATACCATGTTAGATTTTTATCATTCAAGCTAGCATTATGATCTTAGGATCTTGAACTAAGAGAATAACATGCACAGCAATAAAACACAAGAGACAAGAGACACAAAGAATTTTCCTTGGGGAAACCATAAAGGATAAAACCCTACAACTTACTCAGATATAGAATTAGCACCAATGGTAGTAGTAAAACCCAAAAATAGAAAAGATGATCTCCATAGCTTGTTCTCTCTCTCACACTGAGAGAGATTCTCCTCTCTCACTCATGTGCCCCAATGAGTGAGTGTGTGTGTGATAAATAGAGAGGCTCATTCTCTATTTATATTATTTCGTTCACTTGAAACCCACTCCAACATGTTGGCCTCACTTAACAATTACTTACTAGAGTTGACATCTCTAGGAGTGTCTAATAACCCTAGTGCCCCACAACTTGTGGGGACTTTGCCTCCTCCAACCAACAAGGAGGGTTGTCCTTAACACAATGGTGGGGACTAATGCCCCGACTTACAATGACTCACCTAGGGTCGAATTCTCTAGGATAGTATAATAACCCTAGGTCCCCACAACTGCAGGGACTTTAACCCTTGACAAATAGGAGGGTTACCCACAATGACTTGGGATGACTTGTTCAGATTAATGAATCTCCTGATCGAATCATCAGGGGATGACATGACTCAATTACATTACAAAAACATCCCATAATAAACCTCAAGGTATAATACATAATATATATAAGTGAATACATTCTGAAGTTACAATTACATCAACAAAAGATTCACCTACACTCCCATCCATTTTGATGTAAGATTTGGGGCCTCCTATCCACTATTTTGAGTCCAATATTGGAGTGATCAATCCTCCAACTTATTATTGATGAGAAACATCCCATAATATATGTTTAATATCTCTTTATTACTGTAATAATACTTTTCACTGATCTTAAATGTCAAATTTTCCATGAACAAGCTCTAATTTGTCCTTAAATTAGGGTTTTTTATTAGTTTAAAGAAATGGTAGATGAGTAATGGCCATGAGGATGAATTTGAATGTATTAATATGTTAAGTGAAGCTATATTAGGCTCTATTAAATTCCATTCTCGGACCTGATATATTTCTGATACGAAATTAATGCATTTTTGTACACCTATGCTCGATGGCTAGTTAAAAATTGCTAGTTTCATAGTTTTATCAATTCTAGGAGTTTTGTTTATCCGAAATAAATTCTATAATATGATACATGATTTTTATTGACCCCTCCATCAATAAAAACTTTCATACTTATATTTAGTTTAGGTCATACACTGTTTGGGCAGCCTTCATTGTGCAAGATTTCCGGAGGCCAAAATTGCCAAATTTTTCCAACTTCTCCCAAACAGCCCCAATTATTTCTTGAATTGTTCTGGTATGTCTGAAACACCATTGGATGAATTTTAAATTCCAGATAATATCTCTTTTTATTTCTGCAAGCCTCTGGTTGAAAGGATATGAAAGAATCTTCCTAGTTTCAAGGTCGGGTGACCCAGAAGCGTGGGATTAAGTTTTAGCATAGCTGACTCTGAAACATGAATGGTCCCTGGTATAAATGTGTTAGGGAAAACAACCTATCATTCCTAAATGTTTTCCTTGGTTGATTCCATAATCCCTACTCTATGTATTCATTTCCTAGCAAAAATACCCCTATTTTCGTAGTTAAAGTTTGACTAATTGAATGCACATGTTTATATAAGAATGCTACCTTAAGTTTGCACCAACTTGTTGTTCTGATCTATACATCAGATCTCAAAACATTACAAACATTAAGAAAAAAAATCTAATTCATTGCTAGTCCTTGTACTGTAGTAAATCTATGTGAATTCTTCTCTCAATTGAAGTATTTCTTTTACATGAAGTGGCTCATTTAGTATGCTTATGGACTATTTTTATTCTCATCCAAAAAACTACTATAAACATTATACAACAACGGACTAATAATATGCATGTCCTTCACAATAGTAAGAATTTCTCTAATGCTCTCTATTGGAACCTGACTTGTCCCTATATGTAAAAATGGACTAGTTTTTACAATTGCAAATCATTAATAATGATAAATATTATGAAGATTTCGAGTATGGAAAATTTTAAGGATTAGTAACTTTGGTAAATGTAAAATCTTTGGGGAATTTTACTAATTCTTAAATTTCAAACCATAAAATGTTGGCTGATATTTTTAAAAGGATTAGAATTTCCAAGGGTTCTATATATTTTTTGTCCAATTTGGTGAGTTGTAGAGAAAAAAACATCTCATAAAATTTAAACCAATCAAATTGTTTTTAAAAGAAATTGACTAATCTTTTTTTGGAAAAAAATGTCAAAAATTAGCCTATAAGCTAAATTTTACCTCTAAAATTTTCCTTATTCAAAAAAATATGAATCCTAACAACATAAAATATCCCAATCACAGTACCAAAATTTGGTATAATCTCTAACACAATTGCCCATGATGAAGTAGCCATAATGAAAAACTACCTTATTAAAAATGCAAACATTATATTATATTATAATGATTAATCAAAGATGACCTAACCTATTTTTGCAAATAATTGTGTCATTTCTACCAAAAAATATGCCTACATCATCAACATTGAGATGGATAGTCAAGAAGATCCAATAGAGGATAAAGGAAAAGATGGAGTAGATATAGACAATAAGGAGATTCCAGATGGGGATTTGGTTTTTGTTACATTGCCTTTCCCTTAAGGAAGCTTTGTCCTCAAAGCTTATTTGACGACAAAGACTACGTGAACTATCGCAACGTCTCTGATGTGGACATCTATATGGGTTGTTACTGGCAGGTTTTGTCCCTGGTTCTATTTCGATTATGTGTTCAGTTTTTTTGTTTGTTGGGAGTGCCATAGGTAACTCTTGAAACACCTTGCAATGTTTTTGAATTAGCTCTTGCATCTCTAGTTGTTTGTCCATATCTCCTTCACTTGTTAGAATATCCATTTCTCAACATTGAGGTATGTACGTTGGTGCATCTTTTCAACGTAGCTTTTCCATCTGATGTGATGTAACCAGTTGTGTTGGAGGTGGTTGGAACCCATATAATTTGTGTGTTTTCCCGAATGCACGGAATTCAATAAAATGTTCTTGGTGATTTGCAGAGTATGTACCCAAGGTTTGTTCCTTCCCTAAGTTGAGGCGATGTATACCTTGGATTTCCTGTGTATCCTGATTGTAGGGGGTTCTTTTTGGAGTCATCTTGGTCGACATTTGTATGAACGGATTTGCTTTCAATAATCCTGGCTTTACATCATGCTTCCTCCATGGTAGAGATGTTGTGTAACTCTAGTTCGTCATGGATGTGTTGTTTTAGACCGTGTATGTAGGTCTGTAATCATTGGTCATCAGTTAATTCTAGGACTCGAGTTGATAGTGCTTCCCAATCACAGGTGTACTCATCAATGACTATTTTTTTGTTGTAACATTGTGATTTTGGCAAAGAAGTCTTTTTCTTCAATGCCTTTGAATATTTTGATGAGGTCGTTCCTGAAGCTAACCCAGTTGTAAGAACATATTCTTGCAGTATTCTTCCACCATAAGTACCAGTTGTAAGCGTTGCCTTCTAGATGCATGGAGGCATATTTAATTTTTTCTCCATCGTAATGGATGTTGTGGATGTCTAGGTATTCCTCGGCTTTGTTAATCCATGCTATGCATTGTCATTCATCCCCATCGTATTTGGTTAACTCGACTTTCACCTGTATTTGGCGCCCTTGTGTATATGCGTTAGAGGATGACATGTTGAATAGAGGATTTGGCTGCTCCGGAGTTCTTGGAGAGTTTGGTTGCAGGCCATTCGAGATTTGTAATCTGTCTAAGATGGCGGTTAAAACTGCTTGATTTTTCTTTTGGTATCCTTGTAGAGTGAGGAAGCTATTCTCTATTCGTGACGTAAATTGTGTCCACTTTGATGTCAAATCATCATTGGTTTGTTTGATTTTTATGTGGAGTTCCTCGCAATTCTTGTTAATTTTCTCATTGATTTGGTCGAACCAAGCATCCATTGATCTTGTGATTGGAATCTTTTCGGCGCTAAATGTGGATTTATTTTTGTTTGCGATATGATGCCAGCCCACCACGATTTATTTTTATTTTTATTTTTATATATTTATAATAATAATAATTATTATTATTATATAGTTTTGTTTTTGTTTCTTTAAATAATAATAATATTAATAAACATTAATATTAATAAATATTATCAATATTAAGGTATATGAAATATTATTAATAAACAAGGTGTATTAAATAATATTTGTTAATAGCAGTCAAGCGTGGATGAACATGGCGGTTTGAGAAAATGATGGATAGGAGTAGGAGGATGAAGGAAAATGGTGGATGGCTTAGGACGTGGGAGAACGAGAGAGGGTGCAATCGTGGAGGAACGCAGTTGTGAGAATGGAGAGATGGAGGAAGGTGGAGTGGCAGAGCGTGAGATGGGACACCAGTGGAGTGGCAGAGCATGGAGATGGAGCAATGATGATGGAGCGCGATGGGTGGATGGGAGAGAGCTGGGCAGAGAGGCGCGAGGAATGGAAGGGGTGAAGGGGGAACAACACGGAGGGAGGGTGGATTTAGCAGTGAGGGAGAAGGAGAATGCAGAACGGAGGCAAAGTGAGATGGAGGGGTGAAGGCGGATGGAGAGAGTGGAGGGAGCAGGGGTGCGTGGAAGATGGAGGGTGGAGAGGGAGAATGGAGAGCAGCGAGAGTGGTGGAGGAGGATGGAGAGTGCAGTGTGAATGCGTTGAAGGTAAGGATGAAATGGTGTAGCGGAGGTGAGAGTGATGGTGGCCTGGTGCCGGGAGCCGAGAGGCTCTGATACCAATGGAAGAGAAAGAATGGGGGAATGGACAGAGACGTAAGAGAAATGTAATGTAATTGTATATTTGATCAATGTAGAAGATGATTTACATAATAGATGCCCCAGTAATTTATACCGTAAGTGGGGAAGAGAGGTGACTTTTCAATTCACCTCTTAGTTTATTTACATTAATTAACCTAGCTTATAATTAAATTTGGTTTTTGTTACAAATTCCCCATCTCTTCCAAGTTCACAACCGTCTCGAGCATTCTTTTCTTTATGCAAAAATGCTCAGACTTTTCAAATTTCATGTTTAGTAAGTTCCTTTTTATTTGAGTCTTCTTGCATCTTGTGATATTGTGGAGAAGAAACTTGGGATTTTGCATCTTAGTATGTTATTATTGACTTTTTCTTTTGTTAATATGTTACGGATAAAAATTTCGTATGGCTTGGGGTGGATTATAATAAACAATATGATACCAGAAATCAATCAATTCTCAAGCTTACTAGATACATAAAAGAAACTAATCACTAAAAGACAAGAATCATACCTCAACCGGATATTTGACGAAGACCACCCTTGAAGCATCGATCCAAACTTGTCTCTCCACTTTGTCCTCAATAACAAAAATATATACCAACATAATATATAATATGTTATTATATATATATAAAACTCGAAAAAAAAACATAAAACTAAGAGAGAAAGAGATCCCATTAAGCATACTTCATTCATTAAAAATGCATCCATACTCCAAAATTCCTACAACGAATCAAATATTATTACTTGTAACAAAGGGATTGAGAGGAGAATAGAGGCGATTGGGAATGGAGAGGGCTTAACAAAACAATTAAATGACCTCGGTAAGGAGGAACAAAAACCTTTGAACAATGATAGATTAATTGAATAGGAAAATGATGTGATTAAATAATGGTATTCTCAGTTTCCTTCTTGAGAATATTGTTCGGTAGGATGCAATGGTTCACTTGACACCGAAACTAAAATGATGGAATTAAATTAAATCAACCATTAGATAAGAGTAAATAAACGATTTATTTAACTCTAAACTCATTTGTGCAAATATGAACCCTCGATTTGTGAAGACAACTAAGAATTTCCAGGCTTCTTTTAATCTTGTTCATTAAAAATGAAAAAAATAAAAAATTATGGAAGCCCCACCACTCTCCAAAGTTGAAGCTCCATCACTCCTCATCCTTCATTCCTGACCCTCCTTCACGCCACATTTCCTTACCCGTGCCCCATTCCTCCTACCAGCGTCCTCAACTCCTCCCATACTTCGTCCTCACTCTTCCTCGCTGCAGCTTCTACCTATTGCATACTCTACATCTACCATATCCTCTCGCGTCTATAGCCGCCATCTGCTTGAATTCCCACACTCCCATCTCCCATCGCTCCATCACTCCCTGCAACTCCCTTCCTTCCACATGTTCCATCTCTTCCATACATTCCTTTACACGTCCCAATCACCATGAACTTCTTATCATAATATTATAATAATTATTATAATATTTATAAAAAAAACATTCCAAACTATTAAAATTTTGTAATAAAATTATTATTAAAAAAAAAAGTTAAAATTCAATTTTAAACCAGATGAATATAAGAAACACCGAGATAAACCCGTTTGAGAACAAATATGCGTCCATAAAATCATAAGAGGATCCATTTCAAACAATACCCACAAAGCTTGAACAAAAAGATGAGGACATTTGCGACTTAAAACTCGAGATTCTTTCACTGAGAGACCAGGTTAAGGGAGGAAATAACTCACATACAGGACCAACCCGCAACGTTGTTCACAAGGTCAAGATCAACTTACTGAGGTTCAATGGAAAAAGTAATCAAGACGGGATCCGATGGATCAACAAAATCGAAAAATATTTTGATATGTAAAATATCTATGGTGGCGATGACAAGTTGAATGTTTCAGCAATGTACATGGATAAAACCGCTTGTGACTGGTTCTTATGGTGGGACTCGGCAATAAAGGGAGGTCGATCACTTAGAGACTAGGACACCTTCAAGAAAAATTTCTTTAAACGATTTCAAGACATGGAAGAGGCCGAAATCTACAACAAGCTCACTCATTTACAACAAGAAGGATCTGTAAATGAATATTTTAGTAATCTACTGGTCTTTTCCATATGTGTCCAAGATATAGTTGAAGAACGACTCCTCCAAATTGACATCGGTGGGATAAAAAAAAGTATCCAAAGTGAGATAAAATTATTAGACGTGGAACAAGCCCGTAAAAAAGAAAAATCAGAAGAGAAGAAAAAGACACAACGTTCATCAATTTACATACCACCTCACCTAAGAGCCAATGGGAAAAAGGACGACAATCCATGCCTTAGGTGTAATTCGCTAATTGGTGCCCATGGCATAAGTGCAAAATAAGAATCTGTTCTTGTGCAAAAAAAGTAATACGACTGACGATAATGATGAAGAATCAAGCGACACACCTTCCTTCGAAACAAAGTCTGATAGCGATGAGACTCGTAAGGAGGAGGATAACATCACACCAATGCTCTCAATGGTTGCAAGGACAGCTATCTCTCAACCTCAAACCATCAAATTTTTTGGCCATATCAAAAACAAGAAAGTGACGGTGTTGTTCTATAGTGGGATTACACATAGCTCCATAGACTCTAGGGTAGAGAAACAATTAAATATATTCATCTACCATACCACAAGTTTCCAAGTATCGATACCAGGAAATAAGACTACACTGTGTGATGGTAAATTCCATAAAGTAGAACTAGCTACAAAGGAATACAAGCTAAAGTCGCCAATGTATGCTATGGAAATCAGAGGGGTTGACATTATTTTAAGTGCACAATGGTTGGAAACAATGGGGATAGTTGGATTAAATTTATGTGAACATTTTATAAAGTTCTATGAAAATGGAAGGAAATATAATATTTACAGTATTAATTTCCCCCCTCCGCAAATTGTTTCATCCAAGAAAATGGAAAATATGGTAAAAAAGGGAGCTCAACCCTTCTTCTTACATTGCTATGCGATGGAAGGAACAACTGGAAAATGACAAAATACTGACCAACGTGAATTAGAAAAGCTCCCGAGGGAACATAGTGACATCTTTTGTAACCCTCCTCATGGTTTCTCGCCCTCATGTTCTAGGGATCACATCATCGAGTTGATGCCAAGATTAGCTCCAATCATAAAAAAGTTATATAAACAATCTCAGAGGAGCAAGTCAGAGATCGAATGTTTATTATAGGAGCTATTAGACATTATAAGAATCACATGTAGTAATATTCCTTTCTCTACACCAGTCATACTCGTTAGAAAAAAACATGGATCGTATAGACTTTTCATTGATTATAGAGCGTTAAACAAAGTCACCATAAAAGAGAAATTCCCCATTCCCTTTGTGGACGAACTACTCGATGAGCTACGTGGCACAAATTATTTTTCTAAACTAGACTTAAAGTCAAGATATTACCAAATATGTATTCGAGAAGAATATGTCCCCAAAACATATTTTTGCACCCACGAAGATTTATATAAATTTCAAGTGATGTCGTTTGGATTATCCAACGCTTCAGCTACATTTCAATCAGTAATGAATGACTTGTTTCTCCTATACCTATGGAAGTTTGTGGCAGTGTTTTTTGATGATATCCTTATTTATAGTAAAAATTCGAACTCACGCCTCAAGCATGTAGAAACAGTATTGAAGCTTCTAGAAGAAAACAAATTTTATGCTAACAAATCAAAATGTAGTTTGAGGAGAAAAGAAATAGAATTTTTGGGGAACACTGTATCATCCGATGGAATTAAGGTCGATCCCAAAAAAATTAGGGTGATCACAGAGTGGATGTCCCCCAAGTAAATTACATCATTAAGAGGATTTATGGGTCTAAAGGGTTATTATAGAATATTTGTTCGCAACTAGGCCCAAATTGTAGTACCCCTAACATCACTATTAAAAAGGGATGATTTCAAATGGGCTAAGGATGCATAAACTTGTTTTGAACAATTGAAATTCCTAATGACATCCACACCAGTGTTAGCAATGCCTGATTTTATGAACATTCATCCTTGAGTGTAACGCTTTAGGGACATCCTTAGGAGTTGTTCTCATGCAAGATAAACATCTCATTTCCTTCAAATGACGAAAGTTTAAACCGAGTGAGCAAACCAAATCCACATACGAAAAAAATGTTGGAAATAATGCATGCCCTTGTTAAATGGAAGCATGATTTGTTTGGGGCTAAAATTCTTGTTAAAACATACCACAATAGCATTAAGTATTTTTTAACTCAAAAAAATCTCTCTCCCGAACAACAGAAATGGGTAAGCAAAATCTAAGTCTTTGATTTTGACAATTTGTATAACAAGGGAAAGAGAATAGGGTCGGAGACAGCTTATGAAGAAAACATGAAAGTGATGCCTCCCTATGTACCATATTTGTAGTTGTTCCTGAATGGATTTCAAAAGTCCCAAGTGAGTATGTGAAAGACCTAGAGACAAGGAAGCTAATTGAAGAAGTTGAAAACAACAAATAAACAAAATCAAAATATTCATGGGAAAAAGACATACTATGGTACAAATAAAGAATGGATTTACCCAGTTCATCAAAATTTAAAACTCAAGTCCTAAAGGAGAACCATGACTCCCTAACAACAAGCCTTGTGGGTTTCTTTAAAACGTACCACAATATCCGCCAATCCTTCTTTTTGAAGGGAATGAAGTACCTCGTACCACCCCCAAACAGATGGACAAACGGAAGCAGTAAACAAATTCCTTGAAGGATACTTGATGGATTTTGTGAACTACCAACAAACTCAATGGGCACAATGGCTACACCTTGCATAATAGTGGTACAATAGTACATATCATACATCAACAAAAATGTCACCCTTTGAAGCCTTATATGGGTACCCACCTCCTACAACAAGAGAATATGTCATCAACAATTTCAAAGTTCCAGCAGCAAGAGATTACCTAGCAACATCCGATAAAGTCATCCACATTTTGAAGAACCATCTCGAACAAACAAGAAATAGCGTGAAACAACAAGCAAACTCATAAAGAACCGATTGAGAATTGGAAGTGGGTGATTGGGTGTTTGTTTGCCTTCAACCGTACAAACAAACTTCTCTAAAAATTTCCAAAATCATAAACTTGCACCCAAGTTCTATGGCCCATATCAAGTTCGAAAGCGAGTGGGACAAGTGGCCTATGCTCTAGACATCCCAAATAAGGGAAAAATACATGACGTATTCCACGTGTAATGGATAAAGAAGAAATTGGGCTCAACCACTCACATACAAACTGAATTTCCAATGTTAGATGATGAAGGAAAATTAGTGTTGGAGCCAAAATGCACTTTGGAAATTAAAACTAGAATAGTTCACTCCAGATCAGTCAAGGAATACCTTATCAAGTGGAGAAATTTACCAGATGATGAAGCTACATGGGAGAATGAATATTTTTTGTTCACGCCACACATCCTTACCAGTACTTCGTGGACAAAGTATTCAAGAGAGGGATGACTTGTAATTAAACTAAATAGTTATTAAACCTAGTTAATTAAGGCGGGATTCATAGGTCACACCGTTTAAAGGTGACCTTTGATTTGTATAAAAGTCATATTATACTCTTGTAAATGTCATAATTCAATAATAAATATATATCATTTTTGGAAATTTTATTCCATATAGTAGTAGTGAATGAGATTCGACCCCTCAATCTTTTATCACACAAGTACCCTAACCGTCTGAGTTTTCGAAAACAATTACATGGTTGTGTAACCTAAAAACAAGACATTATATAAATTAACATTATATGTTACAAGGTTGTGACAAGATTGCAGTCTTCTAAACTATCTATCAAAATGAGTAAAGCATCATACCTATTATTTCCCTTTAGTTTACGTTATATCCTCTCTTTTTTTTCATCTTTGTTAACATTTAACGTAAGAACCCGCATTCAAACTTGATCGGGAGAATCCAATGGTAAATAGTTTTTATTTATTTTGAATTATATAATTATTTTATTTCTATATTTTAAGTTGACATTATTTCCTTTTTGTTAATTACTTTTTGTGACATGTAAAATAGAACTCCAAACGAAAAATTCAACGGTCAAGGTTGTCCAAAAGTTGCCATTATCTCGTTTTGTCTATTATTTGTGCTGACATCTAAGTTAAAACTCCAAACGTAAATGGAAGGGTCAACGTTATAAAAATGGATATGAATTTTTGTATAGAAATTTCCATAATCAATAACTTATGATATATTTATAATGCTATTAAAAACTTTTTACAAACACAAATATTTACTTATTAAATAACTTATGATATATTTATAATGCTATTAAAAACTTTTTACAAACACAAATATTTACTTATTAAAGGTCATTGAAGAATATAGATACAAAGCACTCATTCGAGAGGCACTCAACACCACCTATATCACACGGATTCCTAAAGTGGATAGACCAAAATCATTCAACCATTTCAGGATGTTCTCATTATGTAACTTGGTGTACTAAATTATTACTAAACTCATATCAAATAGAATGAAACCTATTTGGGAAAAGTGCATTTCTATGGAACAATTTCGTTGTTTTGGATAAGTGCATTTCTATAAAACAATTTGGTTTTTGGCTTCCAGGCAAATTCTGGATGTGGTAGGAATTTCCTAAGACTGCTTGTATTTGGTGAAGTCGAAGCATTTCTAAGTATTCATTTTGAATATGGATTTGGTGAAGGAATACAATCAGGTGGATTAGTCCTTCATCTTGTTCATGTTGACTCAGATAGGGGTTCCAATAAACACAACCCACTAGATTATGTCTTGGATTTCCTCGACATATGACGATGTTTTGATTAATTGTTCTCCCACAACCTATTTTGGATTTAGAAGGGGCTTACAATAGAGTTTCCCTATGTCCCCTTTTTTTTATACTTGTAATTGAAGGCTTGAGCAGGTCTATCAGTAAAGTTAAGGGGGGAAATAAAATCAAAGGTATTAACATTGGTCGAACTATATCTATTACTCACCTCCTTTTTGTTGATGACATCCTCTTGTTTGGCATGGGTTGTGTGTCTCAATGGTGTCATTTCAAAGACATTATAGAGATTTTTTGTAGTGCATCGGGTATGCGGATTAGTGCAAAAAAATGTTGTTTCCTCCATCAATTCCCATATGATGTAATATATCAACAAATCAAGAACATCTTTCCATATCAAGTGGAATGTTTGGAGCATGATTTTAAGTATCATGGCTATAGATTGAAGCCTAATTTTTATCAAGTTGACAATTGGACTTGTCTCATTCAGTGTGTTGATCATAGGATTGACCATTGGACGTATCGTTGGCTTTCATTGGGAGGTAGGTTTATTTTGGTTAACTTTGTCCTTCAGAGCTTACCTCTCTATTGGTTCTCCCTAACCATAGTTCCTAGTTCTATTTAACTTGTATCTAGAAAAATATCTTTGACTTTCTATGGTATGGATGTAAGATTAAATCAAAATTTCATCTGTCATAATGGAATAGGATTTCCCTGTATAAACATCTGGGTGGTTGGGGCATTAATAGGTTAGAGTGGTTCAGTCTAGACTTGAGGGCTAAAATCCCGTGGAAGGATTTACTTGTTTGTCGATTTTGGTGCAACATTATTAAGATGAAGTATCTTAGAATCCTAATTATTAGTATTTAAATTTGTTAACCCAATTTTAATATAGGTAATGATTGAATCATTTGGCCCGGGATTGCTAAAATATTTTCCCCTCATGGAAAGAAAAATCAGTTGGTGAGTTGGAAATGGGATTTAGTATTTTATTGGAACTGACCCACTGCTAGGGATGGATGGGGATTTCAAGATTTCGACTCCATTGAGCAAACACTTGCATTGTAGGAATATTCATGTTCTGGATCTAGCGAAATGGATTGAGGCCTTTGAAGATGATAGCTCCTATTGGTGTAATGATGTTGATTTGGTACTATCCGTGGAGGTGAGAGGAGACTAGGACAGTTTCATTTTGGGCCTCAATCAATCAGGAATATGATTGACTTCTAAATATTATATTATTATCTCGGATGGAATCAATCCAAACAAAACTCTCCTGGATAGGATTTCCTATGAAACGATTATGGATTTTTTGGTTCCTTTACAAACCATTCGATGGGAAACTAAGATTTGGAAAAGGAAAATACCCCTTAAAATCAAATGTTTCAGCTGGCTCTATATTGAAAATAAAATTTTCACCTTGAAGGATTTACTTAAGAGGGGGCTTGAAGGTCCTGGTTGGTGTTAAATTTCATGAACCATATATCTACAAGACAAAATGAGAGCTATCTAAAAATAATTATGCAATGGAATTATCAAATCAATGTAAACTAAACAACAGATTCATGACATAAGTTTCACATAAATATGACAAGTATTGCTCATATTATCATTACATCAATATTCATTAATTAATCAGTAATACATTGGTCATACAATAAATAGAATTCGAATCCCATGGATAAGATTCGAATTGACCAACTCAAATTAACTGGTTAGCTAACTCAATGTGGAAATAATCACAGCTGGATCTCACTAGTTTAACTCCGAATAACCAAATCAGTATACAATCAATTAATTTATGATGGTAGGTCAGGGTAGGTGAATAATGGCACCCGCACTCCCATGAATCATGCAAAATGGATCTAATCTAACTAACTATGATCTAAGTGATGGTAACTGAAGCATAACTATTCATGGTGGATTACCTACAACATGAAACTAAAGGTAACTACTGGTGGCACTCAGAGTGGGTTCCTATAATGTAGGAATTGTTCCTGGTGGCTCCTAAAGTTATGTAATAGGGCACAATAAGTGGAATATGTCCCTTAGGTGTGTCCCCCATGCACTAGTGGGTGATGATGACCTCCTAATCTACGATAAATGAATCCGATAGACTATGTGGGTAAACAGAGGATTAATTAATCCTAATAGTTGGCGTATATTTTGCAAATAAGATTTTGAGAATGCTACTCAGCTTTTCTTCAAATGCAATTTTTTTTAAAGAGGTTTGGTTGGACTTGAAAGCTAGAATGAGTCATAATGATGTTTATTCTAAAATTAACTTTAAATATTTTCTAATCAGGTGGATGTTCGACAAGGTTAAATTTAAATATCTTCCTTTATTAACCATGTGGGATGTATGGACTCCATGTAATCACACCATATTCCAGGAGGTGAATTCGTTTGTTTATCATGTTTTTAGGAATATCATTATCATTTTGGAGTTGTTTCATTCTTTTAAAAATAACCTATTAACAGGATTATTATTCCCTCGGTGGTTTTGGATACCTGCTTTGCTGGGTATTTTGATGGGGTGGCCAAAATGGATGGTGTGGTTCAAAGATGGTCCTTTGTATTAAATTTGATGATGAGATCCACCTGAGGATGGAAGTAGAGAAGGGGAAGAAGTATAACTAACTATCATTATCTAACTAATGGTAACTGAAGCATAAATGAGCATGACTAATTACCTACCACATGCAACTAAAGGTGACTATTGGTGGCACTCATAGTGGGTTCCTATATTGTAGGAATTGGTCCCTAGGGCTCCTAAACTTATGCAACCAGGTGCAGTAAGTGCCATATGTCCCTTATTTGTGTCCCTCATGCACTAGTGGGTGATGATGACCTCCTAATCTAGGAGAAATGAATCAAATAGAATATGTGGGTAAAGGGAGGATTAGTTAATCTTAACCCCCCCCCCCCCCTTAATCCTAACTTTGGATAACTTGGGCCCTGGAAACTGGGCGAAAAGTTACCCATACAATCTAAATGAAATAAAATACTCTCAATAATCAAGAAAAATGGGGAAAACCTCATGGGACCCCCACCCACCCCTAAAAATAATCAAGAAATCATGAAACAAGCTTCCATACTTAAGAGAAGAATTTTTTTTTATAGCAAAAACTTATAAAAAAAATTGTTGCAATCTACAACTCTGTGGAGCAGTGATGCATAATATTGGTTCTTATATGCACCAGCTTCCTGGGATTATGCATGTGAACTTTTACATCTTCTTCCAATCTGATATGTTTCCTTTGTCTCTTCTTTCTATAAGAATAGTGACTTGATCCAATTTTTTCTTCGGTGGGATGAATGGTGTATCATTCCTTACCATCAAGTAGCATCTCTCGGGGAGCTTGTTGCACCTCACTGAAGGAAGTGAAAATGAATGGGAGAGAAAAACATCTTCATTCTGATACTGGGACCTCGTTCTTCTTCTGTTATCTAGATCCCCAACAACATTCCTAGCTGCTTTAATGAGATTTTGTGCCCATTTAGGCATCTGATTTGGAATAGGAGTTGGATCTAGATCTATATCATCTTAAGGCTCCATTTTAATCTCAAGATCATGATTATCTTGTTCCTCATCTTCTGAATCTGAAACATTAGATAATACATCATTTGGACCGACTCTCTGGATGAAAGCCTCTCATACAATAAGAGCACTTATCTTTCTCAAGTTTATTGTTCTTGTTCTTCTTGGAATCTGAGGCTCCATCAAAAGGGTTATGCTTCCGCTTTGACTTGGAATCATTATTTTTATTCTGCTTTCCTCTTTCATTCCCTTTATCTTTGTCATTCCCAGAGTCTCCAACTAAGAGGGCCTAATTCTTGGAGGAATTGAGCACTCCCATCTAAATCAATTTGACTTGCTCTTGCATCAATGACTCTGCAAATGCATCTAGAGAAGGAATTATCCAATTTGGGATGGATACTCTTTTGGAGTAGAATGTGGATACAAAGACTAAGAATTCTGAGCCAAGCTTGCTCATAATTTAGAGCACAGGCTTATAATCCTTCCTCTTTATCCCACATTGCTTGCATTACAGGACTAGGGCTTCATAATTTGAGAAGAACTATTGAATTGTCTCAAGGTTACTGGGATGGAGTACAATGAGCTCATTCTCTAGAATATGGCCTCTAAGATCATCTTGTTTTTCAAACAAATATTCAAGCTTGTACCATACTTCCTTCATATTTATGAGTCCCTCAAGGTGGAACAACAACTCCTTGAAGATGTGGATGCACATGAAGCCGAAGGATTCATATGGCCGATTTAGAAACTTGGATTTATAATCATATTGTTGGGGCTCGACTTCTCTTTCAATTGTCATCCTATACATTCCTTTGTTGCGCAAATCTATCTGCATATTTTCCCTCCAATCAATGTAACTAAAGTGTGTAAGGATTCTAAGTGATAGAGCAACTGAATTCTCCATTTCATTGTATGCTGATCAACAATATGTTCAAGAGCTACGTAGGTACCTGGAAAATCACTGCAAAATAAACTTCAATTAGCAAACATTTGTTAGTTCAAACCTTTCCACCTCGACATGTGCACTTTTTTGGAGTCCATCACACCTGGATAAAATTCTCTGGATAGAATTTAGAGGGAGCAATGCAATGATTCTAGGAACTATGTGGAAAATTAGCTGCTTCTGGTGCAAGCATGGAGGTTTCTGAGATTTATTGTTGGACTGAACATAGGATTTGATACCATGTTAAATTTCATGAACAATGGATCTACAAGACAAAATGAGAGCTATTTGAAAATAAGTATGTAGTGGAATTATCAAATCAATGTAAAATGAACAACGAATTCAACATGACAGGAATTTCATATAAATCAGACAAGTATTGCTCATATTATCATTACATCAATCTTCATTAATTAATTAGAAATACAATGGTATTATAATAAATATAATTTGAATACCATGGATAGTATTCAAATTCACCAACTCAAACTAACTAGTTAGATAACTCAGTGTGGAAAAAATCATAGTTGGATCTCACTAGTTTAACTTTGGATAACCAAATCAACCTACAGTCAGTTAATTGATGATGGTAGGTGAGGGTAAGTGAATAATGGCTCCTACACTCTAATGAATCATGCAAAATGACACTAGTATAACTGACTATGATATAACTGATGGTAATTGAAGCATAACTGAGAATGACTGGTTACCTACCACAAGCAACTGAAGGTGACTATTGATGTCATTTAGAGTGGGTTCCTATAATGTAGGAATTGGTCCCTAGGGCACCTAAACTTATGAAACAGGGTGTAGTAAGTGGAAGATGTCCCTTAGGCGTGCCCCTAATGCACTAGTGGGTGATGATGACTTCCTAAGCTAGG
This sequence comes from Pseudotsuga menziesii, assembly GCA_001517045.1. NCBI lineage: Eukaryota > Viridiplantae > Streptophyta > Pinopsida > Pinales > Pinaceae > Pseudotsuga > Pseudotsuga menziesii. Next base: position 80,848 of record LPNX010615885.1, read on the forward strand.
CTAAATGAATCAAATAGACTATGTGGGTAAAGGGAGGATTAATTAATCCTAATAGTTGGTGTATATTATGCAAATAAGATTTGGAGAATGCTACGAATATTTTCTTCCAATGCATTTTTTCAAAGAGGTTTGGATGGAAATGAAAGATAGAATGAGTCATGATGATGTTTGTTCTGGAATTACCTTTAAATATTGTCTAATCAAGTGGATGTTCAAGAACGTTAAATTTAAGGATCTTCCTTTATTGACCATGTGGGATGTATAGATTGGACATAATCACTGGATCTTTTAGGAGGTGACTCGATTCGTTTATCATGTTTTCAAAACTATAATTATCTCTTTGGATTTGTTTCCTTATTTTTAAAAATCCTCTATTAATAGGTTCATTAGTCCTCCAGTGGTTTTGGATACTTTCTCTACTAGGTATTTTGATGGGGTGAGCAAAATGGATGGTGTTGTGTAGGGATGGTTCTTTGTATTAAATCTGATCATGAGATTTATTTGAGGATGGAAATAGTGAAGGGGAGGAATACTTGAGCAAAATCCTAGGCATGTTGGGGGCTCTTATGGGTTTCTCATAGAAGAGGCATTTTACGAATTAAAATCCTAGGGGATTCCAAGGTGACTATTGATTGGGAAAATAAGAAGTTGAGAATGGATTTATTGTCGTTAGATCATTGGATTTATAGTAGTAAAATTCTTATTGAGATATCCTTCGCACACATTTAGAGAGAACTCAACGATAAACTAGAATCTCTGTTTAATTTAGGGCTGATGCACAATCATGGACTCCTTTAAAGACACTTTAGATTTCACATAATACTGGAATAAATCGAAAACTTTGACTTTAGGTGACAATTAGGGGTACTTCCCTAACTTATTTGAAGATGAAGTAAAAAGAGAAAATATAGGAAATTGAATTAGCTTTCATAATATATAGCATTTATGCAGAGAAAATGTGTGTAAATGATTATAAAATTAGTTTCTGTGAAAGTGGGTTTTCAAATTTTCAGCACATCTTAACATATATGTTTGTGCGGGTGCAACAATATATGAGGTAAATGATGTCAATTTGGGATAAAATCTTACAGACATATAAAGTACATATTGGCCTAGTGCAACACTATTTATTTAGAATTTTTCATGAATTCATTATTATTATTATTATTATTAATTATTGAAGTCACAAAAGCTTGAAATTAAAACCTTATGTGCGGGTGCAACACTTTAGGGGAAAAAATTAAGGAAATCCTTGATTTCTAAATATAAGATCGTAGATATTGATCTCGTCTAGTGCACCATATAGTTTTATTGGGAAATGGTGATGGAAATGAAAAGTTATATAACAAACAATCGATGTATGTATTTTTTGAAAATTAATGTGTGTCATTTAGAAAAATAATTATAAATAAATAAAACATAGTTTTGAAGGAAAAAATTACATATTCAAAATCGTAAGATCGTACTCTACAATATCCTAGATTTTCATAAAAAAATAGTGTGTATGTCATAGAAAAACATTCCATCTAAACTGAGCATATTGATAGAGTTCTAAAAGACAAGAAATAACCCTTCTTTATTTGTCCTAGCCAATAGGTTTGGTAGTCCGAAGATATTTTCGAACCTAATGCCAAACCTTATTCCCGCCAATTATTTTAATTTTAAAATAACACGTATGCGTTATAGCTTATTCATAACCCATATGCGATATGAATAAGCTATAATGCATATGCATTATAACGCAGATGCATTATAGCTTATTCATATCGCATATGCGATATAACGCATATGTGATATGATAAAGCTATAACGCATATGTGTTTTGTCTTAACTAATTTGGTTTTGTCCTAACGCATCATTGTTCATCACCCTCATCCTCATCATTATCACCACCCTCATCCTCCTCCTCCTCCTCCTCATCATAATCACCCTCATCCTCATCATCATCATCATAGTCATCCTCCTCCTCCTCCTCCTCCTCCTCATCATTCTTCATCATTCTTCTTCATCATCATCATCATCATCATCATCATCATCATCGTCATCATCACCATCCTCATCCTCATCATCATCATCATCATCATCATCATCATCATCATCCTCATCCTCCTCCTCCTCCGCATCATCACCCTCCTCCTCATCATCATCATCATGGTCATCATCATCATCATCATCACCCTCATCCTCATCATCATCATCATAGTCATCATCCCCCTCATTATCACCATCATTGTTCATCATCATCTTCATCGTCACCCTCATCCTCATCATCATCACCATCCTCATCCTCATCATCATCATCATCATCACCCTCATCCTCCTCCTCCTCATCATCACCCTCATCCTCGTCATCATCATCATGGTCATCATCATCCTCATCATAATCATCCTCATCTTCATCATCATTGTTTATCACCCTCATCCTCATCATCATCACCATCCTCCTCCTCCTCCTCCTCCTCATCATCATCACCCTCATCCTCCTCCTCCTCATCATCATCCACATCCTCGTCGTCATCCTCATCCTCATCCTCATCATAATTATCATCATCACCACCCTCATCATCATCATAGTCATCATCCTCCTCATCATCACCCTCATCCTCATCATCATCATCATGGTCATCATCATCATCATCATGGAAATCATCATCATCATCATCAACATCATCACCCTCATCCTCATCATCCTCATCATCATCACCCTCATCCTCATCATCATCATCATCATCACCCTCATCCTTATCATCATGTAATCATCATCATCCTCATCCTCATCAGCATCATCATCATCATGACCCTCATCCTCATCAGCTTCATCATGGTCATCATCATCATCATTATCATCATCATCACCCTCATCCTCCTCCTCATCATCATAGTCATCATCCTCCTCATCATCACCATCATTGCTCATCATCATCAACATCATCATCACCCTCATCGTCATCGTCATCATCATCATCATCATCACCTTCCTCCTAATCATCACCATCATTGTTCATCATCATCTTCATCATCACCCTCATCCTCATCATCATCATCACCCTCATCCTCATCATCCTCATCATCATCACCCTCATCCTCATGAGCATCATCATGTTCATCATCATCATCATCACCCTCCTCCTCCTCCTCCTCATCCTCCTCGTCCTCCTTGTCCTCCTCCGCCTCCTCCTCATCCTCATCATCCTCATCATCCTCATCATCACCCTCATCCTCATCAGCTTCATTGTCACCCTCATCCTCATCCTCATCATCACCCTCAACCTCATCATCATCATCATCATCACCGTCATCCTCATCACCATCATCATGGTCATCATCATCATCATCATCATCATCCTCCTCCTCCTCCTCCTCATCATCATCACCCTCATCCTCATCAGCATCATCATGGTCATCATCACCACCATCATCATCATCATCACCCTCATCCTCATCATCATCATCCTCATCCTCATCCTCATCCTCATCCTCATCCTCATCATCATCATCATCACCCTCATCCTCATCAGCTTCATCATGGTCATCATCATGATCATCGTGATCATCACCATCATCATCCTCATCCTCATCCTCATTATCATCATCGTCAACCTCATCATCATCATCACCCTCATCCTCCTCATAATCATCATCACCCTCATCCTCATCATCATCATCATGGTCATCATCATCATCATCATCATCACCCTTATCCTCCTCATCATCATCATAGTCATCATCCTCCTCCTTGTCACCATCTTCATCGTCACCCTCATCTTCATCACCATCATCACCCTCATCCTCATCATCTTCATCATCACCCTCATCCTCATCATCATGGTCATCATCATCATCATCATCATCATCATCATCACCCTCATCCTCATCCTCATCATCATTACCATCCTCATCATCATCATCATCATCATCATCACCCTCATCCTCCTCCTCCTCCTCATCACCCTCATCCTCATCATCATCATCATGGTCATCATCATCATCAGCATGATCATCATCATCCTCATCCTCATCATAATCATCATCATCATCCTCATCCTCATCATAATCATCATCATCATCACCCTCACCCTCATCGTCATCATCATAGTCATCATCCTCCTCATCATCCCCATCATTGTTCATCATCATCTTCATAGTCACCCTCATCCTCATCATCATCATCATCACCCTCATCCTCCTCCTCCTCCTCCTCCTCCTCCTCCTCCTCATCCTCATCAGCATCATCATCATCATGACCGTCATCCTCATCAGCTTCATCATGGTCATCATCAACATCATCATCATCATCACCCTCATCCTCATCATCATCATCATAGTCATCATCCTCTTCCTCATCAGCATCATTATTCATCATCATCACTCTCATCCTCCTCCTCATCATTATCACCCTCATCATCATCATCATCATCATGGTCATCATCACCCTCATCCTCATCATCATCACCATCGTCATCCTCATCCTCATCATCATCATAATCCTAATCCTCATCCTCATCATCACCCTCATCCTCATCCTCATCATCACCCTCATCCTCATCCTCATCATCATGATCATCATCATGGTCATCATCATCATCATCATCATCCTCATCCTCATCATGATTGTTATTCACCCTCATCCTCACCATCATCATCATCTTCATCGACACCCTCATCCTCATCATCATCACCATCCTCCTCCTCCTCCTCATAATCATCATAATCCTCATCCTCGTCATCATCATCATCATCACCCTCATCCTCATCATCATCATCATCACCCTCATCCTCATCATCATCATCATAGTCATCATCCTCCTCATCATCACCATCATTGTTCATCATCATATTCATCATCACCCTCATCCTCATCATCATCATCACCCTCATCCTCATCATCTTCATCATCACCCTCATCCTCATCATCATCATCATGGTCATCATCATCATCATCATCACCCTCATCCTCCTCCTCCTCCTCCTCATCATCATCCTCATCCTCATCCTCATCATCATTGTTTATCACCCTCATCCTCATCATCATTACCATCCTCATCATCATCATCAACATCATCATCACCCTCATCCTCCTCCTCCTCCTCATCCCCCTCATCCTCATCCTCATCATCATGGTCATCATCATCATCATCATCCTCATCATAATCATCATCATCATCACCCTCATCCTCATCCTCATCATCATAGTCATCGTACTCCTCCTCATCGCCATCATTTTTCATCATCATCTTCATCGTCACCCTCATCCTCACCATCATCATCATCACCCTCATCCTCATCATAGTCATCATCATCATTATCATCATCATCATCACCCTCATCCTCATCATACTCATCATCATCATCATCCTCATCCTCATCCTCATCAGCCTCGTCATCATCATGATCCTCATCCTCATCAGCTTCATCATGGTCATCATCATCATCATCATCATCATCATCACCCTCATCCTCATCATCATCATCATAGTCATCATCCTCCTCGTCATCACCGTCATTGTTCATCATCATCACTCTCATCCTCCTCATCATCATCATCATGGTCATCATCACCCTCATCCTCATCATCATCACCATCCTCATCATCATCACCATCCTCATCCTCATCATAATCCTCATCCTCATCATCATCATCATCATCACCCTCATCCTCATCCTCATCATCATCATCATCATGGTCATCATCATCATCATCATCATCATCATCCTCATCCTCATCCTCATCATCATTGTTCATCACCCTCATCCTCACCATCATCATCATCTTCATTATCACCCTAATCCTCATCATCATCACCATCCTCATCCTCATCATCATCATCCTCCTCATCATCACCATCATTGTTCATCATCATCTTCATCGTCACCATCATCCTCATCATCATCCTCATCATCATCACCATCATCATCACCATCATCATCACCCTCATCCTCATCATCATCATCATAGTCATCTTCCTCCTCATCATCACCATCATTGTTCATCATCATCTTCATCGCCACCCTCATCCGCATCATCATCATCATCACCCCCATCCTCATCATCATCATCATTGTTCATCACCCTCATCCTCACCATCATCGACACCCTCATCATCATCATCATCATCATCATCATCATAATCCTCATCCTCATCATCATCATCATCATCATCGTCACCCTCATCCTCATCATCATCATCATAGTCATCATCCTCGTCATCATCACCATCATTGTTCATCATCATCTTCATAAGCATAGATAAATGTAAATTGCATATATTCAGTGAGCACTAAATCGCATATGCGATATATCTCATATGCACTAAATCACATATGCGATATATCGCATATGCGTTTTAGAGAACATGTAAAAAACCTGCCCGTTCATTAAAAAGATGGAAATCAATATTGCATATGCGATATGTGTTTTATACAAGATGTTGGGTGGCGTCCTGTGGGCCAAGTTTACTCTATCCAAAGACATAATTCGTCTGAACTAGCGCACAGAGAACTGTTCAACATGCAATTTTTTATCATTACTTACATAATTCCATAGTTTTGTACACGTTTGGGTGGATTTCAATGGGGAATGTACGTAATAGAGGATGAAAGTAAGCAAGGAAGGTGCTTACACCAGAAGAAAAAGAAAATAAAAAACAAAAAAAGAGGGAAGATTCAAGAAATAGTCGGCATTCATTACATGAGCAAATAGTTCCCATTCCCCCTCAACAGATACCTGATGTAGAGGCTGAGGAATATAATGCAACATTAAAGGAAGTTGGTTATACAGAAGTTGATATTATTGATCCATTAGTAAATGGACAATCTTGTGAAGAGTTCAATAATTATGTTACTCTTGATGCAAATGTGACTCAGCAACAACCATGTTCGGTGGTTCAATCTCCTAATAGAGGTTGTGAGCCTGTAGTGGATGTAAACGTCACTCCAGCATTTCAAACGGCAACAAATTTGGCATCAAAATGAAAGAGAACTCCTAAACGAATACAAGTGGACGAGAGCGGATTGACTTCCATGGAAGGTAAGGTGGCTAAACGTAGTATCCTTCGTCATTCTTCTCAAATAATGAAACAATATTTTGATAACAAATCCGAAGCCGGTAAATGCCAATTGTTTTTAGATTTCCTTGAATCTAGAAATATGGTAACTGTTAGAAGAAATTTAGGCATAACAATAATGAACAATATCGAATCAAGTAATCACATTGTTAAATCTCTTATTGCTGCATTCACATCGATTGGTAAAAAAACTCGTTCACAAGACTGTAATGTGGCTCATCGTGTATTGGCTGAATCAATTGTATGTAGATCCACAAGACAACGTCGTTTACTTAAATGCACATCACAAATTGTGCCTTTACATCCAAAAACACTTAAAAAATAATTAGTAAGAAGAGACAACCTTGATGTAGAGGGATAAATGGAAACATTATGGGCATTTAGCGGTAGGTTGCTCTGCAAAGACATGAAGTTAGTCAAAGCAGTGAAGAGCCTAGTGCAAACGTTTTGGCATGATAACACTAGGCCTTCTTCTAACATGAAGGATGTGTTAAAACAATGTAGGGGTTCTAGAAACACTGAACCTCATTTTAAACATTATCTTGACATGACACAAACTCAACTGTTCGAGATGTTTAAAGTTTCCCATGTAGAGCTAAGGCTCGGGGAAAGATCTTTTGAAAAATGCAAGCCTTGGTATGTTAGAATCAATACCATCAGGAACACTTTTTGTTGTAGATACCACATAGAGTTTGACCTATATTACCATACATTTGCACATATACGTCGTTTTTTGCATCCTATCCATGTGTAGGAATGCTCAAGTACAGTACCGCCAATGTCATCCAGAGATTTCATCCATAGCATAACGTGTCAGAGGCAAGATGGGAAGACACGTTACTTAAAACAATGTGTAGATGGTTCTTGCAACAATTGTGGTGGGCTGTCATTATGGTCTGCTTGCATCCATGGAAGTGAAGATCAAGCATTCAGGAATGCAATTGTCAAGAAGTAGAACTATCAGTATGAGACATATCAGCTAAATGATGGGAAAGAAAGCAGGAAGATTATATTGGTGACTTCACAGGTAAATTGTTGAATATTGACAAATTAATATTCATGTACACATTTTTTTATGTGCTTTATTGACATATTAATATTCATGTACCAGGTGTGAGTATGTGATTTTATTCCATAGTTTTGTGGAAAGATCCAACAGTACATTCAACATTTCGATATGGCACGTTCGCAACATGAGCAATTCAGAATATGCCGTGACACCTTCCCTCTCGGAACAATACTATCAGTGGTTGACTTTGTGGAAAATTACACCCTACAACCACAAAATGAAATTCAAAGTCAATATTATCACTCAGATCAGGTGAGCATAATGGTGCATATCACATATCAACATGGGCAAGATAGCAATGAAGAGAAACGTGTGATACTGAAAGAAAGTCACTTCTACATAAGTGACGACCGGACCCATGACATCCATTATGTGCAACATTGCTTTAAATTATTATATTATCACATGATAGCTATGGATATACCATTTTATCGTCATTTCATTTGGTCAGATGGTTGTGTTGGACAGTTCAAGAATGAACGTGTATTTGAATGGTTGTGTTTGTTGCACATAAAATAAAAGGTGCCACATGTATGGAACTACTTTGAAACTGGTCATGGAAAAGGAGAGCATGATGGTGCTGGTGCATGCATTAAAACTACCCTTTGAAGGGAAGAGATGAAGTTTTACAAGTGCTCGCCTTCGAGACGCTGCATCTATAGTCCAACGGTGTGCATCTGTCATGGGAGAACAAGTAACAAGGAAACACTTAGTGCGGAGAATATTCTGGGAGGTGACAAATGTGGACCGATCACAAACACATCGGGTGAACAAGTGCATGGAACTGGATAGTTTCATTCAATGAGAAGCTCAGACAACTCGACCCTACAAAATTGGACAAGATTGAAGGCTTGCTTTTGTAGTTCCTATAGCATAGGTGAATGGGATGATTGTGAGGATACAGATACCGTTGATACATGGGATCGAGTGACACTCGTCACCAATTTCAATAGGGTTAATGAAATAGACCATTTGGAAGATGATCAGACATATATTTCTACAGACTATGATCACATATCGGATCTCATACAAGCAGGTACATGAGTAGTACCTAAATAAGAAAATGCATTTATGTATTGTTTACTCGACCTATGTAGAATTTAATTTATGTAGAAATTAGAAATGCATGACCTTATTTACAAAATGTATTGTTAACTTGACCTATTTCCTTTCATAGGTTATATATATGCAATGGTTTCCCCAAAAAATAATGAATGGGGTTCTGAATATTGGTTGGCACGTTTCTTAGAGGGGAAACAAACCATTCTAGAACCTGTTACAGATGATGAAAATATTGAATTCCCAACCAGCTCTATGGTTATAAAAGGGGAGTACTTGACACTTTCAGCACAATAGAAAAGGAAGGGTGGGTATGTATATCAGGATTATAGACCAGGAGCTATTGTATACCACTTCACCAACCTAGTAGTTGGTATAAACATCAAGCTGCATACACTTGGTCACAAAAATAGGTCACATGTACGATACTTGCTACCTCATATAGAGCAAGAAATATTGATGGACACAATCGGCACCAGAGATGATCCGGATGGCCTACTTGTATGAGTGCATTGTCAGGTGCGTTATGTAACTTTTAAAGTGAATTCTGAAGCACAATTTCAATTATTTAGCCTTACATTATTCTCAATGTAATAAACCTCTGATTGGAAGATACCATTCACAAACATAATATTATTCAGAGGTTACTGGACACTATAAACACATTCTTACAACCTCGGGTGAGTTATCTATAAATCATGTTTGCACATTTTCATTGGGTTCTCTTTTCTTTCTTATGATGTTACTAATGTATAGCCTTTCGTGTGCCTGGGATATAAACACCATCTACAGCACATTGGAGGCACCAAGAATGGTGTCTTTAGACACCACCAAATAGAGTTCGGAAAATAACAAGCTCTCGAGTTGTTGAAATTTACATTTCTTGATGTTTTTAGTTTAATTTACATTTAATTACATTGCCATGTACAAATTGGAAACCAACTAGGCTTACATGATCACAAATACTTGCATGCACCAACTAGGCTTTCATGAACACCAATTTGCAAGCACCAACTAGGGTTGATAAGGTATGAGATGGAACTAGGGTTTAGTGAGCAATTTGCAAGTTAAGAGAGGGAACTAGAAAAAAATGATCACCAATACTTCCATGCACCAGCTAGGCTTTCATGAACACCAATTTGCATGCACCAACTAGGGTTGACAAGGTATGTGATGGAACTAGGATTTAGTGAGCAATTTGCAAGTTAAGAGAGGGAACTAGAAACACATTATCACCAATACTTGCATGCACCAACTAGGCTTTCATGAACACCAATTTGCATGCTCCAACTAGGGTTCACAAGGTATGAGATAGAACTAGGGTTTGGTGAGCAATTTTCAAGTTAGGAGAGGTAACTAGAAACACATGATCACCAATACTTGTATGCACCAACTAGGCTTTCATGAACACCAATTTGCATGCTCCAACTAGGTTTGACAAGGTATGAGATGGAACTAGGGTTTAGTGAGAAATCATGCAAGTTAGGCGAGGGAACTAGAAACACATGATCACCAATACTTGCATGCACCAACTAGGATTTCATGAACACCAATTTGCATGCTCCAACTAGGGTTCACAAGGTATGAGATGGAACTAGGGTTTAGTGAGCAATTTGCAAGTTAAGAGAGGGAACTAGAAACACATGATCACCAATACTTGCATGCACCAACTAGGCTTTCATGAACACCAATTTGCATGCTCCAACTAGGGTTGACAAGGTATGAGACGGGACGAGGGTTTAGTGAGCAATCATGCAAGTTAGGAGAGGGAACTAGAAACACATGATCACCAATACTTGTATGCACCAACTAGGCTTTCATGAACACCAATTTGCATGCACCAACTAGGGTTGACAAGGTATGAGATGGAACTAGGGTTTAGTGAGCAATTTGCAAGTTAAGAGAGGGAACTAGAAACACATGATTACCAATACTTGCATGCACCAACTAGGATTTCATGAACACCAATTTGCATGCTCCAACTAGGGTTTAGTTAGCAATCATGCAATTTAGGAGAGGGAACTAGAAACACATGATCATGAATAGTTGCATGCACCAACTAGGCTTTCATGAACACCAATTTGAATGCTCCAACTAGGGTTGACAAGGTATGAGATGGAACTAGGGTTTAGTGAGCAATTTTCAAGTTAGGAGAGGGAACTATAAACACATGGCCATGTGCAAATCGGAAACCAACTAGGCTTTCATGAACACCACTTTGCATGCTATCACTAGGGTTGACAAATAATGAGATGGAACTAGGGTTTACTTCAACCAATTTAGGGTTTGTAGGGTAAGATGCATGTTAGTATGGTATGATGTTAGTATCATAGGGTATTGTAGGGTATGATATGGTATATATTACACATGCATGCATGACTTAGTGTTATGGTATATTGTTAGTATGTTATGTTATGGTATGTTATTGTATGTTAGTATGGTATGATGTTAGTGTCATAGGGTAATGTAGGGTATGTTATTGTGTGTTAGTATGGTATGATGTTAGTATCATAGGGTATTGTAGGGCATGATATGGTATATTACACATGCGTGCGTGACTTAGTGTTATGATGTTAGTGTATGGTATATTACAATGGTATGGTATGTCAGTATGGTACGATGTTAAAGTATGTTATGTTATGGTATGTTATTGTATGTTAGTATGGTATGATGTTAGTGTCATAGGGTATTGTAGGGTATGTTATTGTATGTTAGTATGGTATGATGTTAGTGTCATAGGGTATTGTAGGGTATGTTATTGTATGTTAGAATTGTATGATGTTAGTATCATAGTGTATTGTAGGGTATGATATGGTATATATTGCACATCCATGCATGACATAGTGTTATGATTGTTAGTGTATGGTATGGTTATGATGTTAAAAAGTTGAGGATAGCCATAATGTTAAAAAGTTGATGAGTCATAAATTCTTCCTTTAAGTATTGGAAATTCATAATTTAGCACACATGTGAACCACAAATATCATTATATCACATAGGTGAGCCACACATATCATGTTCCAAGATCAAGTCAACCATATCATGTTTCAAGATCAAGTCAACCATATATGTATAAATTTGAACCTTGCTTTATATTATATATGTATAGAGATCATGTTACAAAAATTGTCATGCCACATGGCCATAATACAAAATAGTGGATCAAAAAGTACATATGTGTGTACATATGAACAAAAAGTTACATCTATGTATGCCCCCTATACATTTATTCTAGTTATCCCCCCTTTCGCTGCCACTACCAGTGTCTTCGGAGAAGTCTAGCTTTATTTTCCGACTGCTCACTGGTGATCCCCATCCTTGAACAAGAGGGATAGGTTGCATCAGTGGAGACTACAGAAAAACCAAATTTTGTAAGTTAATTTACCAACCTTTAAAAATTCTATGTACATTTGTTCAAATTCCAAAACCAAAATAACATTTTTACTTACTATACGTGAGTAAGTAATGGTGGGTCGTGGTGCCTCACTAACAACGACCCTGATTGTGTGCTCTTCAAGCACCACTTGCTCACTATCAAGTTGCATAAAAAATATATATATGCCAATGTCAACAAATATACATGTACCTTGGGGGGGAAGAGGTGGGTCACCAATTTGGGTGTCTTCAAGCACCAAATCAAAGAAAGCGATACACAAACGTACAAATAAAACGATACATAAACATACCTGTTGGCTTGTCAAAGGTGGGCCACCGATTTGGTGCTCTTCACACACCGGTGCCTCACTAGGGGCCTGCATAAAGTAACATATATGTCAATTTCAGATAAAATAGTGAATCAGAGACATATATACTACATGGACGAAAAATGATGTTACCAAAGCAAGTGAAACATACATGTACCTGGCTGGGGGGAAGAGGTCAGTTGACAACAACCTCGCTTTGGTGCTCTTCAAGAACCACTGTCACAATAGGTTCCTGCATAAAGTAACATATTTCAAAGTGATACAAGTAAAATGATTTTTCCAAAGAAAGTGAAACATAATTAAAAGCATATAATTAAAATCATATTTCAAATAACACCTGTGTCTGGGAATCTACCTTTGCATGAGAGGGAATAGGATGATATACAATATACTCATCCTGATCACCCTGCATAAAACATGTTGTATCAAAATTAGGATGTATTGAATGTTATAATCTATACTATAAATATGTAAATAAAGTTGACAAATTAACAAGTATAGTTCTTACCCCTATTGGTGAAGAACCAAACCCATATGCAATATTGACAACCGCATCAATGTTCTCAACATTGATCGACAGACTATGCAATTGTGGTGTGCCATGGGACACCATTTGTATATTTGTTCACATAATTTGTTAGATAATTAAATAGAAATAAATTGTGAAACAATTAAAAATTTTGATATGAAACAAAATATAATATGAAAATAATGAGTTTTACTTACAAAGCGAAGTAATCCATCATCTCGGAAGTTTGAAGTAGGGCCATAGCATATGCCTCCACACAATGTGCAAGGGTGTGGAGTAACACGACACTCTGAACGCTTTGCATCTCCTATGTGATCTGTAGATGGGCCCACCTTAGAAGTGCCAGCCCCTTGGTCTACATTGCCTTGTACATTAGTCCCATGCTGAAGCAATGTATCTGCCAAGTCAAATAATTCCTCCTGTGTATTCTCAATCACAGGACCTACAGGAGGATATAGCCGAGGGGGTTTTGGTGTGCGTGGAGGGCGTGGCACACGGTTAGGATCCATCCTGGCACCTTCCCTATCTTGGGGCATCCCATGACCAACACCCTTGAATCCTAAGAGATCGAAGTAGTTAACATGTTTCCCTAGGATTAATTCTGCATACAAATTCATAAGGAAATAAAATGGGATGTCTCTATTCCCATGAGGGTCTTCATCGAAGACCATATACCAACGATCCATCCAATTGGCCTTTATATTTGGTTCAACACACCAGTCTATGGAAATGTGTGGTCGACTAGTGGGTGGAACCAATCTGGTGCTAGGGTCCCGAAATAATGAAAATAATTGGTCTTTTGTAATTTTAAGGGCTTTGATGCCTTTATAACTCAATCCATCAGAGTAGTATTGCCTCCTGGATTCGCTGTACGAGCTAATGTTGTACAGAGATCCTTGGGATTTGGCAATTGTGTTTGTTATTGTGTCCAATGCATCGACTAAAGACTCTCTCAAACGATCGCCCCCTCTAATAGATGAGCTAAGGCGCCTCAATGATGCCAAACACGCAATAATTTGTGAGTTTCGATCTTGTTCCCCCTCTGGGTTTGGGTTTGGGTTAGGTTGTTGTGGGTTGGGTTGTAGGTGATTAGAGGGTGGGTTTTCCACATTGTCTTGTTCATTTCTGTTGTCTGTTAAGATTTAAACAAACAAATACAAGTTATTTTACTTAATCATTCTTTGATTTCATTCAATTTTTTTATTAAATTTGTTTAAAATAATTATAAAAACTATGAAATTATGGAAAACAATAAAGAATTAAAGACTAACTGAAATGGATAAGAGCATTTACCTGCCATTGAAGCCAATCCACCTCCAACTCGACCTCGAACTCGACCTCCAAAAGCTAAAATGCAAATCGCCTATGCGCTATTTCGCCCATGCGGTTTTTCGTTGTCCCGATCCTATGCAAATGATATTTGAGGGGTCTGCGGCCTCTGTTTTATTTCTTCTTTTACTTTTCAATATCGCATATCCGATATATCGCATATACGATATATCACACTTGCGATATATATCGCATATGCGATATTGTAAATGTGAAATATCACATATGCCCCATTCCTTCTTCCTACCTAAATAATTAAATAAAAGAATTAAAATTTAGTAGTATATAAGTCACTTTAGTGGATTGTAAGTCACTTTATGTAGTCTATAAAATATTTTTGGTAATGTGAAGCATGCAACTAGATAGGTTATTTTTCTCATTACGTTGGTGATGCAACTAGAAAGGTTATTTTTCTCATTACATTGGTGTAAACATATTGTTATTGTTCTAAGCATTTACAAACATGGTTTTGGAGCCATAGTAAAGGCCATCCAAACCAATTAAAGGATTAATTTAGTGTGGGAATACAAACAAGATATGCCTAAAATAATGTTATCCAACAAGCATGAACTTGAATAAAGATGAGAAGGAGGTTACTAAAATTTCAGTGAAAATTTATGAGAGACGGGTAACGGCAAATGAACTTGACAAAAATTTACAGGAGGAAATAAGAAAACTAAGTAGTCATATTGTCGATAACAAGTAGAGGATGCAATATATTTAGAGAAAATATTTGTGGAGGCTTCAATCTTTGTTGATTCCAAGCTAGCATGAAATAATAATTATTTCCTTAAGCAACTTACTTAAATTACTAGAGATTTCCATTAAGAGTGGTGTTAACAACACAAATAGAACATGGATATTTGAGTCACACTCCACAACTTGAAAGTTTTGTGAGGCTATGGGAGTCCTTTTTACATAATGGATGAAGGAATACCCTCTTCTCTTTCATTAGCATGTCGCTGAAGTAGTCACATGTGTAGAGAAATACAAGTGGTGTGATAGAAAAATTAATATTTGAAACATGAACTAGGGCCTTTCGTTTTAGCCATTTATCGTAGGTTATGCTTCTTGTAATAATAAAAGATGAAGAATATTCAGGTGATGCTACGCAACTTAAACCTTTTGCGAGGCTATGCGACTCATTTTTAAATCACCGATGAAGGAATACTCACTCCAATTTTGGCATTTTCATGGTGTAGTCACACGTATAGCCAAATAGAGATGGTGTGATAGAAAAAGAAATAAATGAAACTTGAACTAGGATTTTTGTTTGGTTGTTTATCCTTGGTAAAAAAACCTATGTGAAAATACATGTAGAAAGTTACAAATGTCAATAGTTTGTCAAGAAATGGGTTTCCCATCGAGGAGGAATTGGAAACAAATGCAATACATAGGCTTCTTATGTGGTTTGGTATTGAGGTGGTTTTGTAAATGTTGAATATCGCATACGCGATACTTTTTTACGAACCTTAGCCTTGTGTTTGGGCTCGGGTTGTTTCGAACGTACCATCAATAACGCATATGCGTTCTTGATTTGCACTTCCAAAGTGAGTTTCTGATTTCTTAAGTGGCACTAAAAAGTGGAACCAACTTCATGCGAACGCCCTTTAGCAATTAAGTATATGGATGGCACTATATTTTTTGAGGAATTTGTTTTCATTACTTTTTTAGAATTTGGTACACTTCATTCTTTATGATCAAGGCTCTATATACTTTGATTCATGGTGGATGATACTTTTGATTCCATGTATTATTTACTTCTAGTTATGTCTTTTTTCCTATGATGCGTAGACAATATTTTTCTGTGTAAGAAGCTAATGAAATTAGTCGTTTGACCCACTACTTGTTGTGTGTTTATTCTAATGGCTTTATTTGTTATGTCATATATAACTTTGATTTCATTAATAACAAGTTAATGCTTCTTTGTATGAAAAAAAACTATTAAATGCTCGGGAACTTTTTTTTTCACTTAACATTAAAAGTTAATGCTTCTTTGTTTGAAAAAAGAACTATTAAATGCTGAGAACTTTTTTTTCACTTAACATTAAAGATCAATTTTTTTTTTTAAATCAACATTGTCCTATTGGTTAAAGAACATAAAGAACTCAAAAAGTTTCTATCAATGATTTTAAATGAATAAAGGGCACACCTTATTAAGAAGTCTAACTAATTTATTTAAGGGTGAGTTTTCTTATTTATTTATTTAAAAGCGAGAGCTCTAATAATACTGCAAAATGATATTCAAACTCCATCAATTTATTTAACGGTGATTTCTTTTATATATTAAAACTCCATCTTTGTTTTATTTATCCAAGGTAAAGGCTATAATAATATTGTAGATGGTAATAATATTGTAGATGGATAGAGAAAGTGCTAAATGGTCAGAAGTAAAACTCCCTCTTTTTATGTGGTGTGTGTAAAACCAAACTTTCTTTTGTTTGGATCATTAAGAGTTAGGCGAGTTTATTACTTTATAATTATTTAAAGCTGAACCTTAATTGATTAAGGATAAAAATGTTATTATTATGTTAAGAATATTAATGAATTTTATTATTGAACACCCAAATCTATCCTTTATGAAATAAAAAAATTTATTTTTGAAACCAAGCTTACTTATTGGAGGTGGAAGTTTATTTGTTAATGTTGAGGAAACAAGAGGAAATATTTTGTTGTTTTCTTTGTATAGTGGATTCCTAGCCGGTTCGAGGGTGGCCTTTCAAAAGAAATACTATACGCCAAACAAAAGTATTAGAGTTGGGTGTAACGTTGTAGTCACGTCTTTAGTCACAAGTCTACTTGAGAAAGATAATTAATCTTCAGTTACGATGTTATCAATAATGTTAAATTGATGTAAGTTTAAATGAAGATGTATTCTTCTTATATTGAGATAATCGAGTGGATATGTGCTGATATATATTCTTTCTTCATGTAAAATTATAATAACCATGAACAAATTGTTATTATCATATAGATGATTTGATTAATGGTTATGTGATTATTTAGTTATTCTTAGTTGAATAAAGTTTTGAATATTCTTTATTTGCAATTGAACAATTGAATAATCTTGACTATAGAAAGAAGAAATATAAGTATTTATATTGCCTTATAGATAAATTCATAACTATGTAATTAATTACCTATATTGAAAAAAACATTATTTTGGAAAATTAACTACATTCCTAGTTATTAATGGATCATAATTGAAAGTAGTTGTAGATATCAATGGATCATAATTGATAATAGTTGTAGAAATAAAATGGTGTTAATAGTAATTAAAGTAAGGTGGTATAATAGTATAATAGTTGATTAAGTAGTCACCTTAGAGGGTGAGTGCATGAAGTTGGTGGACCTATTAGATGCAACTAGATTTTTATAAAACTTATCATGTTTATGCCATAACTTTTTTTTTCAAATATTTCATAAAAAATATATGTTGCATTACTAGACACAAACCTTTACATGCTATAAAAAATCCAATCCATGACCATTACTTTAAGACCTTAAAATTTTGCATTAACACTTGGATTACTAATTTTGAGGCCTACTCGATTAGATAGTTTTAAAAAATATTTAAAACTACTAATTTTATTTTGGAAAAATAGTGTCCCACTGGTACTATTTGTTATCTATCCATTTGTCAATTTTTGTATATTTATTTCAAAATTCATTCTTTCAAAGGCTGCACTAATATGTACATATACCTTATCATTTGCTGAAAAAATAAAATGTCAATGTTAGAAAAAATCAAAATTGAGTTATTTGTGAACATTTTCAATAAATAAAATTTATATATTTGGAAAGGTGATTCAATTTCCTACATTACATATTTTTTTACTAGAAGCAAGATTCATTGCGTAGGTATGCCAAAATATGCATGTAAGCTTAAAGATGTCTCTTTTTTCAGTTTTGTTCCATCCAACATGCAAAAAGAGACCATCATTAGCTTGCACTCACCGTAGAGTAAATAATATCTTGTATGAATGTGAATCTATTACATATGTAAATGAATGTTTGATATTAAAGAATAGAACTATTGGTTTACTAGTTACCCCTTATATTGGTTCAATAGTACCCTTTATAGTCGAATAAGTTGAGTATAATAATAGAATTAGAAAGGTATTGCTTTATCTATAGGTATGAGTAGATTGTATCTACGAGTCAACAATAAAGTTGGAAGGTAATTATGGACCATCTGTCTAGAAACAAAGATTATTACTTGCAACGAATCGAGAATCAAAGATTACTGCCTGTAACAAAGGGATTGGAACAAATCGAGAATCAAAGATTATTACCTGTAACAAAGGGATAGAGGGGAACAAAGGTGTCTGGGAATTGAGAATGCTTCATTTACGCGACATAGAGGAGAGATCGAATGATTAGTTAACCAAACAATGAAACGGCCACAGTAGGGAGGAACAAAAACCTTTAAACAATTATAGATTACTTCAATATGCAATAAATGTGATTAAATAACGGTGTTCTGGGTTCCCTTCCTGAGATTATCATTCAGTAGGATGCAATGAATCGTTGGACACCGAAACTAAAGCTCCGGAATTAACCTCTAAATAAAATAAACCATTAGATAAGAGTAAATAAACGATTTATTTAACTGTAAACTCATTAGTTCAAATTTGAACCCTCGATTTGTGAAAACAATCATGAATATCGAGTCTTCTTTTAATTCTGTTCATTACAAATAGAAAAAAATCAAAATTATGGAAGCCCCACCTCACCTCCAAAGTTTAAATAAATACAGTTATTGTAATTACTTTTATGGAAAGTCATCTTCAATTGAAATACAAAAAAAAACTTTGGAATGAAAACCAATTTCAGAGATGGTGTAGACAGGTTGACAAAGCTTGTCTAAGCATTGCAAATAGTGCTCTATTGGAGTAGTCTCGATGGTTGCACTTAGGGGTATAGTGGTAGCTAACAGGATTGGACCCCTGAATCTTGTATCACATGAGTATCTTACCCATCCGAGTTGTGGATTCCCCTAATAGAAAAAAAATACAAGGTTGTGTGACTTGAAAACAATAAGAAAAAACCTCCCAAAACAAAAACATAAATTAACATTATATGTACAAAGTTACAAGGAGATTGCAATTTTCTAGATTATCTATCAAATTGACTAAAGCATCATACATGTTATTTTCCTTTAATTTAAGTTGTTATTATCCTCTTTCTTTCCTTTTTTTTGGTTCACATTTAAGGTAGAAACCCATTATTATTATTCAAATTTAATATGGGGAATCCAACATTCAAACATTTTCTTTGATTTTGAACTATAATTCTTATTTTATTTCTATATTCAAGTTGCTATTACATCCTTTTTGTCAATTACTTTTTGTAACTTGTAAAATACGACGAAAATTAATTATCGTGCGACATACCAATGATTGCTACCATAGGCTCATTGCAGGTTGTTGGATCTTAAAAGGATGGCATATAATGGCCAACAATGATCCCGAGGCAACAATCATTGCTCTGCCACAGGTTGGTTAATGGTCGCTGTAAAATACAACTCCACACGAAAAATTCAACCGTCAATGCTATCCAAAAGTTTCCATTATCTCATTTTTTCTATTATTTATAGTGACATCTAGCTTATCTCCAAACATAAATTCAAGGGTCAACACTATGCACATGGATAAGAATTTTTGTATAAAAAATTCCGTAATCAATAATGTATAATATATTTTAATTGCATTCCATATTTCTTATCAACAAAGATTTAACAATATTTATCCTTTACCTTACTTATATCTCTCATTAATCTTTCAACCATGTTTATCATTTTCCTATTAAAAATTCATTTTTAGCACTAAATTATGAGATGATAAGTCCAATCAAAATCTAATACACAAGATTTTCTATTAGATTCTAATAATCAAGATGAAACCCATATTTTTAATTAATTTATAAAAAAGTCATAAATTCAACTTTAAATCAATTTATTTCCTTTTATTTCCTTTACTAGTACATAAATTCTATTATTTATATCTTTAAGTATAATATCTATATACATTGAAACATATCATTAAATAATTAATTAAAAAAGAAAATATTATTAAAATATTTTTATAAAAATCATAATAATTTTAATAACGATCTAGTACAACAACGTCGTGATTGAAAAATTAACATTGAAACACTACCATTTCATATAAATTAAAGAGTGTTGCTCTATCATTATAGATTAAATATAGATTAAATATGATCTTATAAATTAAACTCGTTGATAACAATATCTTCAAAAAAGAGTGTTGCTACATCATGATGGAATAATTATGACATCCATATAGATTAAACTTGATCTTATAAATTAAACTCGTTGATAACACTATCTTCAAAAGAAAGATATTTGGGAAATATATATTAAAATGGTTATATTTAAACAGGGAATGTACAAATCATAAACAATGTATTGAATTTTTTTTGCATATGTTTCAACTCTGTTACATTTCAAAGAATATATTAGGGCTATTAGGGCAAAGCTTACGAGAGAGGCTGTACTTTAGCCCATCGAATAGTAGTTTGCATAATTGTATAATAACGGTAGGGACGTCGCCATCACTGTGACACTTGTTTTAATCCATTATACATGTCCTTTCACGTTAAAAAATAATAATTGCATACGTGTTTCAAATATTGAAATTTGATTTATTTAAGGTAATTGAAACGGGGTTCATGACCTTTGGGCAATAAGAAAATGATCACATATCAACAAAGTTTTTTAATGTTTCATTTACTTAAAAGGGTAATTGAAATGATGGGGTGGGTGACCTTTGGACATTAAGAAAATGATAACACATCAACAATGCTTTTTAATATTTATTTGATGTTTTTTGGTTCATGACCTTTGGACTATAAGAAAATGATAACACATCAAGATGTTTTTTAATATTTATTTGTTGTGATTGTAATATGATAATTATTGCTGCATATTACAAAAAAATAAGATGTATCTATTCAAGATTCTTTTAATTTCTATTTAGGTTTCTTAAATTAAATATAGCAAAAAATTAGAATATAAAATAAATATAATATACTATTAAAATATAAAAATAAAAATAAAATTTAAAATACATTTTTTACAAAATAAAATGTAATATTTTATAATATTTAAAAAATTCGTCATAAATTTAAGTATTGTTTAAAGAAAATATTTTTAAGTTTATATATATTTTTGAAGTGATATTTTTCAATACAATATATTATTTAAGTTTATAAAAGTATCATAAAGTATCTCTCTCCTTACAATATGTTTTAGATTAATAAAAAGTGTCACATAATTGTTTAAAATTTTGAGAAATGTCTCCTACGATACATCATACTTATACTTATATTTATGTTTGTAAATAAGTTACTAGCGTAGATCCAGCTTTATCCGGCTCTATCATGCGCAGAGAGGGATCAAATATTTCGAGGTGCAAACCCTGCTTCAACAATTACACTCCAAAAAAGGGTTTGCACTAAAAGTTTGAATACTAGTTTACCCCTTTAAAAGCATCCAACATTATTCATCAGATGTGTTCTTAAACTAACATCTATGTCTACCTTTCTGTCAAATTATTCACGTGACTACACCCTAAGCAAAATCTGCGGAGAATTGCATATGAGTATTTTACAAGTTTCCATTGCCAATCTTCCACTGGACTTGCAATAAGAATAATATGATCACTACTCTATACAAAAAGAAATTGTAAAACTACCATCGAAGAACAATTTGATTGCACTGAAAGAAAACTGGATGAATTGAAACTACAGACGAGTTACTCCACCGGCATCGTTGTGCTGTTTTAGCACTTCCTTTTTGAACTCTGCACAATTTTATATGAAGGAATCAGCGAAATAGACTAGAGAGGTAGTAATTGTTCTATTGTCAAAAGAAAGACGAACGTAATTCAATAATACTGCTCTATTATCAGTAATTATATCTTATCTTATAATGGGAGAGTTACAGGCATTACCTTCTTGATTGTTCCATATAGCTAGGGCAAAGTTATTAAGAGGAGATTCATTATTTGGTTCTGCACAATAACATTGCAGGATGAGTTTGAAAACCAAAACATTAAAAGATATAAAATTACAGATATGAGCATGTTATAGTTATTATTTACCTCCCAAAAGGCTCTGAATAGACAGAAGGATAGTACGAACATCACATGCAGACGACCATTTATCCTGCAACCAAATTTGAGTGGGAATCACTGTACAAAAGGTGATAGATTGCACGCCATACAAAAGGTGTTTGCAAGTAAGTGTTTGAAAAAGACAAAAAAAACAACAAACCTACCTTAAGAATGTCTAAGCAGATGTTTCCATTCTGGTCAACGTTAGGATGGAAGCAAGGCGTCTCAAATTTCACTTCAGGAGGGTTGAATGGATAATCATTTGGAAAATGCAAAGAAATATTATATACCAAACCCTCGTAAACGGTATCTTTTACACCATTTATGGTGCCAACCCAAGAGAACATGTTATCCGCTTCTGGAAAAGCTGAAATTCCAAGACCACCGCTCATCTAAAGATTGAAGAAGAATTACACAATAAAAAAATGTATTCTGGGCAGTAAAATAAAATCAGCAAACCTAATATTACAGAAGCTCATATTTTTATAAGAGATTAATTATTTTCTATGAGTAAACCTAATATTAAAAGTGCTCCCTTTCCTAGAAACTAGGAAATCAAAATGATGTTTTGCATATACTGTGGTGTTAGATAAACTAGTGTAGATCCAGCTTTATCCGGCTCTATCATGCGCCGAGAGGGATCAAATATTTCGAGGTGCAAACCCTGCTTCAACAATTACACTCCAAAAAAGGGTTTGCACTAAAAGTTTGAATATTAGTTTACCCCTATAAAAGCATCCAACATTATTCATCAGATGTGTTCTTAAACTATCATCTATGTCTACCTTTCTGTCAAATTATTCACGTGACTACACCCTAAGCAACATCTGCGGAGAATTGCAAATGAGTATTTTACAAGTTTTCATTACCAATCTTCCACTGAACTTGCAATAAGAATAATATGATCACTACTCTATACAAAAAGAAATTGTAAAACTACCATCGAAGAACAATTTGATTGCACCGAAAGAAAACTGGATGAATTGAAACTACAGACGAGTTACTCCACCGGCATCATTGTGCTATTTTAGCACTTCCTTTTTGAACTCTGCACAATTTTATATGAAGGAATCAGCGAAATAGACTAGAGAGGTAGTAACTGTTCTATTGTCAAAAGAAAGACGAACATAATTCAATAATACCGCTATATTATCAGTAATTATATCTTATCTTATAATGGGAGAGTTACAGGCATTACCTTCTTGATTGTTCCATATAGCTAGGGCAAAGTTATTAAGAGGAGATTCATTATTTGGTTCTGCACAATAACATTGCTGGATGAGTTTGAAAACCAAAACATTAAAAGATATAAAATTACAGATATGAGCATGTTATTGTTCTTATTTACCTCCCAAAAGGCTCTGAATAGACAGAAGGATAGTACGAACATCACATGCAGACGACCATTTATCCTGCAACCAAATTTGAGTGGGAATCACTGTACAAAAGGTGATATATTGCACGCCATACAAAAGGTGTTTGCAAGTAAGTGTTTGAAAAAGACAAAAAAAACAACAAACCTACCTTAAGAATGTCTAAGCAGATGTTTCCATTCTGGTCAACGTTAGGATGGAAGCAAGGCGTCTCAAATTTCACTTCAGGAGGGTTGAATGGATAATCATTTGGAAAATGCAAAGAAAGCTTATATACCAAACCCTCGTAAATGGTATATTTTACACCGTTTATGGTGCCAACCCAAGAGAACATGTTATCCGCTTCTGGAAAAGCTGAAATTCCAGGACCACCGCTCATCTAAAGATTGAAGAAGAATTACACAATAAAAAAATGTATTTTCGGCAGTAAAATAAAATCAGCAAACCTAATATTACAAGTGCTCCCTTTCCTACAAACTAGGAAATCGAAATGATGTTTTGCATATACTATGGTGTTAGATAAATAAAATGTTATATGGATCAGCGTGAAAGTATTCTATTCCATATATGATAAAAGGCATAACCCCATGCCCTATCCCTATCGACTATTCAAAATACACAAGGTATAAATGAAAATGCAGAGGGTATAAATGAACCCAAAAAGAAAGAAATGTAATAAGAGTAGGGAATAACCCTAACATAAATAAATGTAATAAAAGTAAGGGAAGTACCATCAATTGCATCAGCTCGGACTGTAACCTGTGTACAAAATATGAAAGGTGATCAGAACCATAGAACCATACAAAATATGACCAAAAATCCACTACAGTTAAAAAAACAGTAAGCTATAGTCTTCAACAACGAAATTTAAACTCTCACGCTCTGAATACTTATCACCAATCTCATTGACGCCCTACTAATGAAACTGAGTTACCCATGTTTTGATACCCAGCTAAACTATTTGGACTTAACTCAGAAACAAAAAAAATCCAACCTTCGAGTTACAGCATTAACGCTAGCCATGGCATTTTCCTCCGATTTAGAGAACTAAAACTTAAATCGCAATGCCAAAGTAAGCGAGCACCAACGAAAACAAATTAAGCCGACTTGTATATATATAGATATATAAGCTGACTTTTTTATGTGACACGTGTCATCTCCACGTTGAGCATGGAATTACACTTCTACCTCATACCGGGCTGTAGAATGCGCCTCTCGGCGCAATAAAATGTTATATGGATAAGCGTGAAAGTATTCTATTCCATATATGATAAAAGGCATAACCCCATGCCCTATCCCTATCGACTATTCAAAATACACAGGGTATAAATGAAAATGCAGAGGGTATAAATGAACCCAAAAAGAAAGAAATGTAATAAGAGTAGGGCATAAC